>CM077294.1:34532751-34875251 GCA_039654925.1 Anguilla pacifica
TCTTCTGTTCTCTTGCTTGGTTATTATTATCTCTCTCTGTCTCTCTCTGTCTCTCTCTCTGTCTTTCCACATAGAAGGCCACTGTAGATGCCTTGTAGCTTTGTCTCTAGCAGTTAACGTCCTTGCTCACCATGCACCCGCCCCCCCCACCCCCGGTCGAAGCACTGGTCAGACTCTTGAGGAAGAGATGAGGAGAAGAGGCAAAAAAAAGCCCCTTGGGGATGTCACCCCCTGCCTCTTGTCTCCATGGTAGCGCCAACAGGGAGCTCGAAAACGCACGTCGTCCAACGTAATCGGTTTCTGACCGAGGCCACCTCCGGCCTTTCGCCTCCTCCCCGTTGGGCATGCCGATAATGCCGGTTTAGCTGGGAATGGTGGCGTAGCTGGGAATGGTGGCGTAGCAGGGAATACCGGTTTCGCAGGAAAAAACTGGTTTAGCCAGAAAAGCTGGTTTAGCCAGGGATATCGGTTTTGCTGGGAATGCTGGTTCATCGGGGAATGCTGGTTCAGCTGGTTCTAAGTCCTAAACGTAAATGAAGATCCTGTGTCCACGCGTGTGCATCCTGGGCAGCAGGATTAATGCAGCTCGTCTTCTGTCCCATCAATCAGCCTACCCTCTTCCTTTCCTTTATTTCCTGTGGGAAGTCCCGCCCAACTTCCTGTAGCCGGCCTGCCGCCTCGCAGCCTGTAATTCGGGAAGACGGATGCGGGTCGCCCGGGCGACAGGAGGAGGAACATAACGACGGTCCATAAAAAGGAGGTGATATTTTTAATTGGGTCGGGGAGCTTATTTCCAGTCCTCCTTCGGTCAGGTTTTCCGCGGCGTCGGGGAGCGGGCGATTAATTACCCAGAAGCGCGTCCCGGGCGGGGACGGGCGACGGGATAATGAGCGGCGTTATTAATTTCCCCCGCGCGGGGGTGAGAGACCGCGCGGCGGAGTTTCTCGTCGCGGCTGCCGGGCCTCCTCTGGACCAGACGGACGCTCCCCGACGCGCTCGCCGCTAACGCCGCCGCCGCCGCCGCCGCCGCTGGGCCGACCGCCGATCGAGCGCGAGGGCCCCGCGGGCTGACTGACTTGGGGGGCCCCGTGCGGGACGGGCCCCGGAGAAGGAGCGGAGGGGGGGGGAGAGGAGGGAGAGCCCAGGTCAGAGGTGCCAGAGTACAGATTGAATGTGCCAGTTTCACTCTGCTCCTCCGTGTGGCTCTTCACTCCAACGTCCTGCAGTTTGTCTTGTGTGTGAATGAATGGCCTCACCACGGCATCGTTTGGCATACTCCTCCCTTCTCTCCCTCTCCCACTCCCTCTCTTTCTGTCTTTCTCTCTCTCTCTCTCTCTCCCTCTCTCTCTCCCTGTCTCTGTGTATTTTGAGCTGATTGACATTGATAGCATGTCCTATTTGAAACACCATACCTATGGTTTCCTGTGCACTGATTGAACACCCCC
Organism: Anguilla pacifica; assembly: GCA_039654925.1. NCBI lineage: Eukaryota > Metazoa > Chordata > Actinopteri > Anguilliformes > Anguillidae > Anguilla > Anguilla pacifica. The sequence goes on from CM077294.1 coordinate 34,534,197, forward strand.
TCCTCGTGTTTGCAGGCATGTGTGCGTATGTGTGTGTTTGTGCATGCATACGTGTGTATGTGTGTGTGTTCCTGCTTTGTTGCCTCCTGTCCTCATCATGTTAGTGAGTATTTGAGGTGGGAAGGGCAGGGCTCTGTAGTTGTGTGGTCTGACCCCCCCACAGTCTAGCAGGCTTGTTTAGTGGTCTTCTTTAATTGGGCATTGTGCTTTTAATTGGCCTAACTGACAGTGTTCATTAATCTCTCTGGGGTACCAGAGGAGTACTGAAACTGCTGGTCTTGAGCTGGGGTGTTTCTTCGCCGAAATTATTAGCTTTAAAGTACAAACTAACTACGGGGAATAGATCGATAAAAGAGAGAACGAATGTCAGAAATTATGTTTTGATATCTGATGTATTTTCAATTTTTTATTGCCTTATTAATGAAAAACATCGAGAAAAAAGTTGTGTTATTTCAACTAAATGATGTAGGCTGTCCTGGATTATATGGAGAGCTATAGTTTCTACAACCTGGGAGGAAGCAAATAATTTCTAGTGCAGCTAATTGGCCTATAGGATCTATTATAGAATACCTCAGCCAAGTACAGTCATTGTGTATGCTTACGTCATAAAAATAAATCGAACTACAGCTTGTATTATGCAGTAGCCTCTCTGAAAATAATTTCTCTATTTACAGTATAGTTTACCTAACTCTAAAAAAAAACCTTATCAGCCCAGAAGTTACCTTTGATTAAGAGAAAAACATCATATTGTTGTATTATCATCAGTTGTTATTTTGTGCTTTAAAACTATACATTTTCTTGAGGTCTGTAAAATAAATGAGTTAATTGGAAGCCTGCCAACCAGTACATTACATTACATTACAGGCATTTAGCAGACGCTCTTATCCAGAGCGACTTACACAACTTTTACATAGCATTTTACATTGTATCCATTTTATACAGCTGGATATATACTGAAGCAATTTCGGTTAAGTACCTTGCTCAAGGGTACAACGGCAGTGCCCTACCCGGGAATCGAACCTGCGACCTTTCGGTTACAAGCCCAGTTCCTTACTCACTGTGCCACACTCCGTAGGAACGGCGGTGCTGTTAACGCTCAGAAAGGACAGCCGATGCTGCTGGAATTCATGCTAAAAAAAGACAACGGGGTGGCTCAGCAAAATCGATTGCGTAATACCAAATCTTTTTAGCACAATGAATTCAGTTGTCCTCTCTGTTATTTTTTTGGCCTTCTTGCCTTCTTGTGGAAACGTTTCCTGTCTTTTAAAAGCATCCTCCGGTGTTCTCTGCTCAGCTGTGGTCTTGTTCTGGGTGAATCACGAGAAGTCGGACCAGCGTTTCTTCAGGTGCTTTGTAAAATTCTTTTTGTTAGGAGGCTGTGCTAATGCCGCCTCGTGAAACTCTGGCGTTGCAAAGCGGTCACGGGACTGCTTCGGGATTCCACTTTGTAAAAGTTCCACTCGGCAGACATTGCTGCAGATAGCAGTTGGTTTCATAAACAAACGCTTCATTCATGGTGGCGAATGGGGAGTGCTTTTTCACGGGAGTGATGCGCATTCACGTGTCCTAGCCGAGGCCCGATCCTTAAAATGTGGTGGTATCATGGGCCAATACCGATCCGTGGATCGGACTGGGACATCCCTACCGCACACTACAGGTTGTTTGGGGGGAGGGGATTGGAATACATGGCCCACCGCCGAGCCAATCGGGTCGCTCTTACCGCTGAAAACTGTTCTGCTTCAAGGGTAAAGCAGTAATACACCGCAAAGCTGGGTTTGATTTGCTGGAAAACATGCTTACAGCTGATGTTTTCTCCTCCCTGGTCCCATTTCACAGAGGGTTTTTGTGTGGGTGTCAAAGAAGGTCACCTGTGCATGGGTGGTTTCTGATGTAGTCATTTTAAGGAAGGTCAGCGGTAGGTGATAGGTGTGTACTGTAATCCTGCTAAGGAAGGTCACCTGTGCATGTATGGTGTGTGATGTAGTCAGTCTAAGGAAGGTCACCAATAGATGGATGCTGTGTGGTGTAGTTCTGCTAAGGAAGGTCATCTGTGCGTGGATGGTGTGTGAAGTAGTCTGTCTAAGGAAGGTCACCAGTAGATGGATGCTGTGTGGTGGAGTTCTGCTAAGGAAGATCACCTGTGCATGGATGGTGTGTGATGTAGTCTGTCTAAGTGCAGAAAGCCAGTCCAGTGGCAAAGGAGTAACTGTCAGCTGAAGCTCTAGTGACAGATTCTCTGGTCTTTACATGATCCGGATGGCTTGTCCGATTGACTGAGTTTTCTGCGCCAGCCAGTCCGCATGTAATATAGGTCGGTGGAACTGCGCTGCATCAGTGCACTGCTGATCCAAAGAATGAGCCGGGCTCTCTGTAGGTGTGCGATGTGCTTAAGGTGTGGCCTGACTGTTCTGGACCCGCCCAGCTCTGACCGCCAGTCAGCAGCCACGGGAGCAAGCAACACAGGGGGAGGAGCTCAGTGGGCATTGCGTGACTGTTTACTACTTCAGTCAGTTTTAAACTGCTTCCGCTGTTCTGATTGGAGTCTGCCTTGCTTGTGTCTTCCAGTATGACTATGAGGGGAATGACATCAGTGACCTGCCGGTGGACCTGTCCGTGGTGTGGAACGGAAACTTCGTCATCGACAACCCCTACAATATCCAAGGTAACCCACCATAGTTTCCAAGGTACCCACTCTGATCTCCATAGTAAACCATTGAAATAACCAAGGTAACCTCTACAGTGTCCAAGGTAACATCTAAAATATCAGAGGTAACCGTGACTCGCCACCCCCTCCCTCACCCCATCTCATGAGCCCTATTCCTCCCTCAGCCCAATCTCTCTGACCCCTTTTTATCCCAGATAACAGGCATAAAAACCATTTCACACGCCTTTTTTTCAACTGGAACTTTCACTTTTAACACCCTGTGACATCGTCAGGTTTGTCGTTTGAATTGGCCTAAAAGTCTTAGTTGGCTTACCATTATGTACACACTGACACTGACTCAGAAAAGGCATGAAAAACTCAAATGTAAGTCAGTGGTAGCAAAGATGATTCCAACACTGTTACTGGTACGGCGAGACTAAATACATAAGACAGGAAGAGCACTGCACTTCTGCTTCATGAGAGGAAGTGGTCCTCTGTCACACATAGTTTCTGTCTACCCCATGGGAAGTGTCTTTCTGATACACAGGAAATGTCTCTACTACTGTAGGAAATATCTGAGGTGCCTCTAACAGACAGGAAATGTCTGATACAAATGAAGTGTCTATTACACGCAGAGTATCCAAAGGAAGTGTCTATCAACACACAGATAGTGTCTGTCTGAAGTCTTTCTCTCTGAATGGGGGAGAATACAGGCATGTGTAACTTTGGAAGCGAATTTAAACGGTTAATTGTGAACAGGGTCGCCAGTATCGTCCTCCAGCTTTGCAGCATTAGCCAGATCCGGTTGTAAAAAGTTCACTTGAGTTCCCCTGCCTTTTCTGTCTGATTCGGGTTCAAGTGCGTATCCCAACCCATTTGGCAAGGGCGGCGGAGACCGAGGACCGACCCGGACCGCCACACCTGCGTGGTTTGCTACATCGTTCACCTGCTCGTTTCTGACTCCGACCTCCAAAGGGCACATTGTCTGAGCTCCCGTACCTGCAGCTGCTGGCCTTCCTGTCTGTTTGTGTGCCCCCCCCCCCCCCCCCAGCCCACCGCAGCCACCCCGGGGGGAGAGGACAGTCAGCGTAAAGTCACAGCGCAGAAGGCCGCGGTGAATAATGACCCCTGAAATAGTGCGCGCTCATTAGTGCCCTTGATTAATCGCTGCTGCGCGGAGCTCGCTTCTCTTACAGATGAGAGAACAAACCCCCAAAATGGCCCCCGAAACCTGCTCCGGCCGGCGCGTCGCTCCTCTCGCTGCGTACGTGGGGGGGAAGCTGACGACAGTTCTGAGGTCCGTCTGGAGGAAAAAAACAAGTTCTGTCGCCTCTGAATTGGCGGCGTAGTCTGAGTGTTCCATATTTAGAAACCTGGCAGACGCCAAAAGCCTTAAAACTGCTCTGCCTGCTGTGATTGGTCCTTCTGAGTGCTCCCTCTCCTGCTTTCTGTGGTCTTTCTCGCACGCCTGCAGTCCTTCTTTTTTTTTTTAGCTCCTTGTCAACTTTTCCCTCTTACAGTCACCGTGCCTTGTTTTTCTCTGTCTTTCCTCCTAGTATTCTCTCTCTCTCTCTCTCTCTCTCTCTCTCTCTCTCCCTTCTGTATTTTTTCCCATTTTCTGTCTCACCGTGTCTCGTTCCCTCTCTCATCCCTCCCCTTCTCTGTCTCCCTCCCTATCTCTCCCTCTGAACTCTTTCTGAGTGATCCATCTCTGCTGCTGGCCTGGGGAGGTCGTGCCTGGTTGTAGCAGGGATGTGTTAATGTAATTAAATCATTAATTTGGTTCAGTTTAATTAGCGCAGGGCTACTCGAGCTCAGCCGCGACGGATCAGATCAGTGGCAGACCGTGGTGAACGAGCTCCTTTGAAGTTCCACAGCTGCCCTGAACCCCACACGTTGTGCTCCCTGCGTTCTCGCTGCCTCCTGCAGAAAAAAGATTATATCTCTCAGAGTTACAGGAGCTATGGAACTTCCATGTACACACAATATCCTCTAAGAGTTACAGGAGCTACGAAACTTCAATAAACACACAATATCCTCTAAGAGTTACAGGAGCTACGAAACTTCAATAAACACACAATATCCTCTTAGAGTTACATGAGCTATGGAACTTCCATAAACACACAATATCCTCTTAGAGTTACATGAGCTATGGAACTTCCATAAACACACAATATCCTCTAAGAGTTACAGGAGCTATGGAACTTCCATAAACACACAATATCCTCTAAGAGTTACAGGAGCTACGAAACTTCCATGTACACAATATAGTCATACAGTTACAGGAGCTACGAAACTTCCATGTACTCAATATAGTCCTACAGTTACAGGAGCTACGAAACTTCCATGTACACAATATAGTCCGACAGTTACAGGAGCTACGAAACTTCCATGTACACAATATAGTCCTACAGTTACAGGAGCTACGAAACTTCAGTAAACACACAATATCCTCTTAGAGTTACAGGAGCTACGAAACTTCCACGTACACAATATAGTCCTACAGTTACAGGAGCTACGAAACTTCCATGTACACAATATCCTCTTAGAGTTACAGGAGCTATGGAACTTCCATAAACACACAATATCCTCTTAGAGTTACAGGAGCTGCAGAACTTCCATGTACACACAATTAGGTATCGTTGTTGGTTTGAGACTTTATTTTCCACCTGATGCCGGCGCTCTGGCGTTTCTCCAGCGGCCATCTGCTCACGCACGGCGTTGACGACGGCCATTTGTCACCGGGGCGCGAGGCTCTGGAGACGGAGGATCTCGCCTCGTATCCGAAAACGCGCTTTCTCCTCACTCCGTTTTTCCAAGTTCCGCTTCCTTTACTGCAGACATACTCAAACCCGCTTCTCTCTCCCTCTCTCTCCTTCTCTGTTCTCTCTCTCCTCTCTCCTAGCTCACCTGTATAAGTGCTACGCCCTGCGGGACAGCTGTGGCATGTGTCTGAAGGCCGACCCGCAGTTCGAGTGCGGCTGGTGCGTCCAGGAGAGGAAGTGCTCGCTCCGGCAGGAGTGCGCCCCCCTGGAGAGCTCCTGGATGCACGCCGCGGCGGGGAACAGCCGCTGCACGCACCCCAAAATCGCCAAGGTGAGAACAGCCGCTGCGCGCACCCCAAAATCACCAAGGTGAGAGCAGCCGCTGCGCGCACCCCAAAATCACCAAGGTGAGAACATCCGCTGCGCGCACCCCAAAATCACCAAGGTGAGAACAGCCGCTGCGCGCACCCCAAGATCACCAAGGTGAGAACAGCCGCTGCGCGCACCCCAAAATCACCAAGGTGAGAACAGCCGCTGCGCGCACCCCAAAATCACCAAGGTGAGAACAGCCGCTGCGCGCACCCCAAAATCACCAAGGTGAGAACATCCGCTGCGCGCACCCCAAAATCACCAAGGTGAGAACAGCCGCTGCGCGCACCCCAAAATCACCAAGGTGAGAACAGCTGCTGCACGCACCCCAAAATCACCAAGGTGAGAACAGCTGCTGCACGCACCCCGAAATCGCCAATGTGAGAACAGACCCTGAATGCGCCCCAGAATCGCCAAGGGGGGAACATCTGAAGAATGTACGCTCAGATGTGCTACCACAGCCCATACCAGCATCCAGCAAGCGTATGCTCACACCCTTGTCCTAGATCAGCAGTCAGTCGTCAGTGAGGCACACGCACGCTGACACACAAGCATGCATTCACATCCAGCTCTGGTCTGTAATAACAGTGTAACATTACTGTTCTGGTCTGTGTAACTGAAATAGTGCTGTTCTGGTCTGTAGTAATAGTGTAATAGCGCTGGTCTAGTCTGTAGTAACAGTGCAATAGCACTGCTGTTGTCCTTTAGTAACAGTGTAATAGCACTGATCTGTGTACTAACAGGGTAATAGCACTACTGTGGCCCTCTAGTAACAGTGTAATAACATTGCTGTGGTCCTCTAGTAACAGTGTAATAGCACTGCTCTGTGTAGTAACAGTGTAATAGCTCTGTTCTGTGTAGTAACGGTGTTATAGCACTGTTCTGTGTAGTAACAGTGTTATACCAATTCTCTGGTCTGTAGTAACGGTGCTATAGCACTGTTCTGTGTAGTAACAGTGTTATACCAATGCGCTGGTCTGTAGTAACGGTGTTATAGCACTGTTCTGTGTAGTAGCAGTGTAATAGCACTGTTCTGTGTAGTAACAGTGTTATACCAATGCTCTCGTCTGTAGTAACAGTGTAATAGCACTGTTCTCTGTAATAACAGCGTTATAGCACTGCTCTGGTCTGTACTAAGGAACTTCAATTGACACAGCTCTGTTTCACATATTTCCTCTGGTGAAAACCCAGTTAATTGAAATGAGAGATTCTCCATCTCATTTAACTGCAAATCTCACTTGCGGACACACGACTCAGTTTCCTTAGATGCCCATATACGCAGATGCACTCAGGCACACACACTCACACTCACACTCTTCCTCTGTTTTTGGCACACACACACACGCATGTATTTTCACTCTTTTTCTTGCTCTCTTTCATACACACACAACACATACAGACACATACCTTAGAGCCAGCTCTGGTGTCAACACTTGAATTTAAATTGATATGAAATCAGTCATCCAACTGACTTCCTTTTAAGTAGTGACATTGAGCAACGTGAGTGCTTTAATTGATGTATGTGTACAAGTGTTTCAGTGTACGTGTGTGCGTGTGCGTGCGTGCGTGCATTCTTATGAATGTTTACGTGTCTCTAGACAGCATTTCATGATTTTCATGACAAAAATGTTAACAGACTTAGTAAGAAATATGGAAATTTCAATAGACTTTGTAAGAAATTTAAATAGACTTACTTCCACATTAATATATGCACTGTGGAGTCATACAGCAGTGGGTAAGATTATCTTTGTGTGTGTGTGTGCATGTCTGTGAGACTCAGTAACTGAGACTCTGTTTGCATATATAAAATATTTGTGTACATGAGAGAAAAAGAGGGGGGAACAACAGAGAGAGAGAGAGGGAGGAAGGTGGAGAGAGAGAGAGAGAGAGGGAGGAAAGGGGAGAGAGAGAGAGGGAGGGAGGAAGGGGGAGAGAGAGAGAGAGAGAGGGAGACAGGGGGAGAGAGAGAGAGAGAGAGGGAGGAAGGGGGAGAGAGAGAGAGAGAGAGGGAGGGAGGAAGGGGGAGAGCTGTGCTGACTGAACATGCGGTGCTTTTCTTCCGCAAAATAAGTGAGAACACAATTGACTTAACGATAGAAATAGAACTGCAGGGGAGCAGCAATCTGCCCCGGGGAGCTATCAGAACAGACAGCAGCTGCATTTCTGCAGCGGGAAGGTAGGGGGCGACGTCCTCCTGAAAGGTCCCAGCCTCAGCGAGCGGGAGTGTGCCTGATGTCATGTCAGTGTAGAAAAACTTACGGCTTGGCGGATCATACCTGTACCAATACAGCACCTGGAGTTTGGCACTTTTCAGTGTACCTACATAAATGACCACCTACATAAATGACCGCGCGCACACACGCACACACACGCTCACACACACGCTCTCACACACGCACGCACACACGCACACACACATGCACACACACATGCACACACACACACGCACACGCACACACACACGGTCACACGCACACACACACACACACACACACACGCACACACACACACGCTCACACACACGCTCACACACAGGTGCATTCCTGCCCCAGGCTGTCTGTTTTTGGTGTGTCTGCCTGCAGCTCACCTCACACCTCAGGACAGGGCACACCGGCGCTGTTTCAGACTGGGCGTGGCGCTTTGCGGGCGTGGCGCTTCCTCCCTGTGACGTTCGCCCCGGCTGCCCTCGCTCCGGCGGCCCTCGGGCGCGTCGCTGGTCTCCCGGCAACGCCGAGGCCGCCGTTAAGAGCCCCTCGCTAACGATGGTAGCGTTAGCGCTAGCCGGGCCCGCGGCGGTAAATGGGCGTGGGAGCGGCCGCCCCGCCCCGCCCGTTATTTCCACCTCCCCCTCGGACGGCGGCGGCGGCGGCGGCGCGGCGGGCGGGCGGCGGGCGAACGGGGGAAGCAGCCGAGCTGTGAAATTACCCATAATTACATCGTGATTGTTGTTGCCGCCGCCGATCGGCACGCCACATCAGTCTCCATATTTGTTTTGTCACGCCACACCTGTCCCTTTTATGAGGAATAATTCGGCTAAATAAATCACATTATCCCCACGGCCCGCACTCTCCACAGCAGGGTAATAAGTTTCAATTAAGGAGTGTGGAGGGGTGGGGGAGGGGAGGGGAGGGGGGGGGGCGGGCGAGAACGGGGGGCTTTCGCCCCTGTGCTCCGCTCCACCGCTCTACAGCGAAGGGACATTACTCTCCATTAAAATCAGCGCTGTCAGATGTTTGGGGGCTCTCCGTGTGGGGGTGGGGCGAGACTGGGGGGAGAGAGTGGTATTTTTGACCCGGTGCGCGCGACCCTCGTTCTGTGCTGTACGCTGGAGCGTTTAGGACCATCATGGCTGACTCCACGACCTGAACATGACCGCTCTCCACGCCTGGGTCCTATGCTAGCCCCTACCTGGTCCTGTCTCTATTACCCACTCCCACTCTGACTCTCAGAAGTCTGTCAGTAGAACAAGGGGGCATAAATGGAAATTAGCAAAATGTAAATTCCACAGAGACACTGGGAAGTACTTTTTCACACCAAGTAGTGAGTCATAGAGGCATAATCTCTGGTCGTGTCAAAACCAGGCTCGATACAGTGCTGGATGCTATCTAGTTTGTAAATAAACCGAGCACTAGGTACACTTTAGCAGTAGGAACATGGTGTGCTGCATTGTTGGGCTGAATGGCCTGTTGTCATCGTTATGTTGTGTTATGTTCCTTTCTGCTTTATCGGAGGTGTTACTGTACAGCTGAACTGCAGCTATAAGGAGAACTGTAAAATATGTGGACAGATACATGCAAGGTCAGCATGAAAAATGTATGTTTGAAATGTCTTTCCCTCTCCCCCTCGCTTTCTCTGCAGCTGTCCCCAGAGACGGGGCCCAGGCAGGGGGGCACACTGCTCACCATCACTGGGGAGAACCTGGGCCTGCATTTCCGGGACATCCAGAACGGGGTGCGCCTGGGCAAAGTGCCGTGCCAACCCCTCGAGGAGGAATACATCAGCGCAGAGCGGTGAGTCTCCGCCCCTCTTTAACTTTAAAAACATCAGCGCAGAGCAGTGAGGCTCCGCCCCCTCTTTAGCTTTGACCTTTAAATACATCAGTGCAGAGCGGTGAGTCTCCGCCCCCTCTTTACCTTTGACCTTTAAATACATCAGTGCTGAGCGGTGAGTCTCCGCCCCCTCTTTACCTTTGACCTTTAAACACATCAGTGCAGAGCGGTGAGTCTCCGCCCCCTCTTTACCTTTGACCTTTAAACACATCAGTGCAGAGCGGTGAGTCTCCGCCCCCTTTTTACCTTTGACCTTTAAAGACATCAGTGCAGAGTGGTGAGTCTCCGCCCCCTCTTTACCTTTGACCTTTAAACACATCAGTGCAGAGCGGTGAGTCTCCGCCCCCTCTTTACCTTTGACCTTTAAACACATCAGTGCAGAGCGGTGAGTCTCCGCCACCTCTTTACCTTTGACCTTTAAATACATCAGTGCAGAGCGGTGAGTCTCCGCCCCCTCTTTACCTTTGACCTTTAAATACATCAGCGCAGAACGGTGAGTCTCCGCCCCCTCTTCATCTTTGACCTTTAAATACATCAGCACAGACCGGTGAGTCTCCGCCCCCTACATAGAGACTGCATAGAGGAGAGGGTGTATTAGTGTCTTATAGAGACTACATAGAGGAGGGGGCATATTACTGTCTTATAGAGACTACATAGAGGAGGGGGCATATTACTGTCTTATAGAGACTACATAGAGGAGGGAGCATATTACTGTCTTATAGAGACTACATAGAGGAGGGGGCATATTACTGTCTTATAGAGACTACATAGAGGAGGGGGCATATTACTGTCTTATAGAGACTACATAGAGGAGGGAGCATATTACTGTCTTATAGAGACTACATAGAGGAGGGGGCATATTACTGTCTTATAGAGACTACATAGATGAGGCGGCATATTACTGTCTTATAGAGACCACATAGAGGAGGGGGCATATTGCTGTCTTATAGAGACTACATAGAGGAGGCGGAATATTACTGTCTTATAGAGACTACATAGAGGAGGGAGCATATTACTGTCTTATAGAGACTACATAGAGGAGGGGGCATATTACTGTCTTATAGAGACTACATAGAGGGAACTGTTTGACGCGCCCTGTGTGTCATTGCAGTTCATGGCTTCTGTGGAGACAGTCAGGTTTTTTGGGGGTGGTGTGGAGGTTGGGGTTGTCGTGGAGGTTTCTTGTCGTACACTGTGTGGAACCCGAGCTCTGTCAGCCCTCAGACTTCCTGCTTCTCACGGCCCTGGTTGTTTACACACGGCCCAGCTGAAGGAGCACTTTACAGCCAGCCGTAGTGCCGGTTCTCATTTTTAATTTTAAATTAACTTTCTTTCATTCTTCTTTGTTACGGTTATTGTGATATTTGCTCCCGGTTTTCATTTCCGCAAGGACATGCAATTATGCACGCTGTCCGGATCTTGAAACATTTTAATTAACCTTGCGGTCTGTTTGGGCCGATAGCGGTCCAGCTGGAAGCCTGGGGGAGAGAGGGGGACGGGGTGAACGCAACGGGCCGTGTTTGTGCCCACGAGTGTTTCTGCCTGTACTGACCTGTCCGTCTGTACTGGCCCGTCCGTCTGTACGAGTGTTTCTGCCTGTACTGGCCTGTCTGTCTGTACTGGCCTGTCTGTCTGTACTGGCCTGTCTGTCTGTACTGGCCCGTCCGTCTGTACGAGTGTTTCTGCCTGTACTGGCCTGTCTGTCTGTACGAGCCTGTCTGTCTGTACTGGCCCGTCTGTCTGTACGAGTGTTTCTGCCTGTACTGGCCTGTCCGTCTGTACGAGTGTTTCTGCCTGTACTGGCCTGTCCGTCTGTACCAGCCTGTCTGTCTGTACGAGCCTGTCTGTCTGTACTGGCCTGTCTGTCTGTATGAGCGTGTCCGTCTGTACTGGCCTGTCCGTCTGTACGAGTGTTTCTGCCTGTACTGGCCTGTCCGTCTGTACCAGCCTGTCTGTCTGTACGAGCCTGTCTGTCTGTACTGGCCTGTCTGTCTGTATGAGCGTGTCCGTCTGTACTGGCCTGTCCGTCTGTACGAGTGTTTCTGCCTGTACTGGCCTGTCTGTCTGTACCAGCCTGTCTGTCTGTACGAGCCTGTCTGTCTGTACTGGCCTGTCTGTCTGTATGAGCGTGTCCGTCTGTACTGGCCTGTCCGTCTGTACGAGTGTTTCTGCCTGTACTGGCCTGTCCGTCTGTACGAGTGTTTCTGCCTGTACTGGCCTGTCTGCCTGTACGAGTGTTTCTGCCTGTACTGGCCTGTCCGTCTGTACGAGTGTTTCTGCCTGTACTGGCCTGTCCGTCTGTACGAGTGTTTCTGCCTGTACTGGCCTGTCCGTCTGTACGAGCCTGTCTGTCTGTACGAGCGTGTCTGTCTGTACGAGCCTGTCTGTCTGTACGAGCGTGTCTGTCTGTACTGGCCTGTCCGTCTGTACGAGTGTTTCTGCCTGTACTGGCCTGTCCGTCTGTACGAGTGTTTCTGCCTGTACTGGCCTGTCTGTCTGTACGAGCCTGTCTGTCTGTACGAGCCTGTCTGTCTGTACGAGCGTGTCTGTCTGTACTGGCCTGTCCGTCTGTACGAGTGTTTCTGTCTGTACTGGCCTGTCCGTCTGTACGAGTGTTTCTGCCTGTACTGGCCTGTCTGTCTGTACGAGCCTGTCTGTCTGTACGAGCGTGTCTGTCTGTACTGGCCTGTCCGTCTGTACGAGCCTGTCTGTCTGTCTGTACGAGCCCGTCTGTCTGTACGAGCCTGTCTGTCTGTCTGTACGAGCCTGTCTGTCTGTACGAGCGCGTCTGTCGGTACTGGCCTGTCTGTCTGTATGAGCCTGTCTGTCTGTACGAGCCCGTCCGTCTGTACGAGCTTGTCTGTCTTTACGAGCGTGTCCGTCTGTACGAGCCTGTCTGTCTGTACGAGCCCATCTGTCTGTACACGCGTGTCTGTCTGTATGAGCGTGTTCGTCTGTACGAGCCTGTCTGTCTGTACACGCGTGTCTGTCTGTACGAGCCTGTCTGTCTGTACAAGCCTGTCTGTCTGTACGAGCCTGTCTGTCTGTACAAGCGTGTCTGTCTGTACGAGCCTGTCTGTCTGTACACGCGTGTCTGTCTGTACGAGCGTGTCTGTCTGTACTGGCCTGTCCGTCTGTACGAGTGTTTCTGCCTGTACTGGCCTGTCCGTCTGTACCAGCCTGTCTGTCTGTACGAGCCTGTCTGTCTGTACTGGCCTGTCTGTCTGTATGAGCGTGTCCGTCTGTACTGGCCTGTCCGTCTGTACGAGTGTTTCTGCCTGTACTGGCCTGTCTGTCTGTACCAGCCTGTCTGTCTGTACGAGCCTGTCTGTCTGTACTGGCCTGTCTGTCTGTATGAGCGTGTCCGTCTGTACTGGCCTGTCCGTCTGTACGAGTGTTTCTGCCTGTACTGGCCTGTCCGTCTGTACGAGTGTTTCTGCCTGTACTGGCCTGTCTGCCTGTACGAGTGTTTCTGCCTGTACTGGCCTGTCCGTCTGTACGAGTGTTTCTGCCTGTACTGGCCTGTCCGTCTGTACGAGTGTTTCTGCCTGTACTGGCCTGTCTGTCTGTACGAGCCTGTCTGTCTGTACGAGCCTGTCTGTCTGTACGAGCGTGTCTGTCTGTACGAGCCTGTCTGTCTGTACGAGCGTGTCTGTCTGTACTGGCCTGTCCGTCTGTACGAGTGTTTCTGCCTGTACTGGCCTGTCCGTCTGTACGAGTGTTTCTGCCTGTACTGGCCTGTCTGTCTGTACGAGCCTGTCTGTCTGTACGAGCCTGTCTGTCTGTACGAGCCTGTCTGTCTGTACGAGCGTGTCTGTCTGTACTGGCCTGTCCGTCTGTACGAGTGTTTCTGTCTGTACTGGCCTGTCCGTCTGTACGAGTGTTTCTGCCTGTACTGGCCTGTCTGTCTGTACGAGCCTGTCTGTCTGTACGAGCGTGTCTGTCTGTACTGGCCTGTCCGTCTGTACGAGCCTGTCTGTCTGTCTGTACGAGCCCGTCTGTCTGTACGAGCCTGTCTGTCTGTCTGTACGAGCCTGTCTGTCTGTACGAGCGCGTCTGTCGGTACTGGCCTGTCTGTCTGTATGAGCCTGTCTGTCTGTACGAGCCCGTCCGTCTGTACGAGCTTGTCTGTCTTTACGAGCGTGTCCGTCTGTACGAGCCTGTCTGTCTGTACGAGCCCATCTGTCTGTACACGCGTGTCTGTCTGTATGAGCGTGTTCGTCTGTACGAGCCTGTCTGTCTGTACACGCGTGTCTGTCTGTACGAGCCTGTCTGTCTGTACAAGCCTGTCTGTCTGTACGAGCCTGTCTGTCTGTACAAGCGTGTCTGTCTGTACGAGCCTGTCTGTCTGTACACGCGTGTCTGTCTGTACGAGCGTGTCTGTCTGTACGAGCCTGTCTGTCTGTACGAGCCCGTCTGTCTGTACGAGCTTGTCTGTCTGTACGGCAACCTGCAGGGAGAAAGCAGAACCTCCCCCTCACACCCCACACACACACACACACACACACACACACACACACACAAACATACGTACACACACACACTCACATACACATACACTCACTCGCATGCACGCACGCATGAACACACACACACACACACACAAACATATAGACTCACACACATACTCAGTCACATCACATACTTCTATGTGCACTTTTTCCACACAAACGCATACATACATATGCTCTGACACAAACCACACCTCAGCTCTGTTCACTCGAGCCCCATGTGTGTCCTCTGTAGAGGGAGTCATTTCCCTCCCTCTCTCTCTCCCCCTCTCCAGCCTGTCAATTTCCTTTCCAATTAAAGCACTCTATTGGCATGGCTTGTAACAGGTACATACTGTTGAGCATAAACAACAGTTGAGATCAAGAAGCCACTTTGTCAGATCTTACAAATTAGACCCAACTATTACATTACCATTGATACCCTCGGTATTATAGGCTGCATTTGCGTTCAGCAAAGAATTAGTTACAGACTTAAACTGGAACCACAATCTCCAGAAACACAAAACTGAAATGGATTAATTATTTGATAATGTAAATAATAAAATGATTAACAATGTGATCTCTCTCTCTTTCTCTCTCTTTTGCTCTCTCTCTCTCTTCCCCCCTCTCTCCCTCCCTCCCCCCCTCCCTGTCCGTCTCTCCCTCCCTCCCTCTCAGCATTGTGTGCCAGCTGGCCGACGCTACCGGTTACCGTATCCAGGACGCGGCGGTGGAGGTGTGTGTGGGGAGCTGTGCGGCTGAGTACCGGGCTCTCTCCCCCAAGGCCTTCACCTTCGTGGTGAGCACCCCCCGCAAGGGCCCCTGCAGGGCCGGACGAAGGGTGGGGGATGGGTGGAGTTAGGGTTGAGAATGGGTGGAGGAAGGGTGGATGAAGGGTGGGAAATTGGTGGAGGAAGGGTGGAGAACGGGTGGGAGATGGATGGAGGCAAGGTGGATGAAGGGCTGGAAATGGGTGGAGGAAGGGTGGAATTTGGGTGGAGGATGGGTGGCAAGTGGGTGGGGGATGGGTGGAGGAAGGGTGGAACAAGGTTGGGAGTGGGCAGATTTAAGACCGGTTGAGAGCAAAAACTCAGCGGATAGGCTTTAGAAACTGAGAGTTCTAGAAAACATTTAGAAAACATTTTAGAAGACATTTTAGAAGACGTTTTTTCCTAGTCAGAATCACTGAGTTGTAACACATCTTCGGATGGCTGCTGTGGTCTCCATTTGTCAAATATTGTGTCCGAAGGGTGGTCTATAGAGATGGATCTGCTGAACTCCCCATAACTCGTGTGAAAGCAGCGCTTGTGTGTGTTAACCATCATCATGTCTTTACTGCCCTGTCTCCACTCTGACTGTGTTGTCTGCACTGTCTCAGTTTGATCTATGCCAGGCTTAAGGCCGCAGTCTCTATGGTTTTTTTCCCAGTCCAGTCGACTCTACAGCAATAGATCAGCCACAGTACGCACTGTACCTTACACACTTTACCATACACACTGTGGCTTACACACTTTATCATACACACTGTACCTTACACACTTTACCATACACACTGTGCCTTACACACTTTACCACACACACTGTACCTTACACACTTTACCATATGCATTGTACCTTACACACTCTACCGTGCACACTCTACCGTACGCACTGTACTTTACATGCTGTAATGTACACAGTATAACCTACACACTGTACCTTACACACTGTAACGTACGCGCTGTAACATTCGCACTGTACCGTATGCTGAGCACTGTACCCAGAATATATGGGTAATGAAGCATGTTTAGTCGCATGTTCACACTGCACCACCCGCCCCCGCCCCCCCGCCACACCCCCACATGATTTATTCCCATATTTGCAGCGGCGGCTCCAGGCTCTGAGCGCGCCGAGCCTCACGCTGGTATTCCAATCAGCGCCCGCGCCGCTCTCTCACCGCGCTCCGGCACGTTCCGTCCGTTCTCCTTCAGGGACGTCCGTAAGAGCCCCGCTCAGCCCCTACAGGAAGCGCTCTGCCCCCCCCCACCCCCCCCATAAACGCCGCTTGAGCTCGGCGAATCAAATCCGTCTTCATTCGGCCCCCATTTAATTCAATCCCGGTAACCGCGCCGCTCCGCCGGGGGACCGCTCGCGCGGGAAACGGCACGGCCGTGAAGCGCGAGGCCCCGCGGACGCTAACCCGGGACGCGGAGTCGCGCGCGTCTGAGCGGCGCGGAACGTCACGCAAATGTCAAGAGTAAAAGGGGGCGACGCGAGAGATATCATCGGCGTGCCGCAGCACGACACACGCGGTGCTTAGAGAAAAAAAATGCAATTGTGTTCACTTCCAGAAATTTTATTGTATTACCGTGCTATGAAATGAATGTTTTAAAGTGCATTTGCAGACATGCTATGGATTTTTGTTGGATTGTAGTATATTCCATTTCTTAACTATCTGGACTGATGGTGATCATAAACAATAGTGAAACACAATGAAAGAAGACTACAGCGAAATGATGTTAAATTTGAGCTTGTATCTTATGGTGTTTATGTGTGTTTGATGTGCCCCCCCCTGCCGATCCCAGACCCCGTTTTTCACCCGGGTGCAGCCCATGCAGGGCCCTCTTTCCGGGGGCACCCGCATCACCATCGAGGGGAAAGACCTCAACTCAGGAAGCGGCGTGTCCATCAAAATCGGCCTGCGCCCCTGCCAGTTTGAGAGGTGAGCCCCTCACCCCGAGCCTGCTGCTAATGCTAATGCTACTCATTCCTTTTAAGGCTAGCCCCTCACACCGAGCCTGCTGCTAATGCTAATGCTACTCATTCCTTTTAAGGCTAGCCCCTCACCCCGAGCCTGCTGCTAATGCTAATGCTACTCATTCCTTTTAAGGCTAGCCCCTCACCCCGAGCCTGCTGCTAATGCTAATGCTACTCATTCCTTTTAAGGCTAGCCCCTCACCCCGAGCCTGCTGCTAATGCTAATGCTACTCATTCCTTTTAAGGCTAGCCCCTCACCCCGAGCCTGCTGCTAATGCTAATGCTAATGCTACTCATTCCTTTTAAGGCTAGCCCCTCACCCCGTGCCTGCTGCTAATGCTAATGCTATTGCTACTCATTCCTTTTGAGGCTAGCCCCTTCCCCCAAGCCTGCTGCTACTGCTATCGCTAATCGTTCCTTTTAGGAAGCTTGTGCAGGTTCCTACCGCACCTCTGTTTTTTATGGTGAATTGCTGTATTTGGGGTATGAGGCGTGGTGGACTGCCACTCGATGAGCTGCCTGGTGGAGCGGATTTTCCTTGAGAATTAAAGCAGTTCAAGGAAAATTAATTCATTCAATTTTATATTAATAGAAAGTGTTCATTTCGCACTGGAAGAAAAGGGGAAGTGATTTAAAGTTCAGCGGGGGTTATGGTTTTTAACCTCTTAGTGCACACCCCCTAGTGGTCGGCACGCCGGCGTGCCTACATTACTAAACTCAAACATTCGGTGCTACTGCAACCAAAGTGTGAGTTAAAAACAGAAACGCGTTGTTTTAGTTTCATTAGTAGACGATACACGACAACTATGCCGAAGACGGAGTTTCGCAGCCCCACCATTGTCGCTCTGGTCGTTCATTTAACACGCACCCCCTCCCTGCAGTCTCATCTAAAAAACACCCCCCACCCTTGACATAATGGACAATATTGTCTATCTTGGCATTCATAAAAATATTCTTTCACCACTAAAAAATCATATTCCGTCATAGCAACAAGATAAACCCGACAACAGCCCTAAGATATGCCTATACAGCAGTGAAAACGCTGCTCACTGAACAACGACATAAACGAGAAAAAGTTTTTAAAAATGATACCATGTCATTCTACAGTCAATATCTGGGACTAAATATTAAATAAATATAAATCCTTACTGTTGGTTTTACGTGTAGAGATGTCCCTTTTGAGACTGCGTGGTCATATATTGTCTTGGACAATCAGTTTGGGAAATATAGGCGCATCTGTGACGCCTGGGTATCTTCCAAAATAGCTGTGCGTAATACCACACCTGTTGTTTACGGCGTCGTCGCCCTTTTTAGTACAGTCTGGCTTGATTGACAATTCATTTATTCAGTAGGTGAGAGTATGAGCTTTCTAACGATGTATAACATGTCTAATTCTGCTTTTGGAATAGCGTTTTATAGGTCAGCGTAACAGAAAATATTCTTAGCATCGCATTCACTTGCGCATTCACTCTATGTTAGCATAAAAATACGTTGCAGCTAACGAAAGGTGGTCAACGATATTTCGTAATTTCTTGGAAAATACTATTATTATTGAGGACTTCTGGACATAGCTAAGCCATATGTTTGCTGATAGACCTAGCTAACATCATTTTCTGGAGCAAAACAGAAGCGAATAGGACAGTGTCATTGATACTGTCTCTGTCTCTATTTACTGAACATAGAGGAGATTTCATCATTGCTATGCTCGTATTACTGCTCAAAATATTTCGGTTATATACGTTATTTTTGAAATTAAGTATCTTTAAATAGGTTAGTGGTGTTATATAATGTGAATATTTCACACTGTAAATGATAGCGTTAGATGGTAGTGTAATAGTTTTTGTGAAGCATGCCACAGTGATGACGTCAGAGTTGGACCATTGCCAAAACGTGGTGGGCGGTCGAAAATTGTTTTCATGTTGTCCTACCCTCATACAAGAAAACATACGAGAGTACAGAGTATAGAAATACACACGAGTTAATTATTACACATTTAGGTACTGTACTGCATTGTGTGACAATATTTTTGCATTATTTTTTAAATCTGATAGCAATGTTTCATCTTAAACCTTCATAAGGGGCTCATTTATATGCTTTATAATGGACAAAAAGCATTTTATTCAATTTTGGAGAGATTTTGGATATGTTTCTGGACACCTAGCTATTTTAGACCACTGTACTGACTGAAAGCTTGTAATTCCCATTTGAAAATTATGCAACAGTGATTTTCTTGAGTCAAAACAATTGATTTGTATTGAAATATGTGAATATGTTGTGATTTACAACAATGCATAATTTAGACATTTTGGATAGATTTGGAGACGCTGGGTACACTGCTTAGTTTTTGCTTCATACATCTATAGTAGTTCTACATATCCACCCTTAGATTTTATGAACTTGTGGTCAAGAAGTTTTTGATCCAGCACAGGTGTAGTTTAACCTCCTGTATATCTCATATCTCTCAGTATTTCACTGCAAACTTAAAAAGTGCAAATTTATTTTTGATTTTTTGTCAAAACAATTGCATTTGTGGCAGTTTATTTCTTTCAAAATTATGAATATAAACTAATCTGCGTTAGTATTGTAAATTGTACAAATGTCTTGCTTCATTTAAGCCATTTTTCAAGTCTCTGTGGTGTTTACATCTGGAGTTATAAAGCTTTAAATAGGGTACCCCCTAAATGGGCAAGGATTGGCAAAATTTGGCTTGTGCCTTAAGAGGTTAAATGGCTGAAAGCATTTGAAGGAAATCTAAAAACCCTGTATTCTGAGAAAAGTGTTAAGGCCACAAATGAAATTGAGATAAAAGTACCTGTTAAATGATAGGGTTTTAAATTCTGTATGGTTAAAATATGTAGGAAATTTAAATAAAATAAAAAAATATGAGAATCACTGCGTGCGACAGGTAGTGTGCCATGCCATAACATTTCAAAAACGAAAAGTTGGGTTGTCGCACTTTTATGACTTTCGACAGCTAATTTCAATCTGTGCCCCTTGTTCAACTGAATTTTGTAATCCTCATTTTTAAGCCCTTTAAAAAAAGGAAAAATCTTAATTAGATTATATTAGGAGTCTTCTTCAGCTGAGCTTGTACAGATTAAGTGTAACTTCAGACTGGATTCAAATCACTCTGTTGTTTTGTATTTGAGCTTAATAGTCCAAACCACATGTTATTATTTTTTTAGCTCACATTGTAGTTGTTTGTCTAAAGAAGTTTCACATGAGAGTGCATTTATAGGGACCAAACACAGAGGTGGTAAATTTCTACACGATTTCAACCGGGGTTACTGTAACCCTTCCCTTGGCTGAATTGTGCTCCCCTGTGTGGGTCTGCTTTGCACAGCCGACACTGGCATGGTCCAAATTCAGTACCAGACTGTGGGGAAACAGAGCCTTAACAGATACCAGACCATGGGGCCCATCCATGCACTGGAACAGAGCCTGAGCAGATACCAGACCGTGGGGCCCATCAACACACTAGAACAGTGCCTTATCAGATACCAGACCGTGGGGCCCATCAACACACTAGAACAGTGCCTTAACAGATACCAGACCATGGGGCCCATCTACGCACTGGAACAGAGCCTTAACAGATACCAGACCATGGGGCCCATCTACGCACTGGAACAGAGTTTTAGCAGATACCAGACCATGGGGCCCATCAACACGCTAGAACAGTGCCTTATCAGATACCAGACCATGGGGCCCATCAACACACTAGAACAGTGCCTTATCAGATACCAGACCATGGGGCCCATCAACACACTAGAACAGTGCCTTATCAGATACCAGACCATGGGGCCCATCTATATGCTAGTACAGAGCCTTAAAAATATGAGCCACCTAGCAGCCCCCAGTCCCCATTTCTGTCTAGCAGAAACCTGAACAGAGCACGAGGGTGATGCGCCCTTCTTCCCTTCCCATGTAATATTAAAATAAAAGTATCTGAGAAGGAGACGCAGAGATCATATTCACATAAGTATTTTTCTGAGCTCTTTATGAAACATGTTGACAAATATCTGAATATCTCTTGTGTATTGCCACGTGTTAAGGGCCATTAGAAACATAATGGCGTATTATGAATTGCGGGACACGATAGGAATGCATTCACTCCCGCGTTTGCATTGAGGCTTTTTCCGACTGTCGCCGATCCGTCATCAGTGCCACGCGCTGGGAGTCTCACGGGCGTCGGCTCATTCAATCACAGCTCATTCTGCCGCCTAATCACTGCCTCTTTATTAGTGTTTACCATTGTTATTCTCATTTCCCATGGAAGGTTCATTCAGAGGCGTACTCTCCTGAGCAAGTGATCTCAAACCCCCAGCCGCCCACATGTGCCACTCACATGTGCACACACACCCTCATACACACACACACACACACATACGCACACGTGCACACACAGACTCATACACACACACATACGCACACGTGCACACACAGACTCATACACACACACATACGCACACGTGCACACACAGACTCATACACACACACATACGCACTCATACGCACACGTGCACACACACACTCATACACACACACATACGCGCTCACACACACACTCATACACACACACGCACACAAGCACACACACACGCACATATGCGCGCACTCACACACATATGCGCGCGCTCACACACACACACATACACACGCACACGCATGCGCACACACACTCATACACACACACGCGCGCACACACACACATACACACTCATACACACACATATGCACGCGTGCACACACACACTCATACACACTCATACACACACACACACGCACATACGCGCGCGCTCACACCTACGCACGCACACGCGCGTGCACACACACACACACATACGCACACGCGCGCGCACACACGCATATGTACGCACACGCGCGCACACACACACACACGCGTGCGGGCGCGTGCACACGCTCAGACTCTCGTTCTTTGTGTTCGCCTCGAGAGCCGTGTCAAAATGTGTACGGTCTTCGGAGCTTCGCGGAGACGAGTGTTGTGAAAGCGGTTGCCGTGGAAACGGCGGCAGAGACGAATCGGCGGAGACGTTAGCGGCGCGTCTCCGGCTGGTCTGGAGCAGACGAAATCGCTCCTCGCGAGACGGCAGGCGTTTGCACAAAAGTCTTTACTGTTCACTTTGTATTAAACGCTGTATAGACTGCTGTATACACACACACACACACACACACACACACACACACGCACACCCATGCGCACCCCTGCACACACACACACATACAAGCACGTGCACATACACACATGCAAATGCATGCACACACATATACATACGCACGCATACACACTTGCACACACGCACACACACACACATGAACATATACACAGGCACACACACACACACACACAGACATACAGCACACGCACGCAGAGCATCTACTTAGATTCGACGGATTCTTGCCAGTGCATGCAGGCTCAAATGCAGTGGAGTATGAGAACGGCATTAATAAGGGTGCGGATGCGCAGGCAGCTGAAGTCACATGCATGCATGCAGAGTGCCAGACGGGTCGTGCAGCGCTGCAGCTGAGCGCTCGTGCTGGGAGAGGGCCGGGGGGGACGCCGGGGCGGCGGGTTAGGGAGCGCCGGGGCCCTCGGGCGCTCGCGGGAGGAGCAGACTGCGTCTGAGTCTGCCAGCGTGTGCTCAAACGCCTGCTCGTCAATTAGACGCCGTCGCCAGGCTACCGCTGCTGAGTGACTGCGGGGGTCCACGTGTATCAACTGTACAGGGATGTGTGTGTGTGAGTGAGTGTGTGTGTGTGTGAGTGAGTGTGTGGATGGGTGGGTGGGTGGTGATATGTGCACTGGGGAGTGTGTGTGTGTGTGCACGTGTGTCGGTGAGTGTGAATGTGTGTGTGCGTGTGCATGCCTTATAATGTGTGGACAGTGTGTTTGCTTAAGGTAAAATTGGGGACATGTGTTGGAATACACACCAGTACATTGGGGTCGCCTTTCCAATTGGCAGGAAAAACCAATGTGTGTGTGAGTGTGCGCATGTGTGCGTGTGTGCCTTAGTGTGTGTACAGTTTCAGTTGCATCTGCAAATACTGGTCCTCGAAGGCTCCTCCCCTCTCCCGAGTGTTAGACCCCTGAGGGGGGCGTGTCTGTATTCAGGGTGTGGTCCCGTGTGCGGGCAGTGAGCGTGTGACCTGCCCCGCAGGAGGAGCGGTAAGGAGATCGTCTGCACCACGCCGGCCGGGTCCAGCCCGGGAAGCTCGCCCGTCATGGTGGACATCAACTGGGCGGAGCTACGCAACCCCGAGGTCAAGTTCAACTACACCGAGGACCCCACCATCCTGAAGATCGAGCCCGACTGGAGCATCGCCAGGTAGGGTAGGGCGCGGCGGGCCGCGACCCAGTCACCTTCTGCATTTCCGTGCTTTGTGTCTGCCGCTCCTAATCTATGGGTTAAATCGAGCGTTTCTGTGGAATCTACGGCCCGCTAAGCGATCCTAACTTTTGAAGTGGTTAACGCGGTCCTCTGGTCTGCTTGTGCTAAGCCCCAAAGCTTTTAAATGCTTTTTAAATGTGTGATATTGCTCTAAGGCCACTCGGCTCCTTTCGTTAGGTAGTGTCCACCGTGAGAAATTGCGGGACGTGGTCTAGCGTCTCTTGGGGCCGCAAGGTGGTTGCAGCTGCCAAGTGAAGCTGGGCGGAGGGAGTCCGCACTCTTGTACCTTGTAGGGCAGCAGAACACTTTACAAATAATACAATTGCTGGATATATCCCGAAGCAATCCAGGCAAGGAACTGTCTTCGGTGGTTACATCGGGGAAGTAACCCAGGAACCCCCATAGGATTCAAACCCAGGTCCTCACCGCCTCGGCCAGAGCGGCCTTTCCTGGTGACGGCGGGAGGACGGGGGCCTCGAGGGGGAGGGTGATGAGTTTAGCGTTGGGTTTGCGCCCGCTCTAGAGCCGTAGCTCACGGCGGCGGAAGAACACGGGCTGACCCCTTGTTCCCGCGGTAAAGGCTACAGGCCGCGGTAAATACCCGCCTCCGGCCCTCTGCTCTGCTGTGATGGGAAAGGTTGCGTTTCTAACCCGTCGAGCTCCGCCCGTTTACTCCTTCTCTCGAGCGGAGGAAGCGGGAGGATGTGGGTGGCGGTTGGGTGATGAGGGGTGGGGGCAGGGCCTGTTGTCTCAGGTTGGCGATCGGGCACAAGCCCTACGGGAACTTACAGGAAGCCGCCTGCCAATCCAGGGTGGGTGACTACAAAGAGGGAATAACATTAATCGCAATGCAGTCTGGGAAATGTGGTTCCGAGACATTCGTTGCGAATGTCATGGAAACGTGTGGGTTTCTCTAGGCCAGACATATGTGGTAGAGTGGAAGGTCTACAGTCTCTCCTAAGGGTTTGAGATCGAATTCTCCGCAGTGGGTCTCTCCTGCGTAAATGGCTCAGACAAAATGAGAGGGGTCTTGAGAGATGCCTTATCTGTCCTGACCCCTCTTTGCCTCTTCCCTCCACAGCGGCGGGACCCCGCTGACAGTTACCGGCACCAATCTGGCGACCATCAGGGAGCCGAAGATCCGGGCCAAGTACGGGGCGGCGGAGTCGTTCCACGTGAGTCCGGGCTCCCGCCCCTGAGATTCCCGAATCCACGGGGTTCCGGTTCACGGTCACCCAGCCCCGGGGCCTGTTTGTGTGCAACTCCTAAAAAGAGATATGGAAACCCCCCCCCCCCCCTCCTGCCAGCTTAACCTTTTAAATGTCAACCTGCGATAAAGTGGAGCTGGCAACCCTCCCCTCACCTAGCACCATGGGGGCCAAATAACCTTTCCCTGGAGTTCTGTCAGGAGACAGAAAATGGAGTCATAAAAATCATCGAAGCTTGGGCGGGAAGGAGGGAGGGAGGGGGAAGGGAGGGAGGTGGGGTTTTTGGGTTTGGTGGAGCATGTATTTGTGTGCTTGTTCTCAATGTCACATCTTCCTCTCTGCTCACAAAGAGGACTACAGCTGTCATCAAGGCTACAGTTGCTTAGCGCGCTGATTAGCTTCCTTAATGAACGTGATGGGGTGAAATGGCTGATATCGCACTTGTAAGTGTCGCGCATGACGGGCCAGTTTTGCAGGCTAGAAGCATTCCCTTCATGATGTAACACCCCTCTGGCGGGCCCTAAAAAGTATATTAGGAAAAATCCAACAATGGGTCAAAAAAAAAAAACCAGGGAAAAAGGATTATCACCGGCCTACATCTGGTTTCAGTTGTAAACAATCCCCAAGAAACTCATTGAGAGTGAAATTTCACTTGTTGTGAAGCTGTGGGGGAGGGAGGGGGCCAGTGTGGAGGGGAGGGCGGAGATTTGCTCAACCGTGGCGGGACGGTCGAGATCCAGGAGTTTGGTTTCGGAACGGTGACCGCGTCGGCTCAACGGGGGACTCCGTTCTCCCTCCTTCCCAGAACTGCACCGTCTACAACAACTCCGTGATGGTGTGTCTGGCGCCCTCTGTGGCCAAGTCGGAGAAGGGCTTCTCGGAGGCGGGCAGCAGGCTGGACGAGATCGGCTTCCTCATGGACAGCGTGCAGTCGGTGGTGGTGGTGAACGAGAGCTTCAGCTACTACCCGGACCCCGTCTTCGAGCCCCTGAGCCCCACCGAACTCAAGCCCAGCTCCCCCCTCATCCTCAAGGTACCCAGCACCCGCGTCAGACATGACACGTCTCTGCGACTTCAACGCACAATTACTATTTACTTACTGAATTTAACGGTTCGCTAAAATAAAATGGTAAATGTGTCATCCTTTATTTATGGAAATTGTTCGTTTTTATTTCCTGGATATTACACACGGCGCAGTGTTTAAAAGGGTGCGTTCGCGTATAATTGCTCGTTCTCCCTCCCTCGCGTTCCTTGAATTTGAGAGCTGTAATTGAAGCCGCCCGGTGCCTTCGTGACCGTTTCTCAGAATCCGTTGAAAAGATAAAAATTAAAAAGCTCGATTTTTTTTTTTTCGCTTTGTTGTCGGGAGGAGAACACGCCGCACCGGAGCCTTCCTGATTGGTGAACCCCGGCCTGGCCTGGCTTGTAAGACTCATTAGCGTGGGAGTGAGCGCATTGCCGGTTTACAGAGCCGTCAGGAGGAGGCGGGATTCGCGCGGTTTTCCGCGCCGTTAATTTTTCCGTCTCGATGACGTCGGCGCTTCCGCTAAACGCGGCGGATTTCGGGCGAGGGTTCCATTACATCACATCACATTACAGGCATTTAGCAGACGCTCTTATCCAGAGCGACGTACAACAAGTGCATTAGATCAAGGTGCAGAGGTGCAAAAGAAACACTAGAGCGAAGTAAAGATCGTAGTGCCAGAAGTGACCACATAGATCAGGACTCCAACCCTGTAGAGTAGCCTGTTCAGCAAACAGACAATCCTGCCAAGTACAAACTAGCACTGAAATCACATTTCCTAATCAGAATCAGACAAACAATCCTGCCAAATAAAAACTAACGTTGAGCTAAACTATAGGCTAGGGAGGGGTGGGGAGAGGTGCAGCCTGAAGAGATGAGTCTTTAGGTTCCCGTGCTCGGAGGTCAGCTGGGCTGCTTAACTGAATGCGTCGGTCGGGGCGTCTTTCGGAGAGAGCGCACCGGCGTTCGCCAGGGCCCGTACCAGCGTGAGGACGCGCATGTCCTTCCTGTTCCTCATTGAGGGCAAGCGTGCCTCTGTTTGTGGTCACAGATTTCTGCCAGCTTATCCAAACTTTGGACCCATTTTTTTTTCCAGTTATCCATTTGTTAGGTCTTTGTAGGGTTACTGTAGGATCACTGTTCACCTGTTCGAAGAAGTTCAGTTGTGGTCAATCCTGGAGCACATACAGGAACAGGGCAGGGCCAGCGGTGGGAGAAGAGAAGAAAAAGGGAGGGAATAAGAAATAAATGAGTATAAGATTTTTTATACTCGACATAAAACAACACTTTTAAACAACACTATATACAATCCACAGGTAGCTATGACAATGGGAAGACCGTATTTAAGGTATCATTGCATAGCACACATTACATCATGTGGCCTTTTCCAGGTATAATAGAGGTAACCAGATCATCCAAAATCTCGTGTAAATCATGTCTGATTCTGCAAGGGTCGCAGGTTAGCTGCTTGTGTAAGGCACATGGTGGTAGGGGGTACTTCTTGTTTTGAAGATTTGATTTCACATTTTAGCCAAGTAAATAATGGTGTTTGATACTCGATCAGTGTCCCTGTCTTCATCAGGAAATCTTTTTATTTATCTTTATTGTAATTTGTATAATTGTTGTCCCCTTTCCAGTGTGTCTGGATTCTGTTACAGTTCCAAAATACATGCATTGTGGAGCCTATCCTGGTGCTATATTTAAAGCACATGAGAAGTGTTGGGGAATATTTTCTGAATATGGGCAGGGATTAAATCATTTTGGTGGATAAACTTTAAATTTTGTTCGTGAAAATTGATGAAGGTTCGTCTAGGGAAAACCTTCTCGCAAACGCGAAACCAGTTATCATCACTAAAAGATGACTCCAAATCTCAGTCCCAAGACACCCTCGATGTGTCATAAGATGATGTACCCATATTTGAGTTCTATATAAATCTGAAATCTTACCCCAGAGACAACCATGAGAGATCAGCGGTTTCTCAATTTTTGTAAGCTCTGAACATATTTTGTGCTCTTTTATTGGATTCATTTTTATGAATTCAAAAAAGTAGACAAAAAAATAAAAATTTGCATGCTGCATGCAAGCTAGTTTGTGCTGGGCAGGTTTTTAATTACCCCAGATAAACACTGTGCTTTAACAGGAAACTATGTTTCATTTTGGAGAGAAAGGGCTGCATTTTCACTGTTTGTGTGTGAAGGAATCCAGCAGCAGTTTGAAAAACAGAAGGTTGTCAGTTTGCACCAAGATCAACAGACAGAGAGTTTCACTGGTTGTTCTGTAATCTTATTCCTCTAATGAGCAGAAATGCCCTCTGACAGGCTGTTTGTAAGCAGTAAATTGGGCTCTGTCTTGGTTCTGCTCTGTCTACCTGCTGCATCCTAACGGATGGAACCTTCCTTTCCCGCTGAAGGGCCGGAACCTGATCCCCTCGGCCCCGGGGAATTCCCGGCTGAACTACACGGTGCTGATCGGGGAGACCCCGTGCGTGCTGACGCTCTCCGAGACACAGCTGCTCTGCGAGTGGCCAAACCTGACCGGGCAGCACAAAGTGACGGTACGCACACCCGCCCCGCTTGCATAGTCCTCCACTACACCACTGATCACTCTGGTCAACTGCACTACTGATCACACTGCTTCACTGTACTACTGATCACATTGTTCCACTGCACTACTGATCACACTGCTTCACTGTACTACTGATCACACTGTTCCACTGCACTACTGATCACACTGCTCCACTGCACTACTGATCACACTGCTCCACTGTACTACTGATGACACTGCTCCACTGCACTACTGATCACACTGCTCCACTGCACTACTGATCAACTGCACTACTGTACTACTGCTCCACTGCACTGCTGATCACACTGCTCCACTGCACTACTGATCACACTGCATCACTGCACTACTGATCACACTGCATCACTGCACTACTGATCACACTGCATCACTGCACTGCTGATCACACTGCTCCACTGCACTACTGATCACACTGCATCACTGCACTGCTGATCACACTGCTCCATTGCACTACTGATCACACTGCATCACTGCACTACTGATCACACTGCTCCACTGCACTGCTGATCACACTGCTCCACTGCACTACTGATCACACTGCTCCACTGCACTACTGATCACACTGCTTCACTGCACTACTGATCACACTGCTCCACTGCACTACTGATCACACTGCACTACTGATCATGCTCTCTGATCACACAACCTATGCAGGGAACAAACTTAAACGTGACAGATTTCTTCTAACTTTAATGCCCATTTCTTGTTTGTTGAATGTAACAGATTGGGAATATAAAACTGTAAATCTGGCATGTTTTGGCACCCTGACAGCAAGCACTTGGCAGAATTCACAGCTTCCAAACTTTTTTTTTGTCGCCAGCTAACAGGTTTTCTGTCCTTGCTTTTGATATCTTTTCCCAATCATTTGTATTCCACTGTATCTCTCCATTCTGAACCTCTCTGCTCTGCCTCAAAGGAAGTCACAGATGCTTGTATGCTCCATGCTTAAATGGGACAAGCTGTGGGGCATGCTGGCCTACCTGTCCCCCAAAGGAAGCCTGGGGGAACAGCAAGGATGCTTTGCGTCCCCCCCCCCTCACTCACCCAAAGGGTTTAGAGAGCTTTAGAGAGCTCTGGGGGTGTGTAAGACCAGGATGGACACAGTGCTAAAGGTGTTTTACCCTAAAGAGAGGTTCAGTGAGCCTGGATGGTCTTTCCTCCTATTCAAACTTACGGCTTTTACTTTTCTCTCTCTCTCTCTCGTGTGCGTGTGTGTGCTTGCTTGTGTGTGTGTGTGTGTGTGTGCACAGGTGCGAGTCGGCGGGTTCGAGTACTCCCCGGGCACCCTGCAGATCTACTCGGACAGCCTGCTGACCCTTCCCGCCATCGTGGGGATCGGCGGGGGCGGCGGCCTGCTGCTGCTGGTCATCATCGCCGTGCTGATCGCCTACAAGCGCAAGTCGCGCGACGCGGACCGCACCCTCAAGCGGCTGCAGCTGCAGATGGACAACCTGGAGTCCCGGGTCGCGCTGGAGTGCAAGGAAGGTACGGTCTCTTATAGCCCCTCCCCCTCCCCTCTTCCATCCCCCATCCTCCCTTCCATCCTCCTCATCCTCTGTATTTCCTGGAAGTGCATTTGTAGATGGTGAAGTTTAAAGATTACAGATATACAGATGTAATTACAGGTCACCATGTCTGACCACAGACCCCACATTTTAAACATGACTGGTAATGGCACCAGGTTTTACAGAGCATCAATTTGTGGGATTACAGTGCCAGGTTTTATAGAGCATCAGCCTGTGGGATTACAGTGCCAGGTTTTATAGAGCATCAGCCTGTGGGATTACAGTGCCAGGTTTTATAGAGCATCAGCCTGTGGGATTACAGTGCCAGGTTTTATAGAGCACCTCCTCAATAAGATTACATTACCCGCTCTAGGGGGTCACAACCTTGTCAGTCTCATGCTGGAGCATGGTCTGTTGCCAAAGTGAGAAATGGAGAGACAGAGCATAGAACATCTCAGAGTGATGGAGGCTGGAGAGAAAGAGAGAGAAAGAGGGAGGGAAAGAGCACCCTGTGATATCCCCTGTGTAAACAGTGAATATACGGCTGTTGGTAATGCTCTCAACTCATTGATGCAGTGTCGTTAAGGTTCTGGCTCACTGGTGTTAATGTACAACCTCAATGGTGTCAAGGTCTTGTTCTCTGATTCACAGTTTCTCGTTAGTGCTCAGGTAACAGCTCATTGCTGCTGAGTTGCTGGCTTGTTGGTGTTGAGGCACCGGCTTCCTGGTGTCCAGGTGCTGTCTCGATAGTGTCGTCGTGCCGGTCTCAGACGGTCTCGCTCTGATTGGCAGCGTTTGCCGAGCTGCAGACGGACATCCACGAGCTGACCCAGGAGCTGGACGGGGCGGGAATCCCCTTCCTGGACTACAGGACCTACGCCATGAGGGTGCTCTTCCCCGGCATCGAGGACCACCCCGTTCTCAAGGAGATGGAGGTACGGCTATGACACTACACCTGCCCTCCGTTCGGATGGGGGCTGCCCCAAAGCACCGCCCAGTGACACTGAGCATGCGTCAGGATCCAGTCGCCGCTGGTTTTCATCCCAGTTATTTGCTCAAGAATCCACATGTTGTTCTCAAGGCCTTAACTGGCTGTTGATTAAAAAGGAACCACAGACACTATGGCACTCCAGGACTTGAGTTTGACGCCCTTCTAAATCACTGTCCATGAGTGTGTGCGTGTTTGTGTGTGTGTGTGTTCTTCCTGCAGGCCTTTTGTGTAATGAAATGGCAGGTTCCTGTGTTAGTGGTGTGTGTGGTATTCTGTTCCAGTGGTGTGTGTGATACTCTGTGCTAGTGGTATGTGTGGTGTTGTGTGCTAGTGCTGTGTGTGGTATTCTTTGCTAGCAGCGTGTGGTATTCTGTGCTAGTGCTGTGTGTGGTATTCTGTGCTAGCGGTGTGTGGTATTCTATAGTGGTATCTGGTAATGCTATCCACAGCCCCTGCAGCTCAGCGGCTCCCCAGAGATGCAGGAATTTCATTTGGAACAAGGGAAGGAAAATTGAAGCACTTTATTAATCCAGGTTGTAGAAAAAGTCGCTGCTCTATCAGGTTATGGAACATATTGGTTGAACGCCTGTTGGTTTGGGTATTTAATTTCTACTCCTGGGAATGTGGAATGAACGAGAGTGCGATGGAGGAGGGAGGTGTAGGAGTACAGCCTCGTTCGCTTGCCTCCTTTCAGAGAGTCTTTCTGCCCCCCACCCCTCAGCTGGGTGAGCAGGTCTTCGGTACTGAGGAATTGTGGGATTGATCAAGCAGGTTGGGGGTCCTGTGGGGGAGGGGGTGGGGGGCAGAATTCTGCACATTATGGGGCTCCCTGCTGTTTGTCTTTCCTTTTCTTCTCCCTCAATCTGTCTGTATTTGGTTCTCTTTTTATTCCTCTCTCTCTCTCCCCCTCCCTCCCCCCTTCCAGTCGCTACATGTATTCATATGTGAGCGCTACCATTTAAACCTGTCTTAATTACGCTTGCCCAGTGCAACTGAATTATTAGTGTAAACCAGGGTTCCTTGGCTCCTGGAGAGCCACGGGTTCTGCTCGTTTTCAATGTTGCTCAGGAGTAAATTGAGTTAGTACTCATCTCACATGGTTTCTTGAGTCTGTCCAAAAACAGGCAGATCTTGTAGCTTGAAAGCAGGTTTTGACAAGAGCTTAATTCCCGCGGTTACCCAAATCTCGGCAAAGCTGCTAAACGTTATCTCGGTGTTACTTTCCTGTTGTTATGCAAACACGTTGCCTCTGGGTTCCTCTGAGCTGTTTATGCCGACCTGCGGAGACGTGTCCTTCTTCGGAAGATATGAATCTCGATATCTCAGGTCCTTCCAGGACCGGGGTTATGGGGAGCTTTTTTGTGTGAATTGCGCACGGTGCGCTGTCCGATCTCCTCAGCGACTCTGTGGCCCCTCCCCCCCGTCCCAGGTGCCGGCCAACGTGGAGAAGGCGCTGACGCTGTTCGGCCAGCTGCTGAACAAGAAGCACTTCCTGCTGACGTTCATCCGCACGCTGGAGGCGCAGCGCTCCTTCTCCATGCGCGACCGCGGCAACGTGGCCTCGCTCATCATGACCGCGCTGCAGGGGGAGATGGAGTACGCCACCGGCGTGCTCAAGCAGCTGCTCTCCGACCTCATCGACAAGAACCTGGAGAGCAAGAACCACCCCAAGCTGCTGCTGCGCAGGTGAGCGTGTGTGTGCGTGTGCGTGTGCGTGTACGTGTACGCGCGCGCGTGTGTGTGTGTGTGTGTGTGTGTGTGTGTGTGTGTACGTGTGTGTGTGTGTGTGTGTGTGTGTGTGTGTGTGTGCATGGTTGATTGTGTGCAACAAAGCAGCTGAGCTACAGTTCAGATTCATGTCCAACATTCGCACTTAAATTATGCACTTGAAAGCCAGATGCTTGTATACACTCTGTATGTGCATGCATACACTCAGACACACACATGTGCACGCACACACACACACACACAGCAGTAGAAACAGGGAGAGAGGACAGCAGGTTTGAGAGGTATTGAGAGAGAAAGTCTGAGAGACTTCGGGTGAAATGATGTGTCCGGTCCGGCGGCAGTCTGAGCACTGATCTGGGATCAGCGGTGATGGATGGAACAGGGCGGTGGAGGCGTCAGACCGGTGTGCGGGCCCTGTGTGTGTGTGGGTATACAGACCGGTGTGCGGGCCCTGTGTGTGTGTGGGTATACAGACCGGTGTGCGGGCCCTGTGTGTTGGGTGTACAGCACAGCACCTCTCTACTCTCCCACTGTACAGCACAGTACTGCCTGCCTTTCAGTCATGATTTTTACATTCAGCTCGCCAGTTAGGAGCGAGAGATGAGAGAGAGGGAGAGAAAGCAGGAGGCTGGGAGAGAGAGTGAGGGGATGGGAGAGAGAGAGGGAGAGAAAGCAGGAGGCTGGGAGAGAGAGTGAGGGGATGGGAGAGAGAGATGAGAGAGAGAGGGAGAGAAAGCAGGAGGCTGGGAGAGAGAGTGAGGGGATGGGAGAGAGAGAGGGAGAGAGAGGGAGAGAAAGCAGGAGGCTGGGAGAGAGAGTGAGGGGATGGGAGAGAGAGATGAGAGAGAGGGAGAGAGGAAGCAGGAGGCTAGGAGAGAGAGTGAGGGGATGGGAGAGAGAGATGAGAGAGAGGGAGAGAAAGCAGGAGGCTGGGAGAGAGAGTGAGGGGATGGGAGAGAGAGATGAGAGAGAGGGAGAGAGGAAGCAGGAGGCTGGGAGAGAGAGTGAGGGGATGGGAGAGAGATGTGAGAGAGAGGGAGAGGAAGCAGGAGGCTGAGAGAGAGAGTGAGGGGATGGGAGAGAGAGATGAGAGAGAGGGAGAGGAAGCAGGAGGCTGAGAGAGAGAGTGAGGGGATGGGAGAGAGAAAGGGAAAGAGAGAGGGGGAGAGAGTAAAGGAGAGGGGGAGAATCCGCTAGCACTGACAGAATGACAGATAGAGCTGTGGTGCGCTGTGCAGTGTGAATAAAACAAGAGAGGCGTGTGTGCGCGCGCGCGCGCGTGTGTGTGTGTGTGTGTGTGTGTGTGTGTGTGTGTGTGTGCGCGCGCGAGTCTAGCGGAGCAGGGAATCAGGAAAGGAGGGAGAAAGAATAATAGAGAGTGAGAGGGAGAGAAACAGAAGTAAATAAATGGAAAGAGAGGAGTCCTGCGGGGGGTAGGAACCACGCTGACACACGGCACAGGAGAGAGGGGCTGCTTCTGGAACTTTCCCCCCCGTGAAGCCAGCCTCTCCTCCCCTCGCGCTTCTCTCCGCTAGTCACTCTTCTCTTCTCTTTCATCCTCCCCCCTTCTCTGTCTGTAAACAAGCCCCCCCCCCTCCCCCCCCACGAGCGCAAGATCAAACGGGAGGAAAGCCTCCTCTGCTGTAAGGGACAGGAAGTGCCCCCCCCCCCCTCCCCCACTGCGCTGTGCGTCCCTCTCTCACTCGCTCAGTGCTGTTAGCACATTAGCCATAATAAAGACCTTTAATTACACAGCCTTTTAATTACTTACTTTCTGGGGAACATTTATGTGTGTGTGTGTCTGTGTGTGCGCGTGTGTGTGCGTGTGCGCGTGTGTGTGTGTGCGCACGCGCATGTGTGTGTCTTGTCTGTATGTGTATGTGTGCGCGTATGTGTGTGTGTGTGCGGGCGCATGTGTGTGTGTGTCGTGTGTATGCTCATACGCACGTGTTTGTGTGTGTGTGTGTGTGTGTGTGTGCGTGTGTGTGTCTGTCTGTGTATGCGCATGTGCATATGTACATGTTTGTGCCTGTGCGTTTGTGTGCGCGTGCGTGTGCATGCACAAGGTTCATGATTAATGACAAA
Source organism: Anguilla pacifica (assembly GCA_039654925.1). NCBI lineage: Eukaryota > Metazoa > Chordata > Actinopteri > Anguilliformes > Anguillidae > Anguilla > Anguilla pacifica. The sequence goes on from CM077294.1 coordinate 34,568,782, forward strand.
AGCTACCCAATTATGCTAATTGCATTGTTTAATGAAGATCAGTTGCATGCTTTGTAAAAAGTAAAGTTTATTATTCGCTGTTTGTTTCATAAAGCGAGCAGGAAGGCCCTCGAGGGCCTGCACATTCGTTTGCGCTGTGATTAATTACTTATTACCACGTTAATATGATTTTCCACAATGCAGGAAGCGGGTTTTCTCCGTAGCCCTTTCTCTCTGCGGGCTTCCCCTCGCTTGCGCGAAACGCCGGATGGCTCGGCTGCTAAACCCCGCGCGCGGGGAGACGCGGTTTTGGCCCGCGCCGCGGTGGGCCTGCCGGGGATTCGTCCGAGACGCAGGCCTTGCTCTCGGCGGGACGGGCGAACGGAATGCTGACTCTCCCGTCTTTTTTCCGCCCCTCTCCCGCAGGACGGAGTCTGTCGCCGAAAAGATGCTGACTAACTGGTTCACCTTCCTCCTGTACAAGTTCCTGAAGGTAAGCCACGTCGCGGTTTGTGCAGAGTTGAGCACCGGAGAGATTGTTGTTAGCGTTGCATTTTGGAGTTTTATAGCGCTTTTAACACCTAGAGGCTGGCAACCGAATGTGGAGCAGGCGGTGGTGCTAAGCCTGCTGCTAAGCATTATGTAATACTAAAGATAAGTATTTAATTCTACTTTCCCCAGGTAGGGTGCTTGAGAATTCAATTTATTCTTGCTGTGATAATCTGGAGGTTCCATTTTGGGAGGGAATTATTAACCAATCAGATGTAGGGGGGATGATCAGGTGACGAGGCCAGAGATTCAGTTTTATGAGTCTGACAAGAGCACATGGTCCTCCTGCCTTGGGGAGGGGGGGGGGGCTGTACATGGACCCCGGCCTCTTATCCTAGCACTGCTGCAGAGTGGCAGGGATTGGAGGGACATGCGTAGGGTAATGCGGGCATTAGCATTCTGCTGGGACTGGTGTGTGTGCATGTGTACCGGGTGTGTGTGTGTTTGCATGTGTAGGGGGTGGTGATGCGTGTCTGCATATGTTTGTGGGGGGTGTGCATGTGTGTGGGTGGTGTGTGTGTGTGTGTGTATGTGTGTAGGGGTGTGTGCATGTGTGTGGGGTTTGTGTGTTTGTGGGTGGGGGAGCTGTAGGACGGTCGGTGGGTGAAATTGGGTAAAATGTGTTCCAGGCTATAGGGCAGTGGTGTTAATTCTTCCTAAATTTAATTTCTCCCCCTATGCTGGGTCTTTAGCTGCGCTGGGAGGCTGGTCACCCCCCCCCAACCCGCTAACCCCTCCCCCCCTCCTGCTCCCCTTCACAGCCTAGCGAGCATGTGCAAATGTGCCCTAGTGAAGCCAGAATCCCAAATTAAAGATAATTTCAAAGACAAGCATACCATCAGAAGGCCTGTGCAAATGATGTATGTGTGTTTCCCCTCGTTAGCAGCTGTCCATTTAATTACCGCAGATGCTAACGAGACACTAACAGCATATGGTGGCAGGCCGGGAATGAGAGAGGGAGGCAGAGAGGGGGGAAAAAGAGCGTTCGGGCGAGCGAGGGAGGGAGAGAGTGAGACCTGAGAGGTGGCTGGCTGTCGATGGCTGCCGTGACTTCAGCCGCGAAGCCGCAGGTTCGGTGTTTTTACGTCATTCAGACGAAATCATTCTAAAAGGAGATCTGTGCCCATTCATCAACTAGGCAAGTTTAGGAAGGATTCAGCAGCCTAAAACTAGATCAATGATATCTTGGCTTGTTTTGCGCTATTAGTAGTAATTAGGACTGGAAGAGTGTGTAACTGCTTGTGTGTGTCTGATAGAGGGAGCGCGAGAGAGAGGGGTGTGAAAGGGTACCTGGGTGTGAGCGCGCAATTGCTCGTGTATTTGTGTTTGTGTGGGAAAGAGGGTTGTCGTGTGTATGTCTCTGTGTGTGTGACTGACAGTCCACGGCCTGTTTGTGTCTGCGTGCGTGTGACGGACAGCCCTGCCCCTCCCTCTCACTCTCTCTGCCGCAGAGCCATTGGTGGAGCTTTAGTACGTCCCAGGCGCATTTAACCTTCCGTTACCCTCGCATCAGCCCCTCCCAAAGCGCTCTGCCTTTAGCCGCGGGCGCCGTCCCAAGCCGCTCATCCTAAACCCTTTCTTAGTGCGCCTCAACGCCTTGGGAAGGCCCATTACCGCCACTCAGCACAGGCAGGCCTGCAAAGCACATAAGAGCAAACTCTTAGTCTGCTTTTTCGGCTTTTCTCCTCCCTATGAGCCATGTTCAGTTGCAATACGTACCCCTAGTTGTGATCTGTTTGCATACTTAGCCTTAGCCATGCTCAGCTAGCGTACTTAACCATAGTCATGTTCAGTTAGCATACTTAGCCTTAGCCATGCTCAGCTAGCGTACTTAACCATAGTCATGTTCAGTTAGCATACTTAGCCTTAGCCATGCTCAGCTAGCATACTTAACCATAGTCATGTTCAGTTAGCATACTTAGCCTTAGCCATGCGCAGCTAGCATGCTTAGCCATAATCATGTTCAAGTACTGTGCTTAGCTGCAGCCGTGTTGAGCTAGCATACTTAGCCTTAGCCACGTTCAGTCGCCACGCGCAGCAGCTCTTGTTCAAGTTACCATACATAGCCAGACACATTTAACAGTTTGTGGTTTTCTTTTTTTTTTGTGAGGACTACCATTTTTTCGTTCTCTGTACAAAAGGCCTTGTTAACGCCTTTGGTCAGAGGAGGGATTAGTCACACGCTTTTGAAACTCCCAGAAGAGGTGTTTGCGCTTGTGAGGGCTGACTGAAATTGTGTTAGGTTTAACTGGAAATGACCGATAGGATTGCATTAGTGCGTAAGCAGTCCTTCGGCCCTGCAGTGACGCTGATGCGTTTGTGATACTCCGTTCAGATGTTATCCAGTCTTGGGGGGAAGGAGATATCAGGCCTCTCCGATGTGTCACACTATCGATTCGTTCAGCCAACGCCATTATCCAGGCTAACTTGCTGTAATTATATCATCTTCTAATCTTCCTTTTGGGCACGTTTTAGGCCTAAGCTCATTTGTGAAGTTTTTTTTTTTTTTTTTTACTGAAATTGAGGTGAAGTACCTCACTAGCGGATACAACCTCAGTGTTCCTCGTCGAACTCAAACATGTGACCTCCGCCCACAGGCTCTTGAAACTACTCAACATCCCTGAACCCTTTCAGCAGTGCTTAATTGATTTTGATTTTATTTAATTTTTTTTTTTACTGTGGCTGATAGCACGGTGTGTCTCATTATATACGGCTCGGTTTTTCGGTTATTGTTGAGTGTGAGAGTTTAATAATGTTTTGTTGCACCAGACCTGCAGGGTCTGCTGCTTTTCTGGAGTTACTCAGTGCTTAGTTTATCCATCAAGCAGCTCGTTACCCAGGTTTGTTGCTTGCTTCAAGAGCCGCCCTTTGGCTCTCCACGGCCAGGCCTGGTCATCCATTTTGGAGTGCTTTAAAACTGGAATGTGTCCTCGACCCTTTTATATGCCTACCCCGTTAACGAGAGCAACGGCAGTGCTAATTCCTGGGATTCAAACCTGAAATCAGTTTCTCTAACCAATACACCATTCTTCTGGCTCACTCACTGTTAGATTGGTTTTAGGATTGGGCGGGTGGGGGGGGGGGGTTTGTGTGTGTGTGTGTATATGTTATGTTGTGTGTGTGCGTATGTGTGTGCATGTGCGTGTATTGTGTGTATGGGTGTGTGTGTGTGTGTGTGTACTGTGCACATGTGTACGTGTATTGTGTGTGTGTGTGCATGTGTGTGTGTGTGCATACGATGGACTGACTCCTCTCTCTCTGTCTCTGTGACAGGAGTGTGCTGGGGAGCCCCTGTTCATGCTGTACTGTGCCATGAAGCAGCAGATGGAGAAGGGCCCCATCGACGCCATCACCGGGGAGGCCCGCTACTCCCTGAGCGAGGACAAGCTCATCCGCCAGCAGATCGACTATAAGACCCTGGTCAGCCCCCCGCCGACCGAACACGAGCTGGTCTTACGTCACTCTCACACCCCATTTCATACACCTTCAGCTCATTAGTCATATATGAGGACGCACAGTGTCATTTCCAACCAGTCTTTGTTTTCTCCTGAGTGTCCTTTTTTTAAGTAGATTTGTTGACAAGAAAACAACCTGACTGTAGAGTCCCTGGTCCGTCCCCCCAATCTCCACTACCCCAAAAGCCTACTCATTTAGCCAAAAATGGTCTGTTGCCATGGAGATGCCCACTCCAGTCATGCCTCAGTGTATACTGTTCTGTCTTCATTGGGCTTTCTGAGTCCAAACACTTATGTGAATCTGTGGCCCGAGCCCAGAAAACAAAATAACTTCCTTCTCGGTGACCTTTGACCCTCAGACCCTGCACTGCGTGAACCCGGAGAACGAGAGCGCGCCGGAGGTGACGGTGAAGGGGCTGAACTGCGACACCATCACGCAGGTGAAGGAGAAGCTGCTGGACGCCGTGTACAAGGGCAGCCCCTACTCCCAGAGGCCCAAAGCCGGAGACATGGACCTGGGTGAGGCCTGCACCGCACCAGTGTGTCTGTGTGTCTGTCTCTCTCTCTCTCTATGTCTGTCTCTATGTCTGTCTCTCTCTATCTCACTCTCTGTCTCTATGTCTGCCTGTATCTCTCTCTCTCTCTCAATCTCTTTCTGTGTCTGTCTGTCTCTTTCTCTCTGTGTCTCTCTCTCTCTCTCTGTTTTCTGTTCTTCTCTGCGCTTTGTTCTTCTAATTGCACTGCAGTGCACAAATGAGCCCCACTGAGTGTTTATTTTTTTAAAATCTGTGCCCGTCCAGTGCAGACTGTAACTCCAACTGCCGATTGCCTCACCCAGGGTGTGGGAGGGTTCAGTCGGTTGGAGGTCTGCATTTCCTCACTATCTGGCGACCCTCACTGGTTGATCTGCTGCCCGTGGGCTGCATGTTAAAGCTTCATATGAAAAGTCTTCCTCTGACTCCACCCTGCACAAACTCGTCTGTTTGTGGTGTGAAAAGAAGCAGCTGGCATTGCTCCATGTTCCAGAGGAGAACCGCAGTTGTCTGTACTCTCCTCAGTTGGCACATTAACACAGCTGTGGTTGTATATAATTGGACTTTCCAAATTAGGCTGGGAATTGGATATGTACAGCCCCATGTTGGGTGCCAAATAAAAAATAATATATATTTTTTTAGTTGTTTGGCTTTTAATAGTGACTCAATTGTTTTTGCAGTGTTGTATAGTGTAGTTGTATAGTGGTTAGGACACTGGGCATGTAACCCTGAGGTTGCAGGTTCATTTCCCGTGTGGTGGCATTGCAAATGTACCCTTGAGCAAGGTACTTCAACAAAAATGAAAAAATAATTCCAACTCAACAAATGGATTGTACTTGGGGAAAAAAAACATGAAGAGAAGCTTTTTAAATCAACCCTGGATAAGAGCTTCTGCTAAATGCCTGTAAGTCCCAAACCAATGTTGGTTTGTTAAGTTGGTTTGAATTAGATGAGAAGATGCTATATGAGTAAAACGTAGTCTTTTATTTTCCCACCGTGAGTCGGCCGTTCGCAGGGGTTCCTGAACTTTCCAGCTCCCGGCTTCACGAGTGCACATCTGCGGTGGTCCACCTGTATTAGAATGTAATTAAATGTTCAGATGTGGAATTAGTTTTCCCGCTTTCAGACATCAGAATAACAGCAGGTGCAGCAGCCAGCCCCATGCTTAGCTTGAGAAAATGGCACTGTGGCATTATGGGATTGTTTTGGTGATTTTCGCGACCCTGCGGCCCACCGCCCGATGGTGACCTGTATTTTAGGAGCCACTGGTACAGTAGGTGCATTAGCTTGTGCTAACGTCTGTCCATCTGTCTGTCTGTCTGTCTGTCTATCCATCTGTCAGAGTGGCGTCAGGGCAGGATGGCCAGAATCATTCTTCAGGACGAGGACGTCACCACCAAGATCGACAACGACTGGAAGCGACTCAACACGCTGGCCCACTATCAGGCAAGGACCTGGGGGGGGGGAGGGGGGTCACAGACTGGGGCGGGGGGTTAGGCACAGGGATGAGTGGGGGACCCCTGGAGGTCCTGCCCCTGTAGCGTACGCCGTCTTAACTGGCTGTGCAACCAACAGACGTACCTCAGAAATGGCTACCAGTAGCATTAATCCTGTTACGCCGCACGTATAAATATTTCAAATTGTTGAAAGACCAACATTAGCCAGTTTAAAAACAAAACAGAACAGACTTTTAAAAATTTTAACAACTCGTTGTCTACTAATTGTCCAACGAGGGACTTTATTTTCCCTTCTTTCCTTCTTGATCTCCTTTTACTCCTCCTTCCTGCATGGAGGTCTGACAGTCCGCCCACTTGGAGAGTGTTGTAGAGCAGTCATATGCTGCCGGTGCCGCTTTCCTTTCTGGTAGCAGGCACAGTAGAAGGATGCGTCTGTGTTCCTACTCTATCCTCCTCAGCTGTTTCTGTACGCCCAGGAGCAGACTCACCTGTTACCTGCCGCTCCCCTTCCTGTATTCCTATTGAGACGTCTATGGTTACGACTTAGCTGGTGTCCCTATAGTTTATGACCGTGGTGTCTCTGCTATGTCCTTGACCACAGGTGGACTCCATTTTCCAGTGCTATGGTCCCGAACCTGTGCAGGGTCACCTTTGCTCAGATCCCTTCCAGTTGTGTAATAGAAAGGTTGTTTTTGTGGTGTCCCATCTGTGATGGGAGCCGTTTCTCCGTGAAGAGGATAAGGCCTTGCAGTCTTCTGCTCATCAGCAGCCATAATGTCCTATTGGAGTGCTGCAGTATTCCAGGAGCCCTATGTATGGGTCAGATTCTTCTCCAGTATGCGCTTCGCAATTTTAAACTGTTGTTCTTCTGGCATCATTGGTGACTATCTGGGTGAGTTGTTGCTGCACCCAGATGGTCACCAATGATCCCAGAAGAACAACAGTTTCTTCTTCTTGTTCTTCCGGGATCATTGGTGACTATCTGGGTGAGTTGTTGCTGCACCCTTGGAGAAATTTTGGCTGGCCAGCCAATCCTGGGAAGATTCATCAGTGTTCCAAGTGTTCTCTATTTGGAGATAATGGCTCTCACTGTTGTTCGGGGGGAGTCCCTGAACCTTAGACATGGCTTTGTAGCTCCACCGTGGGTAGATCCACAATGGTGAACTCACACACGTGTGTCTTTCCTTTGAGAGCACACGGTAGAGTACATTTGCCTCTGACAGGCGGTTTGTTCCCTCTGTACCCTGATAACCGTCTCCTAGTTCATCTGACATGAAATGTGTGCGTCTTTTTTTCTTTTCTTCGCCTGCTGTTTGGGGATGACATTAGCCTGTGCTGCTGTCTGTTTTAAATTCCACTACATTACCCTTAATGTCTGCCTCTACGTGCCATGCATTTTCCTCTGCTGTCTGTGACCGCATCGATATTAAGGCTGACATCATCTTCTGAGGCACTGTTTTCCTGTAGCTTATGCGCAGTTTTGCTTTTGCGTATTTTTTTACAAAACGGTTTGGCTTTTTAAATTTTACAGGCGGCGGTGTAGTATAATGGGTAAGGAACTGCCGTTGTACCCTTGAGCAAGGTACTTAACCTGCATTGCTTCAGCATATATCCAGCTGTATATAAATGGATGCAATGTAATTGCTATGTATAACGTTGTGTAAGTCGCTCTGGATAAGAGCGTCTGCTAAATGCCTGTGATGTAATGTAGTGTTGTTCATAAGTTCCCATGGGCAGGGCATCTCCTTTGTGCATGTGCTAGTCTACAGTAGTGACAGTCCATTGGGTTTTCTTGTTTAGTCTTACTCTGTTTTTGCGTTGGCTCTGTTTGTCCCTTTCTGCTTTCAGTACTGTGTCTTGCGCTGCCTTAGTGCTCACTTTGAGTGACAGCATTCACAGCTACGTTAGCTTCTCCTGAGCCGCTAGTACCGTGGTTAAAACTGACCACCGTTGACTGTCGTTGCGTGCACTCAGCTGTGCAGCCTGTCAACACATTTGAACAAAGTCAGTTTCTCTTTTCTCCATAATCTGCGAGTGTCATCGTCTCCGATGCCTTCAGTGATCCTTTCTCTGACAGTGGCATCCAATCAATGTTCTTACAGTATTTAGACAGAAACCGCAAATTCTTCACAAACTGATGTCTGGTCTAGTCTTTATACCCGATTGTTGAAAATGTGATGTTCATGTGTTGTGTTTCTCTTCGGAGTACAATACTCCCCAGATTTCTTGATAAGTGGTGCCATTTTATCGATTCCTCTGCAGAGAATGTGAATGTGTCATACAGTTCTTGAGCTTGCTCACCTGCGCTGTGAAGTAGCAGTGTGCCTTGCAGCTTCTCTGGTTTTTGTCCTTTTCGCTAGCGCACAAGTACGGCTTGAACTGTTGAATCCATTGTCTCAAATTCTCAGTGATGTTTCCCTGAAGGTTCAATGTCTTTGATGCTTTTAGCGGTTCCATAACTCATGGCTATTAAGAGCTTTCACTTCTGACCCCCATGTAGCGTACGCTATCTTAGCTTGTGCAACAAACAGATGTGTTTACATCCTCCATCCTTATTCAGAGAGTGATTTTCAGCTCCGCCATGTGGCAGTATGTAGTCATATAACAACAACCCCTCCATCCTCCACACAAAAACAAAAGGTGGCTGGTGACTGACTGATTGACACCTGTGACACGCATCTCATTCTGCTCCCCCCTCCCCAACAGGTGACGGACGGCTCCGTCATCGCCCTGGTACCGAAGCAGAACTCCGCCTACAACATCTCCAACTCCTCCACCTTCACCAAGTCCCTCAGCCGATACGGTGAGTAGAGCTTGTTATTTTCGCCCGACCCCAATGAGACCCAGCCGGAACCTGAGGGGGGCTGGTCAGTCTGGGCCCCAGTTCTGTCATTTTGTATTGGGCTCGGTTGCATATATGCTCAATAGCAGTTGTAGGCAAGCTAGTCTACGCTCAGCTATGTGAGTGATGTAATAAATGCCTGAGAGCCGGTGAAAGAAAAGCTGTTGTCAGGGGGAAGTATGAACCATGGTAGCAGCCATCGAAAAGGAAAATCCGAGGTCCGGCTTTTTCTTCCCCCCACATGGTTTTCCATCGAGCTGCAAACGTAAGTGTGGGGTTCATAGAAGGCAAAAGCTGTGATAACCTCAACGTTACGATAGCATACTTACACAAGCCTGCCACTGGGCATCATCCGCTAACCCAGCCCAGGCATACCGATGCGCTTACTGAAGTCTGGTTCAGACCAGGTCGGCCTTTCGAAATGTCGCAACTCAGCTCCGGTGAGGTAGAAAACAATGTAGGCCCATGTAAGGGTTGGGCTGAATGTACCAGAATGCATCTCTCCCTTCAGAGCGCCCTGTTCTCTATAGTCAGCTGTAGACCTGCCGGATGCCGGGACTCTCCATTTTAAAGCCATTCCCATCCTGCCTGTCAGCGAGGGCCATTTCACCGCACACTGTTTGACGGGGAGAGCCCGAGGGCCTGACGACCCGCCGCTTTCCCGCCAGCGAACTTCCTGCTCTCCTGATATTCCTCCTCTCTCGACCGCCTGAAAGCGAAGGCTTTTCTCTCCCTCCGCTTTCCTTTTCTCGCTCCGTCTGAAGACGGAGGTGCGGCGGTGCGTCGTCGGGAGAAGCGGCGTTGCGAGCGCGCGCCCTGAGATCGGCCGAGAGCTCCGGCCTCCGGGCGGGCCCAAGCCCAGCAGCTCGGGATGTGAGCTGCTTCAAGAGCGGCCTGTAGGACCAGCAGAAAGCGAGCAGCAGGACCTGGATCTGACTGAGCTCAGTGGAGAGTGGTGGACTCTCACACACACATAGACGCTTGCACACACACACACTCGCACGCACTTACGCGCGCACACACACGCTCACACACACACACACACACACACACACACACACACACAGACACAGACACATGCACGCGTGCTCACACGCACACCCAAACAGACACACGCACACACATACACACACACACGCACGTGGACACACACTCTCTCTCTCTCTCCCTGACTGCTGCAGTCGTGTAGATAAACAGAGCGGCGGCGATAGGGATCTGTGAGGCTTGGCGTAATGGAGTTTGACACGGGCGTGGTTATTAAGGACGGCCGGCGTTCGGCGTGCCCAGGAGGACTGACAGCGGCGATATCGCTCCGCTCAGTCACCCCCCCCCCCTTCCGCTCAGTCCCCCCCCCCCCCCCCCCCCCCCCCGCATCCAGATTTGAGGCCCGCATTGTGTCGAGTGTCACATTAAGTGCAATTTGTGTCGTGTTACGGGGAGAGAGAGGAATGAGAGGGGGAGAGAAGGTGGGGACGAGAAGAAAATGAGCGCGTGGAAGATAAGGAGGGAGATTGACTCCCTTTCTTATGGCGTCTGTTCGAGTGCCTCGCTCAGCGCCAGAGCGCTCCCTGTTTCCCTCTCCGTCACTTACAGTTAGATTTTTTATTTTTTCTGTGACTGAGATTGGGCAGCCAGAAAAGATTCAGTAGGTCCTTTTTTTACCGCTAATGCCAACTGCAGGAATATCTTCTTTTCTTCCTCATTAAAATGAGCACTTTTCTTTTTCCTGATTGTGAAGTTTTTTGTCAGCTGTGCCTCCCAGGCCAGCCCCCCTCCCACCCCCCACGCCTCCCTAGCTACAATTCCTTGGCTGCATCTGTCTGGCCTCACCCCACAGGCGATGACCCCCACCCAGAGATCATTTGGGCTCTATCTGGGACCTGAGGCCTAATCTGGGCACTGCCTGGGACCTGAGGCCTAATTTGGGCACTGACTTAGACCTGAGCCATAATTTGGGCGCTGTCTGGGACCTGAGGCCTAATTTGGGCACTGTCTTACACCTGAGCCATAATTTGGGTGCTGTCTGACAGACCGTGTAACTGCAGTTTGGGAACAGTCACAGTTTCCTTGTTTAGAAGGTGAAAAGAACCAGAAAAGGAAGGTGAGAAACACAACCACATATGATCCTGTTCAATAATAATCCCCCCCTCCTCTCTCTTTCTCCTCTCTCTCCCTCTCCCTCCCTCCCTCTCTCCCTCTCTCTCCCCCTCTCTCTCTCTCTCTCTCTCCCTCCCCCTCCCTATCCCTCTCTCTCTCTTCCCCTCCCTCCCTCCCTCTCTCTCTCCCCTCTCTCTCTCTCTCTCTGTGCAGAGAGCATGCTGCGCACGGCCAGCAGTCCGGACAGCCTGCGCTCTCGCACGCCCATGATCACGCCCGACCTGGAGAGCGGGACCAAGCTGTGGCACCTGGTGAAGAACCACGACCACTCGGACCAGCGCGAGGGCGACCGCGGCAGCAAGATGGTGTCCGAGATCTACCTGACCCGCCTGCTGGCCACCAAGGTAGCCGCAACGTTCGCCTCCGAAACGCTCTCCTCCGAAACGCACAACGTTTCGGCAGGGTTTCATTTTTGAGCTGAAATCTTCGGTAGCGCATGTAGTTGGGCGAATTAAAAAATTTGGAACAAAAGTTAGGATGAAATCCATACGGCCTTACAAGCACACTCATATGTGAAGCACCGATAGCTGTTGAACTTTTGAAGGGTGACATCAGTGTATAAGCACTCTTTTTTTGTGTTCAGGATTTCATGGAGTTTAAAAGCACACACCACATACAGTGACTGTACGTGAACCTTGTACACAGGCCCCGAGCTCTAACACAGGCCCCGAGCTCTAACACAGGCCCCGAGCTGTAACACAGGCCTGAGCTCTAACAGAGGCCTGAGCTCTAACACAGGCCCCAAGCTCTAACACAGACCTGAGCTGTAACACAGGCCTGAGCTCTAACACAGGCCCCGAGCTCTAACACAGGCCTGAGCTCTAAAACAGGCCCCAAGCTCTAACACAGGCCTGAGCTCTAACACAGGCCCCAAGCTCTGACACAGGCCTGAGCTGTAGCAGCTGTGAAGGTGGACTGGGTAAAGGTGTGGGGGTTGCTTTGACATTCATGTCATTCATTGCACTAATGTAATGGCCCACACCAGCCTCGCTCATTAATGTCATAATTGTCCTCTGCGAGCTCGCAGCCATTATTGACCTCTAAGCCACGTGTAGGCACAATCAGTTAAGCTCGCCCTTGAGTTTTTTTGGTGGTTATGTTTTAACCGTTGCTTCAGTCAGGGCCAGGCAGGTTCTGGGGCTCAGGTTTGAAAAATGCTCTGCGGGGAGTTAGCTGCCGCAGTAATTATTACATCACCGGTTGCCGTGGCAGCAGAATCGCCTGTGAATGTCCTGGCGTGGTCTGCTGTGATTTTTGCTCTCTGTGGGCACTGAGGACTGTGAATGTCCTGAAGGGGGTGAGTGTGGGTGAGCTGGGATAGAGGTCAGGTGGGAGGGGCCAGGTGAGAGGTCAGGTGGGAGGGGCCAGGTTAGAGGGGCCAGGTGGGAGAGGCCAGGTGGGAGGGGCCAGGTGGGAGAGGCCTGGTGAGAGGGGCCAGGTGGGAGGGGCTTGGTGTGAGAGGTCAGGTGAGAGGCCCACCTGGAGCTCCAGCCCGGGGGGTTGGTGTACGGTCTGTTTACCCGGCCCCCGTCCCCTCTGTCCTTCCCCAGGGCACGCTGCAGAAGTTCGTGGACGACCTGTTCGAGACCATCTTCAGCACGGCCCACCGCGGCAGCGCTCTCCCCCTCGCCATCAAGTACATGTTTGACTTCCTGGACGAGCAGGCCGACAAGCACCAGATCACCGACCCCGACGTCAGGCACACCTGGAAGAGCAACTGGTGAGCGTGCCGCGGCGAGAGCTGTGTGTGTGTGCGTGTGTGTGTGTGCGTGTGCGTCCGTGTGTGTGTGTGTGTGCATGCGTGCGTGAGTGTGTGTGTGTGTGTGTGTATGTGTGTGTCTGTGAGTGTGTGTAGGTGTAGGTGTGTGTGCGTGTGTCTCCACTCCACTGTTGCCTCCTATCTTCTCACCAGCGTAATGCAGTGGTCATGCGACTGCATTTTTCCTCTGATGTCATGGGGGTGGGGTCTCAAGCAAGTGGTGGTAAAGGGAGCTGATGATGTCTCTTCACCCAGACCCCATCCTACATTTCCAGATGGTTCCTGTCTGCTGGCTCCCTTTCATACACCTGTCTTACTTTCTTTATGATCGTTTTTTCACCCCCCCCCCCTCCCTCCCTCTAGCCTTCCCTTGCGCTTCTGGGTGAACGTGATCAAGAACCCGCAGTTCGTCTTCGACATCCACAAGAACAGCATCACGGACGCCTGCCTGTCGGTGGTGGCCCAGACCTTCATGGACTCCTGCTCCACCTCCGAGCACAAGCTGGGCAAAGACTCGCCCTCCAACAAGCTCCTCTACGCCAAGGACATCCCCAACTACAAGAACTGGGTGGAGAGGTAGGGGAGCATTTCCAAACTTCTACGAGAAACAAAAGGTTTTTTTTCTTCATTTCAGTAGTGATTGTTAGCCTGCATAGTGATTGTTAGCCTTCTCCATTTTGTTTGGAATCATCTGATCGTCAATGAGCGAACACTAGACTTCTGTCTACGTTCTGTTTCCGGAACACAGAATCCTGGTACTTTAAATTTTGTTTTACAAGAGGGAGGGGCCTATTCTAGGCTTGTCTTCAGACGTGGCACCGCCCATTACTTTGCATACTCCCCACAATTGGACATGAGTGATTTGACACAGACTGGCTCTTTCATTGGTGGCACATGTCTGTTTACCTTCATGTGGTTGACAAACCGTCGCTCTCCCATCATCAACAGACGCAGTCCCTGGTCGGACGTCTGTTCTCCGCCAAGTTAGCACGTCTGAGCCTCCAGTACTTTTCCCTTAATCTTCCAGGCTAATTTCCCACCCATAGCTTAAATGTAGGCCCGCAGCTATCAATTATTTTGTTATTGACTACTCCACCTGTTTTTCTTTTTCCGTGACGAATCTATAAAAATGCTTCAGTCTTCTGTAGCAACGGGGAACAGCTTATTGACCGACTGAAGGATCGGAACAATATGCTAACAAGCAATCCGGCCTCAAAAACTGTTTCTTAAATTGGCTTTTGTTATGAGGGAAATTGTAGTAAATGCCCACCCACCCCCAAATAATTATGTTCGCACAAGAGAACCCATTTATCTGCTCCAGCCGAGCTGTTGCAGTTATTTTCCCCGACGCGAGCGGCAGCGCTAGCTCATTGACGTGGGCTTCGGGGACGTGAATTGTGATTAGAACCATCAGTCACTTCAGTTGATTTAGCGTTCGATCGCCGTGTCAAAATTGTAATCGATTCATTTTTTTGTAGTCAATTAAATCTATTTGTTTAATTCATTGTTGCAGCCCTATATCACACACACACACGTGCGCACACATGCATACACGCATACACACTCACACTCACTCACACTCACTCACACTCATACTCACACACACACACACACACACACACACATTTTGATTCTTTATTTAAATCCACATATATACAATACATCATAAGGGCCCAAATATATTTCAGTTGCTGTCTGATGTCCTTCACTTGAGTAGCAGAAAGCATACCAGTAGGGATACACATTGCATCTGATTGGCTGCACAGTCCCTTGCATTCCCTGTGCATTTAAATTCCCAAGATCACCACTGTGCACCGAACGGACCAGGTCACCGTCCTAAACAAAGCCTCGGATAAACCGGAAAGGTGTTTTTGACCCCCCTCCTCCCTCTCCCCTTCCCCCTTTTGCCTCGGCGCCGCCCCCCGCAGGTACTACTCGGACATCTCGCGCATGCCGGCCATCAGCGACCAGGACATGAGCGCGTACCTGGCGGAGCAGTCGCGGCTGCACCTGAGCCAGTTCAACAGCATGAGCGCGCTGCACGAGATCTACTCCTACATCACCAAGTACAAGGACGAGGTGCGGCTCCCCGCCGCCCCGCACGCAGCTCCGCACGCAGCCCCACGCTGCTCAGCACTGTCTGCGTGACCTCCATTTCGCCCTTCCGTATTTCTTTCTGAATTCATTTTCATTTTTATAGTAGTTGGTAGTAGTAGTCGGTAAGAACTATTTGCACAGCATCTTTCTTACTAAGGCTTTTCAGAGTCGATTACATGTTATTTTGTTATAATGGAATTAAGTGGTGTACTTGTCCATTAAATAATGACAAAATCTAAATCAACATTAAATATTGTTTTTCAAATCACAGACACAATTAGAAAAATAATCAGACGCAACTGCATAATTAAAGTTCTGACAGATCAGATAAGGCACCCATTGTTAGATTTTATATTGTTTTAGGTATGGCTTACTGTGAAATGGGGCATCTGATTGTGCTCTGGTCACAATTTATGCTGGTGATAGATTTTTACTGTGGTGATGTTTAGATGTGGTGCCATGCACCATGGTGTAACCTGCTTTTCCTCAGCCCTGAGATTCAAACCTGCAACCTTCAGGTGCACAATACAGTGCAGGGAACCACCTTCCCTCTTAATTTTTTGCTTTTATGTTTCATTAATCCCTCCACTATTGGAAGGTAAAATATATATATATTTATAGGTCGTCTTGATATCACTCTGAATTTCTGACAAAGCTACTGCGTAGGGTGTGGGTGTGGCTGCCCTGGTGATGTCATTCGGACAGATATAGATGATCGGAATGTTGTAATGGGCGGGTATTTTTGGCCACATTATTGGCGAACCACTAAATCATTTGGTAGAGTGTAAGGGATTTTTGGGTGAAACTTCGCGATGTCGCTGTGCTGGCTGCTACCCAACGCTGATGCGATCCCTCCCCCCCTCCCCCCCCCCCCCCCCCTCGCAGATCCTGTCTGCGCTGCAGAAGGAGGAGCAGACCCGCCGGCAGAGACTGCGCAGCAAGCTGGAGCAGGTGATCGACACCATGGCGCTGACGAGCTGAGGGGCGGGGCCAGACGCTCTTCTGGACTCCACGCGGACGGGCCACTGCAATGCAAAGCATGCTGGGATGCTGTGGGACCTGCCCCAGAGTGCCTCGGTTTTTTTTAACCACACACACACTCACACACACACACACACGGATGCACACGCACACACAGGCAGACACACACTCACACACACACACAGATGCACACACACACACAGGCAGACACACACTCACACACACACCTGAAGAGAGCGTTTTTCCCTTATCGCTGTTGCCATTGTCGTTCCTCTGCGCGGATCTGTCACGTTGCGCACGCCGAACGGAACTCCGTGAATGGAGCCAGGAACGGCGAAACAGGCCTCTGACAGGACGCCCTCAGAGTCTCTGAGAACTAGGTTGCCCTGGAGACATGGCCCCCTGTCACCTGACTGCCCCCGGTCACCTGACCACACCCGGGCAGGAACATTGGTACTTTACCTCCTCTTCTTCTCCACACACCTTCCTGACACCCCACCACTGCTGAATTTGCACAATTTACCAGAACTGAAACAAAAAAAGAGATGAATATATAGATGTATAAATACAACTGCATTTTTTTAAAAATTGAATGAAAATTATGGTAATTCTTTTTTCTTTTTTTTTGATTTAGCAGACAGAAAAAAAAAATTGACACAGTGGGGAAAAAGATCTATATTTCCGTCAAAAAAAAAAGATTTTAAGAAAGGCAAAGAAGTCTGAAGCTGTCCTGTGCCATGTTTTTATTTGAATGTTGTTTTAGTGCAGTTACATTTTTTTCGATGAGATGTGCTATGATTTAAATGTTGGGAAACGTTGCCTAGCGACTGAAAAGATGAATCCAGTCGGGGGGGAAAAACTAAGTTGGGGGGGGGGAGAGGAGTGGAAAGATAAACAGCAGTACATAAGCCCCGCCTCGTGGGAGGGAGGAAGCACACCCCCACGTCTAGGTTGGAATGGTACGTACTGTGTTTAAAAAAAAAATTAAAAAAAAAAAAAGATTTAATTTCCAACATTCAGCAGGAATGGAGGTCTGAAGGCATGTAATTAAGCTCTAGCTGGCCTCTGTGCTAAAACCAAGGTCAGGGTGGTGTGTCCCCTATGAGTTCTGGCTAGGAAACATGGTTAGGGTGGTGTTTCCCCTATGAGTTCAGGCTAGGAAACATGGTTAGGGTGGTGTTTCCCCTATGAGTTCAGGCTAGGAAACATGGTTAGGGTGGTGTTTCCCCTATGAGTTCTGGCTAGGATACATGGTTAGGGTGGTGTTTCCCCTATGAGTTCAGGCTAGGAAACCGGCCTCACCGGTACGGCCACAGAGCCTCCCGCCATCACAGCAGTAACGCTCATATGAAGTATACCCTGTTACTTGAAGGAAAACTTGGGTGGCGGAACTGGCTGTGAGTCTGGGAGGCGGGAGCTGGCTGTCGTCTGGGTGGTGGGGAGGAGGGCAGAGTTCAGTGCACCTTCGAAGACGGGTCTCCCGCCCCCCCCCCCCCCCACAAGGGGGACCCAGCGCACCTTCATGCCATGCTGCGGTACAACGGGGGGGGGGGGGGGGGTAGCTAGCTGACAAGGGCTGTATTTGAAAATGATCAGCCCCTTTAGCCCTAAGCCCCAGAGATCACAACACTGCACCAGTGGCTTCAATGAGATTTTATTTTATTTCTTTAAAAAGAGGAAAAAGTACTTCTTTTTCGGAGGTTTGAATCTGTGGTGAAAACTGTACATTGTGTTAATTTTTCTTCTTAACCTAGTGCAAGCTGTGGTGAATTGGATGTATTTATTTATTTTTTTTGTTTTTGTTTATTTTTTTCCTCCAGAGGTGAAGCCGATTGTGGCTTTCTGAGCTGGTGTGGTTTTTTTGGGGCCGGTGTGTGACGGTTGTTAGCTCAACACCGGTGCGTTCGGCCGCTGCAGCGCTCAGTATTGTCTCTACTCTCTGCCCTGCCCTGGGCGTCAGGGCAGAAACGAAGATGAAACGGAAGTTACGAATTTGAAGACACGAACATTTTCGTCTTGTGCAACAAGACTGTGAATTGCTGCTTAATTCTGTAATTCTGTCTCTTTTTTTATTTGTTTGTTTTTTTTTTGGCGGGGGAGGGGGGGAATGGGTGGGGGGGGGGTTATTATTTTCCTGCCGTGTGGTACTTATAAAACAGATTTGCTTTGCCCATGTCATACGCTCCTTTAAAACAAGAACGTCCTTAAAATACTGGAACAAAGCCTCCTCCATTTACCAGAGAAGGCACGGAGACTGAATTAGAAAAATACAATTATAAAACCTTTTTCCTTGGAATATTAAAAGTTTATTGAAATAACAGTCCAGACAGAATGAGGGCGAGAGAGCACATAGGTATTAAAGACGTATCTTCAGCCTGCAGTTCCTATCAAGGTGTCTGGGCCCTAACAGAGAATCCTTAGTTCTTTGGGCTCATTCCTGAATTCTCTTTCATGTTTTAGTTTCCCCTACACAATTGGGAGCAGGTCTCCACTACTTGGTAATTAAAAATGATTCCTCTTTCTTTAGACAGCACTTAGTATTTTGGCTTCGCATGAAAGTTCCACCCCGCTGAGGCTGTACCGTCGAGAGCCTGAGGGTCTTTTCTTTTCTCTCTCTCTCTCTCTCTCTCTCTCTCTCCCCACTTTCTCTTCTTGTCTGTCTCTCTCCATGCCTCTGTTTTTCTCTCTGCTCTCGTTCGCTCTCCCTCTCCAAGCCTCTCTGTCTCTACATGACTCTGCATCCTTGTGTTTCTCTCTCTCTCCCTCCCTCTTTCTCCCTCCGTTGGTTGCTTCAGCCTTCAGCCAGCAAGGAGGGACATTTCAAACTCTCTCCCTCACCCCCTTCTTACTTTCTTTAAAAAGCTAAGCATGAAGTGCAGGACCTACCCATGCTAAAAAAAACGCGCCAGTACGCTCAGTCCACAAACAGGGTCAGCGAAGGCCGCCCCGTTAAAAAGTTGGTTCGCGTGGCGGGCGTTTGGTCATCGATAACACCCCCCCCTGGTGGGGGGGGGAGGAGCGTTCAGCGGTTTTAAAATCAGACCGGCCCTCGTAGTTAGCATCGTCACTTTGACCCTGGCCTGCGTCCCGTCCGCTGATTGGGCGACGTCGGATAATCGAACGCTTCGCGGCGACGCGCGGACCGGCCCGTGTTTCAGTCGGCTTAACCGCCTTCGCCCGCCCCCTCCGTGGCCGCGCGCTCCGGTCAAACGCGCGAAGTCCCGGCTGTTCCGAGCGCGCGCCGGCGTCAGGAGTCGGGCGTAGCGCGCGGCCGCCGGCGCCGGCATAATGGAGAGACGTGTTCGTGCGGCGTGTAATTGCTTTTCTTCCTTTTTCACATTTTGACTCCACCCCCCCCTCGAAACCCCGACATTTAAAATCTTGATGAACAAGGCCCTTCTGCACACAGGTTCGTCTTTGAAGATTTACTCATGGAATCTCAGGATGTTTTTTGTTTTTTTTTTGATGTTGTTTAAGGGGTGGGTGGGGCGGGGTGGGGCGGGGCAGGGGAGGGTTTGTGGGGAGTGGCCTGTGGACTATTTGCATGTCTGCTGACACCTCCTGAGTTTTTTTGTTTTTTTTCGTTCGTTTGCCACTTTGTATAAAGAGGAAAGGACTGTACAGTGTAAGCTCCCTAAGATGGCGGTGGCACGACCCCTGTCCGTTCTGCAACATTGACGAGGCCGCTCTCTTCGTTTTTTTCGCCCGCTCTGGAAGACGGGACGCGTCGACGGACGAGGGAGAGACGCCGACGGCGTCCGAGGACCGCGGAGCTTTCGCCCTGCACAGAGTGCCTTGTCGGCTCCTGCCCCCTCTTTTAAAAACGAGGTGCGCCCCTCTCATCGACCGGCTGGCTGGGACCCAGTCGCTCAATGCCTGGTACCCCTTCCTTTACCCAGCGTGCACCTCTGCCTCGTCCTGTCCGTGCTCCATTGTGCCATCGCTTCCTCCAAGCCCTGTCTCCTAGAGTTTGGATCTTTGTGTTTTTTTTTCCCTTAATTAAATCGTGGCAAATAAAAACCAACAGAAGAAGCAGTCATTTTTAAAGTACCGTTTAAAAAAAAAAATGCATAGGTTCAAATAAATGCGTAAATAAATGGATTTAAGAGGAAAAAATAAAGAGTTTTAATACTATATGAATTCTGATACATTTTTAAGAGTTTCAGACTTGAAGCAACTGTGACAAGTTGGCTGTTAAATGCTCATTGTGTAAATAGTCTGCTGTTTCCTATTTTGCAGATTTACTACTTGTAAATAAACACATGCATCAAGAAGAGATTAAACATTTTTTGCTAAATAAGATTGGTTTTCTCTTTCATGCTTTCTCGCTCCGGAGTTTGAAGAAAATCATTTCGGTTTTGTTTTCCTTTGTTTTGTTTTTACCCCACCTACAGTTGCAATTACACATACAAGCCTGGATTGAATCCATGTTATAATGCATCGTCCTTAACATTGATCTACAAATACATCTCACAGCTATGGTAATTTCCCCTTCAATTTGGATAATTGTTCTAAAACAATGGTGTGAATTTTGGCAATCATTAAACAGAACAATGTAAACTGTTCATGTAATCAGTTACATAAATCATTAACATAAACTGTTCTGCCAGCATTTCAGAGCACAGTAATGTAAGGTGTTCTACCAGCATTTCAGAGCACGCTAATGTAAACTGTTCTACTAGCATTTCATAATGTAAACTGTTCTACTAGCATTTCATAATGTAAACTGTTCCGCCAGCATTTCAGAGCACACTAGCATGCTAATGTAAACCGTGGCTGCGTAACCACGACAGCGCTGATTTGATTGTAGCTTCTCCTGTCTCCAGCTCTCGTGGTGGTTTTCGAGCCATTCGAACTGCACTTTCGTCGCTTTGGCTGAAAGCTTTGGCCAGACGCCCGAGTTATAAATTGCGGGAGCATCGAGAAACTGCGATATCATTTGCAGAGACGTGCCACTGGAATTTAAGGTCAGAGCATTTTTATGGTAGTTGCCCCCCTGGGCAAAGCTTTGCTTAGAGGGGTCAGGCCTGCGCTCTGCTGAGCAGCAATGCTTCGGCCCAAGTCCTTCCCTGAACTCGGTGAGCTCAGATAAGCAGGGCGTTTTATCAGCTGTTCCACACCGATCCACCCGGGCTAATTGGATTAAAGTTCCATCGGAGGGCGAGCGTTGGAGTGACTTGAACACGGTGAGACCACGGACCCTGTGAAGGATTCTTTTTGGAGAAAATGTTAGCGGTAATGCGGTGATGCGTTTTGGAGAGAGGAAGAGACCAGTTCCTGCTTAGGAAAGGATATCCAGAGGTGATAAAAGTCCTCCACTCGTCTTTTAAAAAAAAAATGCTTTCCCTTTTTTCTCCAGTTTGGAAAGCCCTATCGTGTATTCATCAGCGTACATTGCCTCAGATGGTTGTTAGATTTGCGTTGATGTGCTTTACCTTGGTTTCTTATCAATGAGTGGTTGTTAAAATCAGACCCCTTGAGGCTGAGAACAGCCACCTGACCCTTCAAAAAAAAGGGGACCCAGTTCCTTTTTTATATTTCACTCTGTCTCCCTTTTCCCTTCAGGGTGGAGGTTGATGATGATGCCTCTATGACTGAGTGAAATATGAAAAACAAATCAGCCTAAATCTGCACAAACACCTATGCGTACCTCTTCTTCGTTCACTCCTCCACACGCATTCACTCCTTCACATGCCCCTCTCCTCCATTCACTCCTTCACATGCCCCTCTCCTCCATTCACTCCTTCACATGCCCCTCTCCTCCATTCACTCCTTCACATGCTCCTCTCCTCCATTCACTCCTTCACATGCCCCTCTCCTCCATTCACTCCTTCACATGCCCTTCTCCTCCATTCACTCCTTCACATGCCCCTCTCCTCCATTCACTCCTTCACATGCCCCTCTCCTCCATTCACTCCTTCACATGCCCCTCTCCTCCATTCACTCCTTCACATGCTCCTCTCCTCCATTCACTTGTTCATATGCCCCTCTCCTCCATTCACTCTTTTACTTGTCCCTCTCCTCCATTCACTCGTTCATATGCACCTCTCCTTTCACTCCTCCTCTCTTCCAGTCGATGGACAGGCCCACTGGAGGGGAACGAAAATGGACTAGACTGAGGAAGTCATTCCCCACTTCCCCGTACCTGGAATCCTCCCCCCCTCCTCGTCTATGTCTTTCTTTCCATCTGTCTCTCCTTCGTTCCCCCTCTCTCCCTCCTCAGGGAGCCCGAGTCGGCCGCAGCAGCTTGGTTCTCTCGGCTGGTTGGACATGATGGGGTCGGGCCACGCAGGACTGGTGAGCATCCGTCTGATTACCAGGAAGAGCAACAGAGAGAGAGAGAGAGAGAGAGACCCCCCAATACTTACTGTCAAACGTACAAATGGTAGATTTAAAATGTAAAACTTTATTTGAAGTTTGTCTTCATAATGTTTTGTTAAAAGCAGAATACAACCTTCCAGTACAAACCGGTTACAGTATTTACCACAGTAATATTTTCCACAGCAATATTCTGTGATGGAATGCTCCAAATTCATGCAGTGGGTTCCAAACGTTTAGTCAGGCCGAGTCATTTAGTATCAATCAATCAATCAAATTTTATTTGTATAGCATATTTCACAGCAATTGCCACAATACACTTCACAGACAACCCTGGCCTAAACCTCCACAGGAGCAAGCCTGAAGAAAGAGTGGCAAGGAAAAACTCCCTGGGGCAGATGGGAAGAAACCTCGGAAGGAGCCAGGCTCAAAGGGGAAACCCATCCTCCTCTAGTCAGTTCAGGGTGTAGAGCGGTGAGTAACATAGTCAGTCAGTCAATGTTTACATCAATCAAATTGGTGGCAACTTAACTAGTAGTAGTAGTTCGTAAAGTGAGTTTGTCCGTTTCCCTTGGCTACAGTCAGTGACACCCTGGAGGGACCAGGTCACACCCCCTCACTTCCTTCTCGCCCTGGCGCTTGGGAACCGGAGCTACAACGTGCTTAAACTGAACAGAACCCCCAAAACCAAAGCCAGCTTGCGGTTTCTGCTCTCCTTCAAACCCCCCTGTTCCGTCCTCATACCACTCAGAGATGATGTTTCGCTTTAATATTAGTATTTATTATTATAGACGGCCATAAGGGCTCTGCGGTCGCTCTACATTAAGGAGAAACCAACCGGCTCTATTGATGCAGTGCAGTGTGGGTAATTTAATATCTCCCAGCTTGCTTGTCAGCGTGGATCCCATCTTAATATCTGCCAGGGTTGATTTATTTGGTAACACACCCCTTAAATCAGGGTATCACTTTCAGTACAGTGTATTTTTACCTGGTTATTGAGCTCAGGACCGCAGTGGGAGATCCAGCACTATAAATAAGGCTCTCTCCAACCTAATAGACCATTAGTCTGAGCGGTGGTTGCCAGATTGTATGCAACACACCTCAATGGATGAAATTTCCCTCCACCGGACACATCTCCAGTATTATTTCCTGGGGGGGAGGCGGGGAGGTGAGGGAGAGGTTCTGGGACTCCCAATACTCAAAAATGGATGCTCCTTTCCTCCACTCCCCTTCTCCCCTCCTTTCCTACACATACTTCGAGGTAGGAGAAGAGTGGTAGTGGAGGAAAGGAGGTGAGGAGTGAAAAGTGTTGGGACGCCCCCTCAGAATGCTGCCTCATTCGTCTGGCAACCGTGACAGGTGTGTTAAGGGGAGGTAAGTGCTTCTGAAATTATTAGTAATAATGAGGGGGGCGGGGGTGTGGTCTTACGTCACAACCAGTGGGAGTGCCTCACGAGGCCCCGCCCATCCAGACAGTGGCAGTCGGATGTTGTTGTCATCCACAGCAATGTATTTGATCTGGCTCCTTGTTTAGAAAACAATTAATGAAACACAGATACAAAAAGAGTTGCCGTGTGTTTACTCAAGGTCGTAATGGCTTGAGGGACTATTTCTCATAAGTGTCACATTATGAAAACTGCACTCATAATAGCTTGAGATTACTCACCAGAAAGACACAGAATGTACTGCAGTATACTGTAATCTGCAAATATAATGAAAATGTATGCAAATATATTTCTCATCAATGTTCTTTGAAATAAAAAATAATATGCAGAAATGCAATATTTGAAAGTATATTTTGGTAAATATACCAATTATTTCTCTAGCTTATTAATACATTTTATTCAACGGGGTGTGTTCCACTTTTATTTCCAAGCGGTGTTAAAATGATGCTTCCAGTATTAAACGTGTGGATTACTGAGCTTCTGGAATCCACTTCCTGTGAGATACCCTGAACAGGAGGACCCTGTTCTGCCAATCACTCACTCATGAGCAAAATGAGCAAAATCAAGGCTTCAGAGCAACATGCTGTGCTTGGCTCAAACCAGCATTCCCCGAATTAGCATGATAGCTCCAGGCACTTCTGTGGTTTGTGACTCACTCTTGATGTTCAGTCCATCTTGTTGTACTTTCATTGCCCTATCTGTGCAACGATGGAGGTGCCCCAGACACCCTCAACACCACTCCCCACACACCTTTAACTCCCTCCCCCGATCCCACCGACGCCCCTCCCCACACTCTCCCTTACACCCCTCTCCACATCCCCTAACCTCCTCCCCACATCCCCCAGACCACCACCTCAGACCCCACGAACCCCCTCCCCACACTCCCCTTACCCCCCTCTGCTTGTTTGTGTGTGCTTGTGTTTGCATGTGTTTGTGCATGTGCATGTGTGTGGGTGTGCTTGTGTGTGTATCACAGTGTCTTTGTGTCATAGGTACAGTATCCCTAATCATCAATCCCTATAATACACTTTTATCATCATTAACACACAATCTATATTTTGTAATCTACATCCACAATAAAGTGCATTTCATGAAAGATTGCAGTTGAAGTGCAATGCACCTGCAGTCACAAAAGAGAACCAGGCAAAATTAAATTTATCAAATATTTAGGACAAAAGGCATTTATTTAAAAAATGACATAATTACTGCTGTAGAGGTCACCTCTCCCATTTTGCCCCTGCTCTCGGTCCCTCGTTACAGCTGACGTTGACGCACGCCAACCACGCTGAAATACCACCCGCAACCGCTTGACCGTTCGCCCTCAGCTTGACCGCAGTCCCCATATTTATTTGTTGACAAATGGTAAATGGAACCTGTTCATTAACGTGTTTGTTTTTGCCAAGTTAGATTAATTTGGTTAACGGGCAATGTGTTGGGGCAAACCCGGGGGCATCGGACAGTGCATTTATTTTAAGTCGTGGTATAAAAGACACAGCTGCCCACCCGACACCCCCCCTTCCTGTTGATCAATACCACAGTTCTTGCTATCGTAGCCAGTGGTGTTTTTGTTTGGATAATCTAAATGAACTATCAAGTCGTTATGTTTTTGTTTTTTTTCTCGCACACGCTCACAGCCATGAATATCGACCCGAGGTTTTGAATTTTTAAAACTTTATTTTTCTTTGTAATGTTTGCCGAGAGACGATGAGAACTTGGGTCAAGGAGGATTAAACTTTTATGGGGCTCTTTGGGAACTGCAGTGAGTGTTTTGCGGATTCTGCAATGCAGGGACCAGTCTGTAAACAGAGCTCACAGCCATGGCAGTACAAAGGAAGAGCGAAGGCTTGCTCTGTCAGCAAGATGTTTTTCCAGCACGAGTATGTTTGAGTTTCAGCTATCGTGTTAATATACCAATCCAGCGTTTCACTCAGCTCTTATATCAAGTGTTCAAATCTCTGGTTCTGGAGGGTCACAGAAGAGTCGCTGGTTTTACATTTTTACTTCAAAAAATTGCCAACCAATTTAGACCCGAGAAACCAGGTGTGTTCAGTTAAGTGTAAGAAAGCCGAAATAAACTGTCGGTCTGCAAATCAATACATCTAAATTTTTAAAATAACGTCAGAGTGTACCAGGCCAACATAGCAATAATTTTAAAAAGCTGTTCCCCATTTTCCTCTCAATTTGCAATCCCCATTTGTATTCACCTGCGTTCAGTTAGAAAGAGTGCAGACGTGCTCTCCACCAAATCACATCGCCTTTTGCAAGGTAGGCTCAAGTAGACATGAATCAGGGGAAGACGCTTCGCGTTCAAATTGCAGACGGGCTCGCAGACACCAAATCGACCAGTAAGGTTCGCTGGTGCGCGGCGAGTTTGCTGTCGTCCGGGCTGACTGAAATCCCTGGATTAACCACCAATTGCGCATTGCCCTGTAGTAACACTTTATTTGAAGCGGGGAAAAAAAATCGATCGGTGAAATCGCTCAATTCAAACAGAAGAAAACTGAAAAATAAAATGACCAAAAAAATTGTTCTATGATGCCCTCATAAAAAAACTGACACGTTTGTGAAGCATGTAATGATAAGCATGTAATAAGTGCTTATGATTAAGCCTGTGTGTTTGTCACAGAAGGTGCGGATATCACAGGTTCTGTGATTTTTGTGCCTTTTTCTGAGTATATATCAGTTCCCAATTCTGTCATGTAGCTAGCCACCAACTTCATTTGTTTAAAAACTGCAGCTATATCTATGGTTGTACAAAAATTATAAAGCTGCTTTTGTTTATTTGAGTGCCTGTGTATGAAAACCAATTCATGCCAAAAAGTCTTAAAAAGTCATCTCATCATGGTTATTTTTGTTTTGACATTGATAGCATATCTATGCAGCCATATCACCATGCACTCTGCTCCTGTCGAATGGCTGAAGCTAAGCAGGTGTGGGCTTGGTTAGTACTTGGATGGGAGACCACCAGGGAATACTGAGTTGCTGCTGGAAGAGGTGTTGGGGGGCCAGCAGGGGGCAATTTTCCCTCTGGTCAAATAAACCCCAATGCCCCAGTGCAGTGATGGGGATACTGTGCTGTAGGAGATGCCATCTTTCGGATGAGACGTTAAACCGAGGTCCTGACTCACTGTGGTCATTAAAGATCCCATGACACTTGTCGCAAAGAGTAGGGGGTTCCCCGGTGTCCTGGCTAAATTTCCAATCTGGCTCTCTCCAACTTGCCACCTAATCATCCCCTGATTTAATTGGCTAAAAAATGTTCTCTCCCTCTCCACCTCAGCTAATGTGTGGTGAGCGTTCTGATGCAAAATGGGTGCCGTGCATCACTCAGGTGGGTGCTACACGTTGGTCGTGGGTGAGGGGAGTTCCCACTCATCACTGTAAAGCACTTTGAGCGTTTGGAAAAGTGCTATATAAATGCAATGATTCATTCATGCATTCATGTGATGAGATGGTAACAACAAAATAAAGTTAATTGAATTGAATAAATCTTGCATATATTTACACCAAACTGCTTACCTAGCTTGGTGTTGATGTTACTTAGTTACTTGTTACTTATAAAACAAGTGTCCTTATCCATTTCATCTTCTGCAATCGCAGGTTGATATTGATTTTGGCTTTTGCTAAATATTGAATATTCTGCCCTCGGGTTGCGTGTGCACCTCTGCTGTGACGTTGCTCAGAAACCGGTCTTTTTCACCCAGCGTTCTATATTGCTATAGCAACACATCAGCTTCCTGCTACGTAGAACACAGGTGTCAATAGTTGACAATGCTGATCATCTGTTTATGACATAAGCTGCACCATAACAGCAAATGGTGCACATTTGGCAGTACAGAGCCATATCACCTACTTTAAATTGATGAAATGTAGGACATGGGGTGTACAAACAGTTGGCCTAATTTCTGCAATTAACGGGCCCTGCCAAAATTACTTTGGCCCATCCGAAATTGAAATCCTGGCGCCACTATTGATTTGAAGGCCCCTGTCACCAATCCTGATGCCCTCTGCTCCTATCGGAGTTACGGTACAATGTACAACATTGTACCAAAACAAACTGAAGAAATAAAAATGGGCACATGATAACTGTGCTTTATTTTAGTAATGCAATTTGAGCATGCTCTATTTCTTACAATGTTCTGTTAAGTTAAAGCCAAAAAAGCATGCACTTTCTTTCCATGATGGACCAAATTAAGTAATTAAATGCACCAGCCTATCAGTGTATTTTACTCTTAGGGTATTTGCTACTAGCAGCCGGTTACTTATCATTGATTTTTTGAAACTTCAAACACGTGTTACTGTTGCTAAATTTGCATATGCTTTTTCAATTGTTTCCCACTGCTGTGCAATAGATGTATTAAAATAAACGTTTAAAAAAAAAACAACAATTTTTTCCATGATTTTCAACAAATTTTCCGTATCTGCTCTGTGACTTCGGTCAGTATTTTCCAGAAACAAACACCCAGCCTTAGTTGTGATGCATTGTGTAGGACTTATTAAGGTATTATGAATGTAACACACAATCTTTAGAGCTGTTTTCCATGGTATTATCTGCTGTCCTCCCCAGAAGGGTTTTATGTTTCTCCTGTATAACTCTCCTGCAAACTCTATCTCTATTCACTGCAGGATGTTTCAGGCGTGGGCTTGAAGGACAAGGTTTGGGATTTATCAGTGTTTTTAAAGAGTTTTATGTTTGTGATAAACACACAAAACATGTTTTTTACCCTTACTTGACCGTTGTTCCCCTCATTCGACGGCTGCTTCTTGGTTATTTCCAGCATCAAAGCGACAGAACTTGTTTGTGAGCGTTTGTCACAAAACGCAGTTTCACAGGTCTCTGGAATGACACACAGCCAGAATAAATGATAGACTGCACAGTCCTGTAAACCCCTTCACTGATTGTGGGAGAAATGTGTTTTATATTCATGAGCCTCTCCCCCACCCAAAAAACAAAAGTCACTTAGATGAATAATAAAACGAAGATTCTGTTTTAGCAAGTGCAGTATAAGCCGTTTCTCTGGTTTCCTTAGCCAGAGTCAATGTTGTGCATGGCAGCTTCTGCCTTTAATTAGTCCCAGGGTAGAAAGAGAAAGGGAGAGAGAAAAGGAAAAGGAAGAGTCACAATGCTCGGACAGTGTGCCAGAGGAGAACTAGTGATGCATTAAAAGGGCATGACAACCAATAAAAAAAAGACTGGTGTGTGTACAAATCCAAGTGAAGGAGAGAGGAAGAGCAGAAGGGGGAAGAGCAGAGGGAATGGCACAGAAGCGGAAGAAAATGAAGAAATGTGGAGGGAGAAGAAGAAAAGGAGAGGGAGGGATTGGAAAAGATACAGAGAGAGAATGGGGAGGGTGGGAGGTGTGGCTTGACTGAGGGAACTGGCTGCATTGATGGGATTGCGGTCTCTAGTGTGGAGCTGAGAGAGAGAGGAAGAGAGTGTCGAAAGAGAAACAATGGTGAGGAATGAAAATAGAGGCAGTGAGAGGGAGATGGAGAGAGTGAACGGTGAACGAGAGGGAGGTGGAGCATGTGTTTTCATTGACACGAGTGAGATGGATGAATGGATTGACAAATCAAGACTGAGATGGAATGAACAAGGAGGAGAATGAAAGTCAGTGCAGTGGGAAGAGGGGGAATGTTGGACAGAGAGAGGAGAGGGAAAGAGAGTGAGGAAGAGAAAGAAAAAGAAAGGAGGAGGGAGGGAGAGAAAGATGGAGAGAGAAGGAGGGAGGGAGATTATGAGGGAGAAAGAGTGAGGGGAGAGAGAGAAAGATAGCGAGGGATAGAGGGAAGGAAAAATAGACAGTGTCTCTTAATGCCCTCTGATCTTCTCCTCTTCCTTGCTACCCCAGGGAGAAAGACATCAGTTATTTCATTGAGTGGGGGCACCACACCCCCTCAAACCTTACATCCCCTGCATCTACTGTACAGCCCCTACACACCCAACGCACCCCACCCCCCTCCCCCCTTGCGTCTAGAGCCCCCACAGCGGGCCTGCTCTGGGAGGGCTGGAGGGAACATCAGAACATCAAGAGGCTGGAAAGAGAATAAACCATTAAAGGGAATGCTTTCATAAGAAGCTCCCTCTCAACTCGCGAGCATGCTTTTTCACGCCAGAGTGCGATGCAGTCGCCCTATCATCTGCCTTGCAAGAAAAGTTATTTTATTTTGGCAGATTATAGCTCGGCATTAAAGAGTACCCAGAGAAACCTGTGTCTGGCCTCAGACTAACGCAAGAAAACCCACAAGGGGGAAGGGGGGAGGGGGAAGGGGGAATGGGGGGGGGGGGCTATATGTATCACATTATTAAATGTTTAAAAAAGTTCGTTTTTCCTCCCCGTGCATCATCATACCCTTGTTCTTCATGTAGCAAAATTGGAAAGTTTTGGGCTTGGCAGGAGGGGGATACGTTGAAAAGTTTTCCTGTTCCAGTTGTGGTTCTGCAGTTTTGCTTTCCAACGCATCTTCAAGAAGAATACTAGAATACTGTTATTCCTGTAAGGATGACGCAAGTCACACCCGCTTCATTATCTCCAGGCACAGTGAACGTTCCACTCATGGGGGGGGGGGGGGTTGAGCAGGTATTGACACCTGCATCAGCATGTCCAGGAAGTGCTTCCATGTGAATCTTTTTACACAGAAACACTAAGAACCCTGAAAGTCTGCTAACGGGGATCACCAGCTAAGGAATCTGCATCAGACCAGGATTGCTTAGATCTCCTGAAAAGCTCAAAACTGAATCACACCAGGATTGTTTGGATCCGTGAAATAGATCATCCTCTGTATGTTCACACCAGAACCAAACATCAGCAGGTGTTTTGCAAGACAAACACATTTGTAGAATATAAAAGTGAAACAGTACAAATAAATACTATCCTCCCCATGGCAGTGACAGGTAGCTGTGGTGTAACTAATGGAGGATCTGTGCATCCATCTTGAATCACTTCACTTTCTCGTGATTACGGATGGAAAGATCAAATGGGGACTGGGTACAGTGTGTCACTTCCTGTAACAAGACTACCATAAACACACTGTCTTCGATGCTATTCTCTCTCTTCTCTGCTCACCAGGCTGCCTAGAGGATGTGTTGCCAGGGAACGTACTCTAAGGACACCTTGGCCTAACCCCCACCCCCCCTCCCCCCCATGGGGAAAGAGAGAGCGAAGGCCCATAGGACAAAGAAGCACGTGGAGAGGAACACTCTGTCTCTCGGGTTATAGATAACTTTATTTAATAACTACACTTCGCTATCATTCTACAACATAGCAACAAGTGAACAGCCATCCCAGCGAACATAGGCTATGTTCCTTGGTGCCCATATGTGACTGTTAAGATGGACACAATTACCGCACTATTCCTAAATTTATATGTAAACGCTCTACATTATGAGTGTCAGTTAATCTGGGGGGCACTGAAGTGGGTTTGGAATACAATCTTATTTCTGTGAAAAATATTGACGAATGTTCAGTTTTTGTTTGGCATCATTTTGACATCAAAATTTTGGTTACCGTGACAGATTTTAGGAATGGCTTTACACAGTGCGTGCTTTTTTCATTTTTCCCTTCTGACAGCACTGTATGATTTCCCAGAGTTGCAGCAGCTTTACCTCAGTGGCCTGAGTATATCTCTAGCCTCAGTATTGGATAATGTAGCTGAGCGTGTCCCCGATGCAGCCGGTCTGCCTTACCAATATGTGACAGAGTACAGGGGCTGGTGGCTTTCAGCAGTGACAGAGGGAGAAATAAGGGGCTGCCAGCTCTCCTGAAATGGCCCTAGGCCATGTTCCTGTAGCTGCGATGGTTTCATGTGAGGGGTGTCGTTCTCTGGTGTGAGCCGTCACCTGCAGATTCGTCTGTGAAGTTTCAGCTGAAGCTGCTCCGCGCTGCTCACGCTCGCGAGGAAACAGAGCGCGAGGCGGCGCGTTTTTGAACACCGGGCCGCAGATGGGGCCAGAGCTGAAAAAGCGAAAAAGCCGCTTTTTTTTTTTTTTTTTTTTGTGGATGCCGGAAGTATCCTGTCGAGGCCGTCATCCAGGTCTGAAGTTTTTTTTCGTGACTTCACAGGTCGGTGTTTGTCATTTGTTTTTGTGGCAGGCTCGGAGACGGGTTGACGTGTAAGCGGCGTGTTTTATGAACGTGCGATAAGACTAAGGGGAGAGGAGGCGGTTTGTGTGTCGCACGCCGGCTGCTGGAGATAACCCAAATAAATGCGGTAGTCTGTGGAAAAGCAGGCTCGGCGGTGGAACAAGGTGCCGCATTGATTGATTTTCCCTCGGAAGGGGTACTTTGGTTATGATTCCGTGTTGGGGTTTGAGCAGTTGTGGGGGGGGTGGGGGGGGAGTGAGGGTGAGGGGGGGCATGCGTGACAGCATAACCTCAACACTGATGAGACTTCCTATCCTGTCGCCCATGAGACAGCCCCCCCCCCCCCCACCCACCCAACCCCCCCGCCCCCAACGTCTTCCGCTTCACCTCACTGTCATATCTACAGAGGCAGCCGCGGTTCGCTGGTAGCTGGGTTCCTGACAGATTACCGCTGGGTCGCGGGTTCAAGGCCCCGGTGGCGGTCGTACACGCTGTACTGCAGACAGCTTATTTATCTGAACCGCGGCGCCGGGGGCCTCCAGCGGCTTCTGAGAATTTGTCAGGGCCTCCGAGTCTCCGCCAGCCGCCTCATCCCACACTCTCGATGAGTGTTTCGGAGCCGCTAGGATTCCTCGGCGCGGGATGCAACAGCTCATCCAGAATGAATGGGGCTTCTCCGGCACCGGGCTCGGATTGACTCGAATTCATGAATTCGCAGTCGTGCAGATTCAATATGTGTCGAAAAGATAATAATAATAATAATAATAATAATAATAATAATAATATAGTGTAGTACAACACAAATATCAAATGTACTTTCTTTCACCCTTCAGCCCCGCAGCTGACTTTTAGTACGACAGCGGTTCTCGAGTTAACAGCTTGTTAAAATTCTGGGAGTGCGATTGCGGTTGGAAGGAAAACCAGCATACGCAGGGCGGCCCCGGGGCCAAAGTTGAGAACCGCTGTATCGCGGGGTCTCATGGCATGTGTGTGCTGTTGCCCATGGGTTGTTAAGGGATTCTGCTACATTACTAGGATGCTATCAATGTTTAATTGGATTTTTCATCATATATACTTCTTTCTCTCACTGCCATGAGGCAGTAGCATGTGGTTTCTGGTCTTTTTTTTTGCTAGGAAGGCGATAACAAAACTTGAGGGTCATGCACAGGTCGTCTTGCTACTTGCAAAAGCAAATTAACCCTTAACCTTGCAGCAGACTTTCACTGGTTTGATATGTACTTTACATTATAATTATAATTCCCTTATCGACACTGAACTGACTTCAGAATACAATACAGTGAGCTTAGCATACTTCATCCTTACATCCCAGAGTACTTTGCCAGATTTTTTTTTACATTAAGGGGCACCTAATAGGCCGAACTGAGAGGAGTAAGCATATTAGAACAGAGAAGTCTTAAGGTCTAAAAAGTTCTTAAAAGATCTAATGCTTTAAATTCAACCCCTGATTAACAGTAACAGGGAGTCATTGTGCTGAGCTATGGACAGGAGTGGATGCCTGCGGATGTGTGTGTGTGTGTGTGTGTCTGGGGCACATGCTCACAATGAATGGCAGGATGAGTGTAGGTAAAGTACTCTTATTCATCGGTCTCATAATACGCTTTATTATCATTTATGCAATGTGCCACAGTTCCCCTCTGTGCCAAGTCCAGTACCCCTAACTATGACTGCTTTATTCTGTATTATCTGAAGTTACTGCTCCAATATGAGTCTGGCAAACTAACAAAGTGGCAAAACGGCCATGCTCAATAAAGTGTACCTGTTATTTGCCAAAGTTATGACAGATCCTATAGATTTTTCCAGATGGTAAGCTCCTGCCATCCTCTGTTTCCAAATGGAAAGAGGCTCCTGTTGGTGGCTGGAGGTTCTGGTGCTGGTGTTCCCTGAGAAAATATTTTGCTACAGTATCATTCTTAACTGTAACCCTTCATGAATGTTCATAAGATCCTTCGTGGTTAACACTTCACATGGTTTCTCTTATCACTGCTATGCTGATGATACACAAGTCTGTTCTTTTCCTCCCTCTGCCACACAGGTTAATGAGAGAATATCTGAGTGCCTGGCTGACATCTCAACGTGGATGGCCAGGTATCGCCAGAAGCTCAACTTTGTCAAGACGGAGCTACCCTTCATTCCTCGCAAGATCTTCCTACTATGAGAGCTCTCCATCACTGTTGATGGTATTACAGTGGCTGCCCCGTGCTCTGCGAAGAACCTGGCAGTAGTTCACTTCAAGGAGCACATCACAGCAACATCACAGTCCAGTAGATTCCTCCTATACAACATCAGGAAGAATTGACCATACCTGACCACATACTCCACCCAGCTACTCATCCAGGCTATGGTACTGCAACTCCTTTCTTACAAGCCTACCAGCCTGTGCCATCTGGCCACTACAACTCATTCAGAATGCTTCTGCCTGACTTGTCTTCCATCTTCCGAAAAGGTCTCGCATGTCACTCCCCTGCTGAGGTCACTCCGCCTGTTGCCACTCGGATCCGGATCAAAGTCCTGACTCTGGCCTACACTCAACGCCAGCTCAACCACTCCGCTCTGCTGCAGCAGGATGACTTGCACTTCCTGCCATCCGGGTGTATGGTTCTCACTTGTCCCCACCATGGATATTCTCCACCCTAGCTCCCCAGTGGTGGAACAAACTCCCCATTCTTCTATGAACCCCTCAGTTACTGCACATTGTTCACCATGGTATGAAGACTCATCTATTTAGACTGTACCTAGACTAACTCTAACACTACTCCTCCACAGGGTAACTCCAAATCCAGTATCACACTTAAGTATCACTAGTATCTTGTGTCTTGATCTTCTGGCACTTTCATTTTGCACGTGTATCTTCATCTTGATGTTGTAGCTCTTTATCATGTCTCTTGCAATCACGCCTCACATCTTGTTTGACTTGCCATAACTTTACTGACTTAGCTTATGCTTACTGTGTGAACCAGACTTGATGTTCATGGCTATGGATAACTGATACTTTATGAGAATTGTACCTTATCTGACCCGTGTGCTGTAGTTGTTCCAACAACCTTCGGTCTGCACTTATTGTACCTCGCTATGATAAAAGCGTCTGCCAAATAAAGTGCAGTGTAATGTAAAAGATCAAGTCCTGAATGTAAATGCTTCAGCTTTATCGGTAGAAGGAGGGAGCAGTGTTAAGAAGCTGAGTGTTTGGGGGCTGTACAGATTCTGTGGGGATTTCTGACCTCAGTGAAACACTCCACCCGTGTGACCTACCGCACACCTCACACACACTTCCCACCCCAGTCAGAACGTCTGACCAATTGAAACCTTTGCATTGTTCGTTTGCCCTCCACCTAAGTGGATTAAAATGGCCGAGCGTCCAAATGCGTTGAGTGAGGGTTCGTGATTATGCTCCGCTTTCATGGTGACACGTGTCCGTCTGACTCAGGGCGATCGATAAAGTTTGAGTTCCGTGCTTAGGACTAGCGACCCGGCACATAACTGCGTGTTATTACATTTCTGTGTCCTGTCCTTCAGCAGAGCTGGGTCACGGAAGAAAGCCTGGAACCCTGAAGTGTCCTCGTGACTCTTGTGTGTCCAGCGGTCCGCATTCCGAACGAGATGCTCTGCGGTACAGTAAACAGCACAGCCCAGGGTGACTAAAAGCCAGGGGAGACAACTGAATCTGTAAGCTAGCCTCTCCCAAAACCGATGAAAATGCATGAATATCTCTCATAAATTCAGAAATAGAATGTGAGGAAAGGTGCAGTATCACATATTTAGTCTGTGCTATTCACACACATTTGCTTGGACATAAAAAAAACTGTCTGGCAGTGGGCGCGAACGTGTCCGCAGACTGCTGGGATTGGTTTTGGCCCCGGGTAGGCGCCAGTCACGTGCCGCCTCATGGAGATTGTTTACATTTTGTGTTTTCCCTCTTTTTTTATTTTCCTTCCGTGCGCTTTGATTTGTCAGTGCCATCAAAGAGGAAGTGTGGAAAGGCAATGCTCTGATCAATGGTGCCGGCTTGGGTAATTACTCCTGACACACCAGGCATCTTACACACTGCAAATACAGAACACTGCCAGCGGTAATATTAATTATTCCACACACTACCCCCAAACGAGCGCACACATTCTCACACAGACACACACACACACACACACAAACACACAGAGTGTATGCGATATGAATATAGAGGAATACCAGAGAAGAAATGAGGGAGTGATAGGGTGAGAGAGAGAAACAGCGACAGAAGGAGAGAGAGACAGCAAGCGAGAAGGAGGGAAGGATATTCAGAGAGAGAGAGAGAGAGAGAGAGAGAGAGAGAGAGATGACAAGCACACAGTTTGTCTTTCTCAAGGTGCCACGGCATTAGTGTGGTGAGGGTCCGTAATGCAGTCTGACAGATTGGGGTCAGTCACGCCCTCCTCTTAATGAGTATATAAGAGAGCACAGCGACGCCGCGCCGGGGCGGGGCGGGGAGGGAGGAGGTTCACCGGAGGAAAAGAGAGGGGGAAGGTGGGATGAAGCGAGATGGGGGGGGGAGAGAGAGCGAGAGAAGTGAGCGGAGAAGCCGAAAGGAATCGTGGGGGAGGAACTGGATGCGCAGAAAAGAGGGAGCGAGGAAAAAGGGGAACAAACAGGCGAAAAAGTGAGAAGGCACAGGTTGAGAGATCTGAAGGAAGAATGTAGCTACCTTGGCAGAGTAACGGAGGGGAGGAGTCTCCTGTGAATAAGGTGCGCCAGAGCGATAAAGTGGGATGGGCCTCAGGACGATCTGTATAAGGGTGGGCCAGGGGGCACGAAGAGGGTCTGCACTGTGGAGATGCACAGCGAGGCGACACAGCTTAGCCAGGCCGAGGGTGCAGTGGATCGTGCTGCGGTCTCCTCAGGCCCGGAGCTGCACCGTGAGCCCAAACTTCCTGTTGAGCTCTTCGCGGTTAATCATGTTCCTGTGAGCCAGCTTCTGTTCAGCAGCGGGGAGATGATCCTGCCAAGGAGGCCAGCACAGTGAGGGAGTCTACACAGGGCTGGCAGAGAGGAGACACACACATGCATGTACACACACACACACACACACACTTACACTTACACACACACACACACACACACACGGACTCACACATTCACTCACACACACACACACAGACTCACACATTCACTCACACACACACACACACACACACAGACTCACGCATTCACTCACACACACACACACACACGGACTCACGCATTCACTCACACACACACACACACACACACACGGACGCACACATGCCACATTCACGCACACTCACGTGCACACACACACTGCCACAGAAATCTGATGTTAATCAATTAATAAAAGTGAAAAAACATAGGAATATGAGCTGCATTAAAACCATGTTAAAAAGTAGACCGCGCATGCACGTTCAGTCCGAAGCTTCTTTACCACAGAACAACAAGACCAGGTTAAAACCTAGTATACGGCTGGACCTAACACACGTGATCCGGCCGACCAATGGTGTGACCTCATAACTCGGCCGACCAATGGTGTAACTTCATCACTCATTCAGTCACTCAGTCAGTCAGTCACAGTCATTCACGTTTGTACGGCTGGCCCCGCTGTTGCGGTCCAGCCAAAAAGTGTGAAACAGTAAAGTAAGAACAGTAAGGCCTCCCCTGATGTGTTGAGGAGGTTACAAGGGTACGGAAGGGACCCCCATACACCCCGCATGAGGCCGGCTGAACCGCTGCCGTCTGCTTCCTTGTCCTCCATGGGGATTTGGAGATGGGCCGTCAACACAGGCTATGTTCCTCCCCTTAAGTAATTCGACTGAGAGGCCATGTGAAGGATGGAGATGGAAGCAGAGAGAGAGAGAGAGAGAGAGAGAGAGAGAGAGGAACAGAAAGTGGGGTGGGGTGGGGTTGTTGCGCTACAGCGCTGTTTATTTGCCATCCGAGTGCCTTAGTGACAGCCGCCGGAGCGCAGCTCAAAGACGCCAATTAGCGAGCGCCGGACGGAGGGAAGAGCGGGCGATGGCCAGTTTGGGAGAGGGGTGCCGCAGTCAATCTTGATCCAGCGCGCCACCTTAATGGAGGAGTACCGCCGTTTCCCCTCCGCCGGTGCACTCTTCACTATTCCTGCTCGCACATTTGGAGAAAAGGGGAGAGAGAAGGTGGGCACCGGGTCCCCCAAAACACTATGGGAATGAGGGAGGAAAGCCCCTGATGTGGGTATATCCCTAGGGGAGGTTAGGGAGAGTGGGTTATATCCCTAGGGGAGGTTAGGGAGAGTGGGGTATATCCCTAGGGGAGGTAAGGGAGAGTGGGGTACATCCCCAAGGTAGGTTAGGGAGAGTGGGGTACATCCCCAGGGTAGGTTAGGGGGAGTGGGGATATCCCTAGGGGAGGTTAGGGAGAGTGGGTTATATCCCTAGGGGAGGTTAGGGAGAGTGGGTATATCCCCAGGGGAGGTTAGGGAGAGTGGGTTATATCCCTAGGGGAGGTTAGGGAGAGTGGGTTATATCCCTAGGGGAGGTTAGGGAGAGTGGGGTACATCCCCAAGGTAGGTTAGGGAGAGTGGGGTACATCCCCAGGGTAGGTTAGGGGGAGTGGGGATATCCCTAGGGGAGGTTAGGGAGAGTGGGTTATATCCCTAGGGGAGGTTAGGGAGAGTGGGTTACATCCCTAGGGGAGGTAAGGGAGAGTGGGGTACATCCCCAAGGTAGGTTAGGGAGAGTGGGGTACATCCCCAGGGTAGGTTAGGGGGAGTGGGGATATCCCCAGGGGAGGTTAGGGAGAGTGGGTTATATCCCTAGGGGAGGTTAGGTAGAGTGGGTTACATCCCTAGGGGAGGTAAGGGAGAGTGGGGTACATCCCCAAGGTAGGTTAGGGAGAGTGGGGTACATCCCCAGGGTAGGTTAGGGGGAGTGGGGATATCCCCAGGGGAGGTTAGGGAGAGTGGGGTATATCCCTAGGGGAGGTTAGGGAGAGTGGGGTATATCCCTAGGGGAGGTTAGGGAGAGTGGGGTATATCCCCAGGGTAGGTTAGGGAGAGTGGGGTATATCCCTAGGGGAGGTTAGGGAGAGTGGGGTATATCCCCAGGGGAGATTAGGAAGAGTGGGGTACATCCCCAAGGTAGGTTAGGGAGAGTGGGGTATATCCCCAGGGTAGGTTAGGGAGAGTGGGTTATATCCCCTGGGGAGGTTAGGGAGAGTGGGGTATATCTCTAGGGGAGGTTAGGGAGAGTGGGTTATATCCCCAGGGTAGGTTAGGGAGAGTGGGGTATATCCCCAGGGTAGGTTAGGGAGAGTGGGTTATATCCCCAGGGGAGGTTAGGGAGAGTGGGGTATATCCCCAAGGTAGGTTAGGGAGAGTGGGGTATATCCCCAGGGTTGGTTAGGGAGAGTGGGGTATATCTCTAGGGGAGGTTAGGGAGAGTGGGGTATATCTCTAGGGGAGGTTAGGGAGAGTGGGGTATATCTCTAGGGGAGGTTAGGGAGAGTGGGGTATATCCCCAGGGGAGGTTGGAAAGAGTGAAATCAGAGTTTTTTTTTTTTGTGCTCCTGTGGAGGGAGAAAGTAAACACAAACTGGCGCTTCTGCGTCAGTTATTCGAGGTGTGGGCCTCCAGCTGCGAGATGTTTCTAAATAAGGAAGCGCAGGAGGAGGTGCTACCTGCGTCTCCATGGTTACTGTGTTGTATTTATGCGACCCGACGTGCTGTCTGGCGC
Organism: Anguilla pacifica; assembly: GCA_039654925.1. Classification (NCBI taxonomy): domain Eukaryota; kingdom Metazoa; phylum Chordata; class Actinopteri; order Anguilliformes; family Anguillidae; genus Anguilla; species Anguilla pacifica. The sequence goes on from CM077294.1 coordinate 34,608,153, forward strand.
CTTTACGATTCGCGGTACGCAAAAGCCCAAAAAGCGAAGGCATCAGAAGACAGCGGGTAAACAGGGCGTGCCACGCAGTTTGAGAGCTCGCGTTTGATCTGCTTCTCTTGTTGATCTCCACTTTAATGGCGGTCCGCCAGGAAGACGAGGAACTTCTGACTCAGATGTGTGAAATAACAGGGAGATGAGGGAACAGCGCGCTTTTGAAATCAGTGCTGTGGAGAATCTCTCGCTACTTTCGGTGATTAATCGCAGCAGAACGCAGTGTTTTCGGTGCAGGCGGTGGATTGTGGGGGCTCTTTACGACTACTCTGCTACACGTTTAACGCATAGCAATATACTGTCTGCAGGTCACAGCTCACCAGCTTCCAATAAAGGGGTTAGAAATCCTACCCTTACACTATTTATTGCACTCAACCCTGTTCATTGTTTTTCTGTTTAATCAACAAGTGTGCCAATTAGCTGATTAATATGTACCCATGGGCACGCAATTTCCTTCCTCTTAATCTAATTTCACGTGGTGGCAGCGTGTTTCTTCATGTCAAATTACAACGTATTAATGAGCCCAATGTTTTAAAATCAGTTTAATGAGTACAGAGGAAATGCTTTTTTTTGACTTGAATAAGTGTGCGGCCCTGGACCTCCACAAGCTTTCGGCACAATTCTGTTCAGAAAATGTCTGTCCGGGTTATCCAAAGTGGCCTGCTTGACATGTTAACCAGTCCCCATTGTAAAAAAACACTTAAAACATTTTCGCTAGATGCGAATTTGCTGGAGATCATTCATAATTTGCTTCTTGATCGTCAAGAATGGGTTGGGTTCAAATAGAGGACAGCCTCGTTTTCTAGAAACCGGATGTGTTCTGGAGGCGGTCCTAATGAGAGGTGTGTTCTGGAGGCGGTCCTAATGTCAGGTATGCTCTGGAGGCGGTCCTAATGAGAGGTGTGCTCTGGAGGCGGTCCTAATGAGAGGTGTGTTCTGGAGGCGGTCCTAATGAGAGGTGTGCTATGGAGGCGGTCCTAATGAGAGGTGTGCTCTGGAGGCGGTCCTAATGAGAGGTGTGTTCTGGAGGTGGTCCTAATGAGAGGTGTGCTCTGGAGGCGGTCCTAATGAGAGGTGTGTTCTGGAGGCGGTCCTAATGGCAGGTGTGCTCTGGAGGCGGTCCTAATGGCAGGTGTGCTCTGGAGGCGGTCCTAATGTCAGGTTGATTCATTTGACCTTTTTTGACGTTACGCTTTCTACATTCTACTAAAACTTTCAGGACGTCCTTTAGAACTCTCCTGTCATCCTTTTTGTCTTTTTTTTGTAGTTCCTTCTCATCCAAAATTGCCTGTGTCATTGGCTTCAAAATGAAATACACGTACAGCCAGAGATGGATGCTGCCTTGCAGGTAAACGCTCCGTCCGCTTCGCCTCTGTTGTCTATCAGAGTTATTAGAGGGGTTTGTGCCTGTAGTGGTTGCGTTGGCGTATTTTCAGCAAGCACGTACTCCCGCGCCTGACTGTATTACAAAAATACCCTGTTTGACATGTTTCCTGTTATCACCCACAAAGCCAGTTCCTGCCAGGTAGTTCCTGTCTCCGGGATAGGCGTCTCCTGTCATCTTTTCAACGAAGAACGGCGGAAATGCTTTCTGTGATGATTGCCACATATTGAATTCCGGCAGTGTTAAATCGTGCTTGCGATATGTCACTCAAAGCTTCCTCTGAGTTGGTACAATTTCTCATCCTGAGTGTTCCCAAACTCTTGTGCCGTTACACATTTACAGGCAGTTAATGAGGTCTGATGCCAGTTCCTTGCTTGGGTTTCTTGCGTAATCCGTCTTTCTAGAACTTGCATCAGAAAAAGTTGGCCAGGAAAGGGGGAAAAAAATAGTTTTTTAAACGTTGTCCTGAGCGGACCCTGTTGGTCAATAGGGTACCGACGGTCTGCCCTGGATGCGTCAGAAGTCCGCGAGCAAAGAACCGTGCCGCGGGGTGGATTGGGGGAGGAGTCGGGCAAAGCGGGAATGGGGGCGTGTCTGAATGGGGTTGTAATCGGAGCGGGGGAAGAACACAGTTGGGACGGGAGGCTGTGTTGTGTTGGGTGCCGTGTTGAGTCGAGTCGCGTTGAGTCGAGTCACTACAATCAGTCGTTTCCTGTCTTTTCCCGTTTCGTCTGAGCTTGCGTCCGCATGGTGCGAGTGACAGTTCGTGTTTGTCGCAGCGGGGACAGTGAGACCTGGGCACAATGGGGAAAAAAAAGAAGAGCAGGTTGGCAAGCCAAAGACAGGGCCGCGCACGCAAAATCCCGGAGTGGACACCAAATGCAGTGTAGGAACTCGTTCCCGGTCCTGTCAGGAACGCAAGAGGTTCTGTGCTGTGACCCGGTGTGTGTGTGTGTGTGTCTGCTGTCGGGCAGGGAGGACCGCTGGTTAATGCAGGCTGCTCACGTGAGGCGTTTTGGATGTGGGGAACGGAAGACCCCGACTGGGGGAGCGGATCCAGGCAGCAGTGCAATCGAGATGCTGGAGCAGGGATTTTATTATTTTTCCCCCTTTTCATTTGGGATATAGCTAGGCTGGCCAGAGGGGTGCTGACTGATGCTACATCCTCAGTTTTCTTTCAGTTTGTATGTTTTTGTTGTTCTGTTGTCCGCTGTGTTTGTGAATGGGTGTGATAACTTTCTCCCCTCTCTTTCTCTCTTGCTCTTTCTCTTTCTCCCCCTCTGTCTTCCTCTCTTCCTCCTGCCATGAGGCAACAGAAAGTAGTCTCTCCCTGCAGCTTGGTGATGAACCCCAATCACAGGGTTTGACACCCCCCTTCCCCCCCCCCCACCCCTCCCATTGCACCATGCGACGCACCGGAGCAGAGAAATTACCTGTTATCCGGGGGTCGATTCCTCACGCGCCCCAAAATTGCTTCGTATTGACAGTCTGTCACAATGGGAGCTTTGCATTAACCCGCACTACACACCCCAGGTGAGGGCAACTCCCTGAATGGGGGGAGTTGGGGTTTAGGAGAGAAGCACAATTAAAAGTGTCATGTATTTCTCTCTGCATGGGGAAAAAGGCTCGAGGAGAGGGTCGGCCTTTCTCATTTCATCTTAGAAAAAGAGGTTTTCGTGCTCTTTTCTGCTCTTTTCCGGAAGCTTCCTCCTTCAGTTTACCAATATGGCACAACACTACTCCAGCGCAGCCGTAAGTGTGCTTCAGCTGTGACTCACTAACAAACAGCACGTCTCACCGGTTGTGTTCTCCTTACTCTTCCTCAGATGATTATTGGGCTTAGCTGTAGACCTGTGCTGCCATGCCAATGCTTCCTCTACACATCACAAGTTTGGCTGCTTTCCTTCTCCCAGTGTCTGATGGGGCAAAGTCCGCCCCTTAAGAAGCTCTGCAAAGCTCTGTCTTCCCCCCTCAGGCCCGTGTGATTAGTGGTTCTTACATGAGGGCTGCCCTATTACTGCTTGACAGCAGCAGGACTGACAGCGAATAACATTTGTCAAAATAAGAGTGGTCATGTGATTTCAGTACACTGGGAATTTTTCTCTTTTTTTTCTCCCTCTCTCTGCATCCTCCCCCCTCTCCTCTTTTATTTACGTACCGCTCCCCCCACCTCTATCAGTTTTCAATCCTGACGCAAGTGTGTGTTTGTGTGTCAGTGTGTGTGTGCTTGTAAGCATGCATGTGTTTATGAATATGTGTGCACACACTTTGTATATGTGCTTGAGCGTGTGTGTGTATGCGCCTGCACATGCATTTCCAAGCATTCCTGTGTTGTGCATTTGTGAGATTGTGTATGAATGATGACAGTGATTGTGTGTCTCTTTCCCACCCCGTCATTATAACTTTCAATTGCTTCTTTATCCTCTTGATTTGAACACTTCCCAAAAAGCCGGCAGGAAATGCATCCATATTTTAGCATCATTTATTGTGACAGAAGCAAAAAATGATATCATTAATATGTATGTTGTCATTTATTTATTGATTGGCACACTGTTTTTTTGTCAGTTATGTTTTGAAAGTGGTTGGTGTCTGGCCAAATACCGACGCTCGATGCGAAGACGCATTTCGCATTAATGAAGCACCCGGACGCGCCTCAGCAAAGCTGCTGTGGAAGAGAAGTGCCTTTCTGAAGCCACTTTATCATTCATGAGGGCCAGGTGCGGAAATATATCTGCTCTTGTGCTGAATTTGAGTATAAAGAATTCTGAGAGAGAGAGAGAGAGAGAGAGAGAGAGAGAGAGAGAGAGAGAGAGAGAGAGATGGATGTAGGAAAGGAAGAGTAAGAAAAGAGTGAGGAGAAGATAAAATAGGCAGATGGACTGATAAAAGGGGGATAAGAGGGGGAGAGAGTTTAGAGTGAGTAAAAAAAGGACAGATGCAGAGAGGATGAGAAAGTAAAAAAGGGATAGAGGGATGTAGAGAAGAGAGTGAGTAAAAGAGAGAGATAGAGGGATACAGAGAGGAGAGAGGGAGTAAAGGAGAGCGTTGCAGAGAGGAGAGAGTGAGTAAAGGAGTGATAGAGGGATACAGAGAGGAGAGAGTGAGTAAAAGAGAGGGATGAGGGATGCAGAGAGGAGAGAATAAAGTAGAGGGATAGAGAGAGGAGAAAGTGAGTAAAGGAGAGGGATGGAGGAATACAGAGAGAGAGTAAAGGTGAGCGATAGAAAGAGGAGAGAGTGAGTAAAGGAGAGGGATAGAGGGATGAGAGAGTGAGTAAAAGAGGGATAGAGGGATACAGAGAGGAGAGAGTGAGTAAAGGAGAGGGATAGAGGGATGGAGAGAGTGAGTAAAAGAGGGATAGAGGGATACAGAGAGGAGAGAGTGAGTAAAGCAGAGGGATAGAGGGATGGAGAGAGTGAACCACTGTAATGTTGCACTTAAAAAAAAAATTTTTTTTTTAATTGGTAAAGACACCACTGGTAAAGACCCATTGTTAGCAACTGTCACACAGACATGTTGAAGAGAAAGACCAGGTTAACACCTGAATTGTTATTACGTTGCATTTACATTTCAGCAGATACTCATAGTCAGACTTACAATTGATTTACACAATGAAGCAATTTTAAATGAAGCAATCCAGGTTAAGTATCCAGCTCAAGGGAACTGCAGCAGCGTCCCTGCTAGGAATCAGTCCCACAACTGGCGAGTTACAAGCCCACTTCCTTTATCCTTATGCTACGCTATGCTGCCTGTGTTCAGTGCTTCTGGAGTTTAAAATGTTTATCGGTTTTGTGTGACAGTTTGGACAGGAAGCAAGGTCAAAGTCTAAAATGTGATGTGGAAATGCAAAAATAAAAGCCCTCCCCTCGTCAAACTCCCCCACCCCTCGGTCTGCCATTTAAAAAAAAAATATGTAAGTGTTTTCCGTAGAGTTAAACAGAGGATAAAATCCAAGGCTTGGCCGCCTTTCCATTTGCAAAGGTCAACAGCTTTAGCCTGAATGAAATGCCTGTGGCGTGTTGCGCTCGGAGATAAAAAAAAAAAGGAAAAGAATGAAATAACAACGATAATAATAATAACCACAATAACGCCCACGAGGGAAAACAAACCGCGGCGATTGCTTTCCGCAGCGTGGGGCACTTGTGTGGCGCTGACGGGCGGCTCGCCGTGACTCTGCTGTTCTCTGCTCTCTGTGGGACGCGTCAGAGCCCTCGCTGCTGAACTGCACGCCCGGGCTCTGTGGTCTTTAATCTCCACTGCTGCGTCTGTACTCAGAGCCTGTGGTCTGTAATCCCACTGCTGCCTCTGTACTCAGAGCCTGTGGTCTGTAATCCCACTGCTGCCTCTGTACTCAGAGCCTGTGGTCTGTAATCCCACTGCTGCCTCTGTACTCAGAGCCTGTGGTCTGTAATCCGGCTGCTGCCTTTGTACTCAGAGCCTGTGGTCTGTAATCCAGATGCTACCTCTGTACTCAGGGCCTGTGGTCTGTAATCTGGCTGCTGCCTCTGTACTCAGAGCCTGTGGTCTTTAATCCCACTGCTGCCTCTGTACTCAGAGCCTGTGGTCTGTAATCCAGATGCTGCCTCTGTACTCAGAGCCTGTGGTCTGTAATCTCCACTGCTGCCTCTGTACTCAGAGCCTGTGGTCTTTAATCCCACTGCTACGTCTGTACTCAGAGCCTGTGGTCTTTAATCCCACTGCTACGTCTGTACTCAGAGCCTGTGGTCTTTAATCCAGCTGCTGCCTCCGTACTCCGGTTCTGTGGTCTGTAATCCGGCTGCTATACCGTCCTCTACTGGACAAAAGAGTTATCAATCAAACCAGAAAAGAGTCATAATGGCTTAAAAAGCAAGTGGGGTTTGATGCATGGTCGATGTAAATGCCTATCCCCGCCTTTCCATCTGCATGTTTATTTCCCAAATGGATTGTTCAAGACAAAAAATGACCACTGAATCTTGAAAAGGACATCTTTATGTGTAAAACCAATGGTAAGAGTGTATATGTATTCCACATTTATTTGAAGTATATTGATGGAAGAATGACGTGGTATAATTACACAATAATTCCTTTTGTTTCTTGCGCTATTGCACAGCATATTTCATCTGCTATGCTTTCAGGGCATCACCATTGTTGGCTTTATCTTGTTGCTATGATGAAATACACATTTTTGGAGGTGAAAGAATATTTTTTATTAACTCCCAGACAGTTAATTGCAATTGTCCAGTGTGTCATGTTTTGGGGGCATAGTTGCAGATGAAACTGCAGGGAGGGGGTGCTTGTTAAATGGATGGCCTACGAGACAATAGTGGCCCTTAGAAACTCTCTGTACTTTGCATAGTTGTTTTGTGTGCATTGTCTACTAATAAAGGTAGAACACAGAGCTTGTTGTTTCCACTCATAGTTTGGTTACAGGAGCACTGAATGCCTGAGTTGAGCTCTCTCTGGAGTCCTGGCCACTAGGGGGGCTGGCGTGACTGGGTTAAGCGCGCGTTACTCCCACTTGTTTTAGGCCAAAATGATGGTGAGAGGAGAAAACATCTATCCTTTTTTCTTCTTAAATTTTATGCTTTCACTCAAATCCCACAGGTCTAATATTTTGTATTGCCAATCTGTGCAGGCAATTCCAGTGGCAGCTTGATGGCCAATCAACATTCCGCAGCCTTCTGTGTATCACTCATTGTCCCTGTATTCTTAAAAGCAGAATTCTGACATTTGAGAATGTGCAATCAGAATTCCACTGCGATTATGTTTAAGAATACCTTCAATTTTCACCATACAACCTCAAAATGCTTACAATCAGCATTCCACAGTTCGATGTCAAAGAATTCTGTCACTATTCCCTAGCTTTATTTGAAAATGCTCGCAGTCAGTATCACAGTCAATACCGAATGCTTACAGTCAATATTCCAGTTCTATTTCAGAATGCTTACAGCCAGTATTCCCCAGTTCTATTTCAGAATGATTACCATCAGTAGTCTAGTTATATTTCAGAATACTTACAATCAGTATTCCTCAGTTCTATTTCAGAATGCTTACAGGCAGTATTGCACAGTTCTATTTCAGAATGCTTACATTCAGTATTCCCCAGTCCTATTTCAGAAGGCTTCCAGTCAGTATTCCGCAGTTACTATATATTTCAGAATACTTACAGTCAGTATTCCACAGTCCTATTTCAGAAGGCTTACAGTCAGTATTCCGCAGTTACTATATATTTCAGAATACTTACAGTCAGTATTCCACAGTTCTATTTCAGAAAGAGCCTATGTCTGTCTGTTTGCCTGTCTGTCTGTCTCTCTGTCTGTCTGTTTGCCTGTCTGTCTGTCTGACTGTCTGTTTGGCTGTCTGTCTGTCTGTTTGTCCGCAGAACCCCACCTCTGTAAACTGAGGGCATTACGGAGCTCAGGAAGGGTTAAACCCAAGGGCTCTGGGAGGCGGCCACATCCTGACACCCCCCGACGACGATGACACGCGACTTTATAGCCGCATTGCGTGCTAAGAATGATGGGATGGCAGCGATTATGCAGCACAGCTGTACCATTAGGGAGTGGAGGAACAGCCCTGAGTACAAGATATTGCACAGAGAGCTGATGGCTTTTTCCGGCTTGCCTCGGGCCAGAGAAAGGCCACATCGGTGGAACTCTCTGGAGCGTCTCCCATGTGAACACGGGGCGATTTGTAAAAATCAAAGACATCGCTGTTGCGTCTCACTCAATCCACTGGCGCTTTGGTTTGTGTGTATCGATCTGTGGTGGTGGCAGCCAAATGATTTATGTTCGCGGTGTTGTCTTGTCCTTCATGGTACATTTATGCGCAGGCAACAGAAAAAGATAAAATGTTGTTTGCAAATGAGCCATAATACAGTGTAGCTCTGTAGTGTGGGTTTTAGTGTGTGTTGCAGTGAATTTAAATGCAATAGGGGGTAGGACACATGTAACTGAATGGCCACCACTGATTTGACGGTGAACATTACCACCAAGAAGTCCTGTGTCTCTCCAGGACCAGGTCTGGGGACCCTAGGCTCAGTATTTATTTTCATTTACGGCAACCTAAAATCTTAAACCTAAAATTATCCAGTTATGTAATCCAGGGGAAAAAAAAATAAATAAATAAAAATTTTTTTTACTAGTGGTAAAATACCATGCTAAAACAGCATGGCCTAAGTCCCAGTGTGGAAAATATAAAAGTCAAGAAATACAGAACAAGTGAGACTATTCAAGTCTTGCATGCAAACAAGGTTTTAATATGAAATGCTAATTCTGTCAAAGATTTCAATAGGCTAGAATGCTAAACCCCTACAGCTAATTTATCAAACGGTTCATAAAAAAGCCCTATGCATATCCTGCAAGAGGCACATACTGTATCTGGTGTTATTTATTTACATTGTGATGAACTCCAGGTTGTCTTTCTCAGTCTTGATCAAAGGATCGAATTCAGACGAATAAGTCTGCCACCAGCATGCATCTGTTCATGCGCTTTGAAGACAGCAGATGAGATTCGCGGAAATGACAAACGTAGAAATAAAACAAACAAAAAAAAACTGCTTAGGGGTGTCCTTTGTCGTTGCAATTTAACAGAGAACAAGGAGGCTGCATGAAAAAGGAATAAGTTCTCTTTTGTTTCTATCTCATTAACTCCAGTTCTTCGGTCCTGCAAAACCAACCCCTTACTGATCCCAGACTCCTTGATATTAGATTAGATTAGGCTAACTATTTTTTTTTTGAAAGTGTCTTGCTTTAATTGTTCTGAAGAGTACACTAAATGAATGCCTTTAAGCAATTAGATGTGGCCTTCTACTTGAGAACAAAGATGTTTGAGCTGTGTAGCACTGTGTAACTGCACTGGTGATGTGGTATGAATTACTTGGGTAGAATTTTCCAGGTTACGAGGCTGATATCTAGAAGACTGTTGTGCTGTAATTTTTTATTTATTAATATTTTCTATATTATTGGGGGGCAGATGAATTTTCCATAATTCATTTTTATTTTTTTTAGAATGAACTCCGCCCTTGTGTTTCAAGGAATCTGGGATAATATCAAATTTCTGAAAAGATTAATAGAATCATATCATGCTCTGAATACTTACTGCGAGAAAATATGCTTTGGCACTTAGGGAGCTGGCATGTGGTCTCCGATGGGTAAAATGGTAATATCTTCACTGCTCATCAAATGGCTCCTTCCGCATATCCTCTCAAGACCGCATATTTCACAAGGAATCACTTTAAAGACAGACAGGGAGTAAAATATGAATTTTGCCAAAATCAAGGTGATTGAAGCTTGAAACTCAAGAACACTGGAAATCAAGGAACACTGTGGTCTTATTCCAGTCCAATTAATGCACACCCACATTTCCTTTTATGGACCCACTGCATCCTGGGTATTATAGTCCTGAATTTCATTCCAGTGTCCATTAAGAATACAGAGACCCACTGACCTACCAAGTCCTTGCTTTTCCTCCTATCCAACAGCTTAGCTTTTCAGGCCAATGGCTGATGGGTGGAGCCTGGGATATAGCCCTAGCCAGCTGTGGCAGTTACACACAATTCGCTTTATTTCACCAGGATTAGGGCGGGGTTCATTTGGCTGGGGTTCCCTGGTTTACTGCTGCATTAGCTCCTCCTACAAAGGCCTGCTGCCATCACAGCGATACGGCTCTCCTCCAATCAGCACTGCCTCTCCGGTCGGTCGCTAGTGTGGCCTGAAGGATGTGCAATGACCGCTGAGCCAAATACTATGTTCCTCTTTTCTCCTCAGCCCCACCCAGCCCACCAAACACAATGCGTAAAACTGAATGATAGTTGAGTTCATTACCTAAATGAACAGTAGTAACAAGGTAACACATCCTTGTTATTTCTACCTTTTTCACTATAGCCCCTCCCCCCTCCCCTTCTACAGATGAGCATTACACCTCCCTTGCCACACCTGTGCACTGAGCATATTAAGGTTGCACACCTCACACCACTCTGTACACCATTACGAAGCTGCTTGATTACTCACTTGCCTGGGACGGTCCTAACCTTGTTTACGTGATTGCCATGTGCAACTTTTTTTAAACCACAGCTGAGTAAGTCACCATACAGTCTGGCTGACTCACTGGTGGGTATATTCCCATGAGTGTGTGATGCATTTCATGTGATTGGATAATAAGTTTAAAGCCAATGAATGACTGCAGGTTTAAGATTTTTACTCTGTTTCTGGGTAATAGTCATCACAAAGCATGGATTCAATGTTCCATTACCAGCTTCTCTTTTTTAGATTCACCCTGTTTACATTGCAACCAAAGAGAGAATCCACAATGATGAGATTAAACATGGTTTTATTACAAAGGACAGGTTTTATGGTATGATTTTTGTAATGCTTTTCCTATGGGGAGTAAAACAATGTGGACTTGAACACACATATTGCATTTTTGTGGTTGTGTGGAATAAATAAAACCCAAAGCAGTCGAAAAATGAAAAATCTGAAAAAAAAATGTATATAATGAAGATTATGCAATGGCTTAATGAGGCTTAATTACCATAGCTCACATTGTACAGTAGTAGCCAAGCTCGAGGAGTAGGCTGTTGTGTAAATGCCTCCTTCATTGATTCTTCCTTATGCACTTCCATTTATCTCAGTTAAAATTTTGTGTGGGTTTGATTATCCTTATGTCAGCAATTATTATAAATTGTTTTTATAGATTCACTCCGATGTCCAGCTGAACAAGCTTCTTAAAGTGCAATTCTGATTGATTTCCATTGATCCGCTTAACCAGTTTTCACTTAGAGAAATACCAGTGCTTAATGGTGTCTAACATTACAATGTCACAGCATTTAAATGAAAAGACATTCTATATATCATACAGATATTCAATTGAATTTTGCCCTCTACCCTTCTGGGTTGAGGAGGTTCTGGTTGGTAACAGGACGTTCTGATTCTGTCCCCGCCGTTGTTATAGTGATTGATATTTTGTCTTCAAACACATCTTTTCACGACTACATAGGCAGCAAATGTGAATATAAATCTCACTTATGGCAGAGAGGATTTTCAATGTGAGGTTGAACAACTGCTAAGGTTGGTATTTTTGTTAGCCCTATGTGATATCAGTTTATTTTTTTATTATTCCTTTTCAATTCAACGTTTACTTAACCAGGTCAGTTGACTGAGAACTCTCAGTTACTCCGCCGTGACCACCAGGGGAATAGAAGTAGGCAGGAATGCAAGGGATTGTGTGGCCAGTCTGAAGCAGGACGTGATTGGGTTGCCAGATGCAGAGCTCCATTGTTTGTGGGAACTTGAGCAGGGCACAAAGGGTTAACCTCTCTACCCTATGTGCTATGAGATCACGACCAGTAACCTCTTACAGTACCGTATCCCCATCATGTAGACTGAACGTAGACTGCCCCCTGCTGGCCAACCAACATCTCTTCCAGCAGCGACTTACATCCCTTTTGCATTAATATATGTGAGATAAACTGAACATGATCCGAGTAGAGCAGCAGTATACTTACATGGCCTCTAGCAACCCAAGGTAAACAAAATGCTGTCATCAAGAATACAATGCATTATGGGAACCTGTGTCTTTTAGATATATTCCAACATGGTGGGCTATGAGGAGCAGATTTTATATCTGATGCTGGGTGTTTTGTTTTTCCTTTCAAAAAGGAGCACACGTTTGCCAGCACATATGCAGCATTGATGGATGTAGGCTCTGTAGGTACCAAATGATAACCAGATAAAAAATGTCAAATTATGTCTCGTGTTCGTGTTTATCAATATTGGCATTGTGTATTTTTAAGGCACATAAATGTCGCGTATTTTTGCTAAATAAATGGTCAGTTCAGTTCGAGATTAATTGAGGATGAATATTTCCATTGTTTAAGAAAATGACAGATTTTAATAATTGAGTAGGGGTCTGTTTTTCCTTGTCTTTGCCAAACCGTTCAGTTTTATGCGTTTATCTGTTGACTGGGTTTGCCTGCGTTCATCTGTTCACTGGTTTGCTGCCATGCCCTCGCGGCAAAATTCTGAAGCGACCATTGTTGATGTGAGCGGCAGAGCTCCCAGCTCCCAGCTCCATTCTCACAATCGCGCCGGCGCCAGAAAGGGAAGGAGGCGGTTTTTTTTGGACGCGGTCTGTTTGTCCTCTTGGGGCGTGTTCCTGGCGAGCCCGTGACGGACGGACGGACAGACAGCAGGACAGGCGAGGGGGGGGGGGGGGGGGGTGACAGACAGACAGATTGGGAGGCAGATCAGTGACTGGTTCGGGGGGGTGGGAGGGGGCTTTTCCTAGAATAACACTCCCGGGCTTTACTCCTCTCCTCTGTCCCACAGATGCAGGAAAAACAGTAAAGTACGACTCACCGGCCCGTATTACTTTCCCCATTGCTCAGGGGTCCAGGTTTTGTGCTCCTAACACCAGGCTCTGTGTCTTTGTGCATTGTTCACTGATACAAGCTTTTCTCAATGCCAGCCCTGCCATAAATACCAGCTCTGTGAAGCTCATGCCATTACAGATTTGTTTTGACTGCATTGATTCAATTCAGCGATAATTTTTGACATTGTAGTTTTGGGCTGTCTAGCTTAACTGTATTAAGTGTCAATGGGCTCTTTGCCAATGCAGTTTGTTCATAATAATAATTTTTGACAGCGCTCCCCCCTGCCACATTGAACAATGTAGTCATTTTTGTGACCAGCAGTTTGACTATTTGGTCTCTTTATAACTGTGCTAGTTATCTCATGTTGCCTTGGAAATTCATATATCAAAGTGTTGTTAGACCTCTTTTATAGCTCACTCACACTGCTAATTTGCATTCAACTTTCTATGACTCACCTGTGTAGCTGCCCAATCATGCTCTCCATGCTCATCATGTCCTTCAGTGCAGACTAGATAAGCTGCTGCTTCCATTTGCACCACAGTTCGCAATTCGGTCTTGCAGGAAGAAGTTGCAGCTCACGAGTCACACTAGCAGGTGCCCAATTAACCAGCAGGGGTCACTGTTGTCTTCACCTACTGAAACCATTCCATCCCTGGGTGATGCCAGTGTAATATGTCTGTACTCAGAGAAAACTGTGTCTTGCCCTGCAGGACTGTTGGTGAAAGCCAGATTCCATACCAAACCATGGGGTCCATTCCATGCAGTGGATCAGGACTATTGCTAGGATGAGCCACCCATGAGCTCTGTCGAGGAAATTTGGGCACTCTCATACTGAATATGTTTGAAGGGCCAGAAGGCCCACTGCTGATACAGTGCATTTGAGCTCAGCATGAAAAGAGCTCAGGTTTATAAATGGCTCAGGGGTGAGCGCCCCCTGGTGGAAGGCTGTAAGTAATGAACTTCTGTCCTGCTGGTGGCTGAGTGAGTCACTTGAGAAGTTTCCATCTGGAAGAAGCTGAGAAACTGCAGCGCTAACAGTGAGTTTCATTTGAAAACGTTCTGTTTGAAATGGCAGGATGCAACATGAAATGATCTGTGGGTGTGGGGCTTCAGGATGTGTTTATTGGGAGGCTGATGGGGAGGTGGTGGAGGGGGGCGAAGGGTTGGATGGGGGGGTATTCACCGGATTGCACTGATTCAACCATTTGTGGGACTGTTTTTAGCATTGTGAAATGTGTTGTAAACAGAGCGGGAAATCTAAGAATCTGGATTCAGTATGAAGCAGAGAAAAGAGTTCATCTGGAGTTCACTTTTACAACCACCCCCTCCCATCCACCATGTGACCTGAAATATTTAATGTAAAACTTTCAGAGTAGCAGGTTTTCTTTGTGTGTGTGTGCAGGCACCTGGGTCCCTATATTGTGGTAGTTCGGTAGTACATTACATTACAGACATTTAGCAGACGCTCTTATCCGGAGCGACGTACACAATTTTTTTTTTTTACATGGCATTCCATTGCATCCGTATATATATATATATATATATATATATATATATATATATATATCTCGTATATATATACACCGCCATCCCGTTCACACATTACATATTAAAAGATGTGAGATATGACATGGGGGGGGGGGGGGAGGGGAGGGAGACACAGAGATGAGAAGGAGGGAAAAGTGTACAAGTGATGTCTTCCTTTCAAAAATTTGAAACGCTCAACTGATGACCCCCCCTCTGGCACTGGCACAGCGCGTCCCGTGCTTCTTGCGCTGTTGGTGTCCGAATCGCTCATTCGTTCTGCTCCGTCTCAGCACGTCCGTCATTACTCTTCGCCATCCGGCCCAAGGGTCTGTTGCCGGGAGACAGCCCCAGGTGAGTTCAACCCCAGGTTTTCGGCTTTGTGCAGTCACAGGAAGCACAAGAAGGGAGGGAGTTCATTAAGTTCTAATGATGGGGATCCACGCTGCCTCAATCAAGCTGCTGGTGTCAGCGCACCTCAGCCAGCGTTTGACTGGGGTGCTGTGCTGACTGAGTTTTGCTGGGGTGCTGTGCTGACTGAGTTTTGCTGGGGTGCTGTGCTGACTGAGTTTTGCTGGGGTGCTGTGCTGACTGAGTTTTGCTGAGGTGCTGTGCTGACTGAATTTTGCTGAGGGGCTGTGCTGACTGAGTTTTGCTGAGGTGCTGTTGTAAGGATGCAGTTGGTCAAGTTGCCAAGGGTGGTAGGGAAGCACACAGGACAACAAAATCCAGTGCAAAAAGTGCCAGGTTTAGTTACAGTGACCAGAAGTGAAGTATAAACAACAAAAGACTAGTAGACAAATAAATAAATAAATAAATAAATAAATAAATAAATAAAAACCCCAAGAAATTTACAGGCTAACAGCCACAATGTCTTAACTAGACCGTACAATAATGAATGTTCGCTTCAACATCTCATAAGTATCATGGTACCTCTACTTTAACCAGTCCCCCCCCTGCAGTCCCAAAACCGACTCTCTTGAATACGGAGTGCAATTCGAATTTCCCTCCATTGGACTATACCAAATAACTGACAGGGTAGCTGCATTAAGGTTGGGATATTCTGTTTGGGAATTAGTCCAAACATCACCAGGTAATACAGAATATAAGTTTAATAATGAATTTATTAAACTTACGTTTAAACTTATTATAAATTAAATAATTGTTCACCATTCTGAGGTGCACTTTAAAAATAACCCGTGAAATTTGAAATTTAAACATTGGTATTTCCCGGATATATGCGAAATAACGTTCGCATCTGATGGCGGCAGAGCAAACATGGTTTCAAACTGAAAACGGTGTAAAGAGAAAATGCCAAACAGAAAGAACAAATCAGCTGAACAATGGATGGTGGACTTAATAAACGGTGAGTAAGTAAATGAATGACTACCTGTGTTTGTTTTTACTGATAAAGTGAACAGTTGAAATGGAAACAATATGAAGTCCTTTGGTGACTAAAAGAGTGGAAAAATAGTGAGTGTAAATTGGAAGTGACGTGATGAGGCTGGCGTGGGGCCACATCGTCACAGCTGTGCTTACTGTGTTTTTGCTGAGGTGATGTGCTGACTGTTGTACTGACATGCTGTGCTGAGTTGCTGTGCTGTGTTTTGCTGAGGTGCTGTGCTGACTGTGTTTTGCTGAGGTGCTGTGCTGTGTTTTGTTGAGGTGCTGTGCTGTGTTTTGCTGAGTTGCTGTGCTGTGTTTTGCTGAGGTTCTGTGCTGACTGTGTTTTTCTGAGGTGCTGTGCTGTTAGAAGCAGTGGGAAATGCCCCCATTACCAATGAGAGCAGTTTTATAACATTTAACTTGCACAAAAAAATGTGAAAAAAAATGTATTAATGATTCAACTAATTAACTAATCATGGTCATCAGTCATGACTTTAAGTAGAATCAGGTGCCTTAGTGCTGGGCTAAAACCTGCACCCACCCCGGCCCTTTTCCGATAAGATTAGACACCCCTGCTTTATATGGATGCATCAACCTCTACCGTGCTATTCGAGTACTGAGTAACCAAAAAAAGCCAGCTGACTCAATGGATCTCCAGCACCACGAGTGAGGACCACTGGCTCAAACACATGCTTTTCACTGGATTTAAACTTCCATCCATGTTCACTTTCCTTCCTGACTCTCCCCATATTAGATCAACTCATTGTTTTTGTTTTTATTTTTTATAAATGTCTCAATTAGAAACTCAATTGTATGATTAGTCACTTGACTGTGCCTTTGGAGTGCCTATGGGGACCCCTGGAGGATAACTATTGAAATACAAGTTTAAATACCTGCAGGCCATATGGTGGAGTCAAAGTGGTGGCACTAGCAATGGAGTAACAGGTGAACTGAGCAGGGTTTTAATAGAAGTATGGAAACCTGGTCACTGTAATTTTATAAAAATGTAAAGATCCAAGAAATAGTGTCCGCTGTTAAAAGTGTGTGCTGCTTAAAGCATAGAAATAAGCATTTTTAGTGACAGGTATGTGAATCTAGCAACATGGTGAAAAACAATACAGAATACATCTTATCCGGAGATGGGAACTGGAAGGGGGGGTGGGCTGCGTATCTGTAAAATAACATTTTTACTGAGACGTATACTTGCTGTACTTTCGCTATAAATATTGACTGTGTTTTTCTGTTTGGAAAAGCACGGCTCGGTACAATTTTAATAAAATATAAACACAGGGGAGCCCTCATGTATATATCAGATATAAAGCAGTCTTCACCGCTGGTGACCTGTAACATTTAAAAGCTCTGAACAATGCAGCTGGAAGAAGTTATTATATACCTCTGCATCTCTGACATCAAATCTCCTGTGCTTTCGCTGGCTGCACGAACACCACTGAAAGACTTACGGCCAGTAAATTCCACACAGTTCTTCTTCTTCTTCTTCTTCTGCCACTTCCTGATATTAAATATGCGCACTAAAATGAGCAGTGAATTAAATATATTAATGAAAACGGGATTATCTTTGATTATCTTGGGATTATATTTATCTTCTATAACGGGATTATAGTCTTAGTGTGCGGTCAGTATTTAACAACAATCAAGAAATTGAAATAAAAAAAACATGTAATAAAATGTTGTTAGTGTAATCAGAAATCATGTCGCTTGGCCACAGGACGATTTTTTTCCCCGCCTCTGAACATGGCAGCCCCTGCTTCGTTAGCGCTGTGTCGTTAATGTTTAACCCCCCCCCCCCCCCCCCCGCGTTGTGTCTGCGCTCGTCATCTCGTCTTTATTTTTCCTCTTCTCCTTTCTCAGTTCGGCGGCGAGCCTGTTTATTTTCGTTCCGCGGTCCCGCCCGTTTTAGCGCCCCCCGCTGGCCGCTGGGTTTTGCGGTCCGCGCGGCGGCGGCGACGTCGGCCGCGATTACGAGCGTTTCTCAGCTCGGCCCCCCCCCCCCCCCCCCGGCGCGGGGGAGTTTCACACCTCTCCCCGCTCCGCCCGCGGATCGCTTCTCCCTCTTTTCCGTCTTCTGTTATTCCTGTTTCTCTTCTTCCCACTGGGAAAAGGGATTCTGCCAACTTGTGTGTGTGTGTGTGTGTGAATGTGAGTTTGAGTGTGTGAGTGTGTATGTGTTCTTGTGTGTGTGTGTGTGTGTGTGTGTGTGTGTTTTTGCTGGGGGGATGAAGGCCGATTTAGTTACCCAGGTGTGTGTGTGTGTCTGCATCTATATGTGTGCACATGGGGGGTGTATGCAGGTGGGGGGGGGTGTGAGGTGAAGTGGCAAAGAGATAATTGGAAATAGGTGTTGGAAGAAGGAGCCTTTGTTACTACAGTCAAGTCACTACAGGTATGTGGACATGGAGGTCCATATTTCGTTTTTGGAGGGGGGGGGATTAGAATTTACATTTATGTTTAAAATTGCACCAGACGATTTACATTTCACAAACTCCTCCAGAGCTTGGCTGTTTCTGCTGGTCACCCTGGCAACGCTCTATGGGGGAGGGGAGGGGGGAGGCAGAGAGGAGTGAAAGAAGATGGAGCGGTAGTATGAGAGAAAGGGAGAGAGAGAGAGAGAAAGAGAGAGAGGTAGTACGTGAGAGAAAGAGAGAGTGGGAGAGAGAGGAAAAGACAGAGAGGGAGAAAGAAACATAGAGAAGAACAGAGAGAGAAGAGAGTGGGAAGGAGTGAGGAGTAGATGAAGATGGTGGGGATGCTGTAGACATACCTGTGAGTGTTACTTACCATCTAAACATTTTAACAGTAATGCCAAATTTAGGAAATATATCAAATAAAAATGACTTATGAAGTTTGGCAATATATTGACAACATTTTTGATTTGATATATTATTACATACATACATACATCACTGCCACTTTATTGCAATAATTTACACAGCTGTGAAATATGACGCCATTACATTTTCCAAAAAGCCCAGATATTTACAGTGTATTGCACAATAATCTATTTGCATAAATTCAGCCAAAAATATCAATATATATTTTACTGTTCGGGGGAGGTAATATAAACACCCAGAACACGATTTGTTTGATACTCTGTCTGACAAATGGCACTTTTAAGATTATGAACAGATTACTCCCCATTGTGAAGATGGGAAAATACCACACCCTGTTAAACACAGAACGCGTACGTACATTGTTACTACCATTCCAAAACCAGCTAGGTGTTGGTAGTCTGTCACGTCAGTTAAGAAATTCTGAATATCAACGTGATATTTCTTATCCTTCGAACTTTATCTTGAAAGCAAATGTGCATGTTTACTTTGTCTTCAGTTCCCATAGTTCATTGCAAGTCTTTTTTTGTTCCAGTGATGTGGGTGAAATGTCTAACGGGAACTGAATGAAAAGCTGGATTTATGGACCTTGACCATATTTTTTTATAAAAGTAGTAGTTTCGCGCATCACGAAAATAAACTTCCGATTCGATTGCTTCCGCATTTAAAGCAGCGACTCACAGATCCCACTGTGACCGGGGAGCTTTCACTTCAAAATACGATACGAAACGAGCCACCCGAGCTCAACTTTCGCGGAATTTGTGACTCATCGCATGGCAACGAAGAAGCGACGAAGCGGAAGGTCTACGTAAACGTCGGATCTGGGAGTCGTGGCAGTTGAGCGCACCTCACGGAGTTTACACGCCCCCCCCGGAGGGCCGGTGTTCAGTCGCTGCATCGTGCCCATCCTCGCCTTTCAGCGACAAACATTACGCAAAACATATGACTTCCCCCCCCCCCCCCCCCCCCCCCCCCTCCCTGTCGCCAACACAAACAGACATAATTCCGTCGCTGGTGAGGGAAGCGGCGATCGTCGAAATTGGCCTGCAGACGGCGAGGCGCGAAGCTATTATCGCTCGGTTTTTTTGTTCCCCCGTCGGTACCTCGGCTTGAGCGGGGAGGAGGCGTGATTCGGCGACGCGATAGAGACTCGCTCTTCCCGAGCCGATTCTCGCGGAGGAAACGCGCGCCCCCCCCCCCCCCCCCCCCCGCGTTCGTTACCGCGTTCGAGGAGACCCGGATGCCGGCGGAGGGCGAAACCCGAGGTGGCGGCCCGACTTTTTATTATTATTTTTTTCTCCTGGGTCTTCAAACGAAACTGGAAGGCGTTGAATTAAACAGGAGAGGGTTCCCGGGCGTACGTGAGCGCCCTTCCGTCGCTTTCCGGGGGCTCGGCTGACCCGCGCCTCGCAAGCTGAATTCAGAGCGGCTTTGAGAAGCGAGATGTGCATCCGTGAAAGGAAGATAAAGGGAGGGAGAGAGAGAGAGAGGGAGCAGGAATATTAGCATTTCTGAAAGAGCCCAAGTACTCCAACAGGTGACACCTGTCTATTTTACTCTGTTTCCAGCATCCTTCCTTCCCTCTCTCTCTCTTTCTTGCTCTCTCTCTCTCTGTCCCCGATATACCCCTGCGCCCGTTCTCCCTTCTCTGAACACATTTCTTCAATTGCCTGCCATTTCTTTCCCTCCCTCGTTCCTAAACCACTGGGACATCTCCCGTCAGTTTGGGAGAGGAGCCACAGAGCTGCCGCTGCACTGGGGCGAAGCCTCTCCCCCAGCCTGGGGGTCGACAGCAGGAGCCCCTAACACCTGACCCTGGAGAGCCAAAGGGTTCACTTTATCCTCCGCGACCCGGTCAGCCCCTTGAAACCAGATGAGGTGATTAACTGTGATCAGCTGTGGTAATCCATCAGTAGTGGTGAAATTCGGGGACAGGGTTATGGACCCCAGCAGACCCCCTTGTCTAGGGCCTGCCCTTGAGGGGACAGAGGGACAGTTCTTCGTGGAAGATCAGACAGTCCCGCCCAGCCCCTTGTATTATTGGCCCTGTCCCGTTCGGGACGAGGGGGTGGGAGAAGGGGGGGGGGGGTCCCCATATGCCATGACTGTCTAGGTCCGTCTTGCCCCTCCCACTACTCCCCCTCCCCCACCCATGCGTCCTCATGCTTCTGTTTCTGGGGGTGGTTCCAAGGGCTACTGGTGTTCAGCAGATGGGAGCAGGGACAGCGGTAGTGCAGGGGGGGGGGGGCGGAGCCCAGCTGGGGCTCTGACACGGGACACGCTTTTTATTCGCGCGGTTTTCATCACGTACTCGTGTGCCAGCTCGCCCGGCGGGCACGCGGCCGCGGACACGGAGATAAAAACGATGCCCACGCGCTTTTGGCCGGGGCCTCCGCTTCAGGAGGCGGAGCCAGACGGGCGCTGACGTCGCCTCTTTAGACGAATCCCGGCTTCCCGCTGCGTAAGACGGCTTCTCGAGAGCCTCGCCGCGCGCGCGTGTCGCCGGGGGAGACGTCCGTCCGCGCCCGAACGAAAACAGGCCGAACGACAACGCGCTCTCGAAAATAAACGAAACGAAAAACGGCCCCGTTTCAAAAGGGGTTCAAATCCTTTTTTATTTTGTTTGCTTTTGGAAGACAGGCGGTGGAAAGTGGCTCCCGCTCAGAGACGGGGCCCCTGATTAATTTGGCCCCGTCTCGCGGGCGCTTTGTGGCCTTGAACCGGCGCCGTTGTTGTGATTGTTTTTTTTTTTTTTTCTTTCCCCGAGCTCATTCATCAATTAATATATGATGTTTGTTAATCTGTTTCCAGGGGCAACGTGTTTGCCGGTTGGCTCTTTTGAAAAAGCATCGCACGGTCTGGCACGGGCGTGCGGGGTGTGTGTCTGCAGTGGCAAGCTGTTCCATGGCGGCATCTGCCTTGTTTTTTCCCCCCCACCTTTTTTCTCCATAATTTCGAATTCCCAATTGTGTACTTATTGGCTCTCATCGCTGTGGTCTTCGCTATCGATTTGAGAGAGCGCACATGCAAAGCACCTTACGCTACTTTTTACGATTCGGTGGACGACATTTGGCGTGCAGGTCAACAGGTGGACCTGCTGCCCGATCAAAAGGGCGAACCAGGAAGCCGGGGTCGGCAGAGCCATCGGGCTTTCATTCGATTGGGTCGCCGGGTGGACGCGGGTGCGCGTCATCAGCAATCAGCTCCTCTTCCAGCTGCACCGGCAGCATCCACACGTGCATGCAGGCAGGCTCCACAAAACGAGGGAGAGTAACGGCTGACCTTCCAGGTTATGGTTTCCGAGGTCTGCTCCTATCTCGAGGTGTAAAGTCTCCTGCTGGGGCATTGCGGCCTTTGCTTGAGTTAGGCATCCGGTATCTGAGGTATCTATTCTTCTGGATCGCCAGGCTGGAGCCACTACACATAGGCGCTTATAAAATGAGCACAGCACGGTCAAAGCCACTGACCAACTGAGCGGTCAACCCATCATCATCCATTTCTTTAAAAGCTGTGCGTGTTTGAAAACTCTGTCATGACTGATGTTCTATTAAGAGTACCCTGGTAGTCTTATTTAAGTGTCTCTTTCCCTACCTTTTTAGATTTTTGTTTATTCGTGTATGTTTTGGTTTGTTTATGTATGCATATCGTAGGACCTTGCTCAACGTATTAATGCAGAAATATATCGAAAGTCACCACTCGACGATCCACATACAGTGACCGGTATATTAATACCTCTGTACTGATTTGTTTGATCTGTTTTTATTCACAGCCTCATGGGATACATAGCAATGAAATGAAACAATTTCATTTCATTCCTTGCTTTAATTTGAGGGTATCTACATTCACATCAAGTGAACCATATAGGAACTGCTGGCCTTTTTTCTATGAAGTCTCCCATTTTATATATATTCAGACTCGATCTTGAAAGCTGACAAACTTCTACTGAATGGCCCAGCTGTGGGAATCAATATGGCTGCCTTATATGAGTTTCATGTCCACATGAGTTATAGCTACACTGTTTGCTGTGCAGACAGTAACTTTAATTCTTCACGGCTAAGAACATAATAAAGATGTTTATTTCAGAGAATTTTATGGACACCATTCTCTTGTCTTCTTCTACTTTGTTACTCCATTATATCATTTGAATTGGGCTCCACCACTTTCTGAAAGGAAATTTTCCAAAAGGCACTGAAACAGTTTTAAAACTTTGTTGTATTGTTTTATGGTTATAACAATAGTTAGAAAGACAATTCAGGTAAAAACAACAATAATAGATCATCATATCTGCAATACTGCTACTAATAATAATAATAATAGCACCACCATCATAACAGTGTTGTACTGTAGCTATAGTATCACCGTAATATTGATTTTATAGTTGCTGTTGTAATTACACACACCCAAAAGCCTGCAGATGGGTGGAATCTTCCTTGTGAACTCTGCAATGGAACTGGTTTCCTGTGTGAATGACACTATGTTTTAGCCAGTCCCAAGCCTGTATTAAATCTATTGCCAGGCCCAAGAAACAGAAAAAAAGTAAGGAGTGAGCCTCCTAATTAATTGTAATTTTCAATGGATCTGATTACAGATTTGCTTAATGAGCTTAATGGACCACACTTGATGAATTCATTTAAACCCCTCATTTTGCCGTGAATTAAACCATTAACTCGAACTTGACTGGCAGCCCCTAATCTGGGCAAATCGGTGTAATCCACTGTCTGCGCAGCGGGTTAGCACAAACGTGTGTGTTTGTCAAAGTGTCTGCGTGTGCCAGTGTGTGCAACGTGTTTGTGTGTGTGTGCGTGTGTGTGTGTCAGTGTGCTTGTGTGTGTGTGTGTGTCATTGTGCACACGTGTTTGTGTGCGCATGTGTGTGTGTCAGTGCTTGTGTGTGCACGCATGCATGTGTGTGTGTCAGTGTGCTTGTGTGTGCACGCATGCAGGTGTGTGTGTGTGTGTGTGCATCTTTGTGTTTGTGTCAGTGTGTGACTTTGTGCGATTATCCATGGCCGTGCGTAGGAGTACATTGCAAATCTTCCCGTCTGATCTCCTCTCTTCTGTCACCTCGGGGGAGGCAGTCTTTGTCTCTACATACAACCCCCCCCCCCCCCCCGCCACCCCCAGCCTGTCCTTACCCCAGCCTGTAGGAGCAGCCATTGTTTCTCCAGATCCATTGGGATTGGTTGGTCCAGGGCCCGTGGGTCTTTCTAAGCACGGTGAACGGGATGATGAGAGAACCTTCTCCCTCGATCAGGACGGACGGCTGAGGTTTCGAACGCCGTCGCCTGCTTTTCCTCTCTTCCATCCTCCTTTTCTCTGTACCCTTCCTTTAGCGCTCCTTCCTTTCCACTGTTCACTTCTTTCCATTGCCATTAAATGGTACAGGCAGCCTACATTCTCTGATTAAGTGAAACCCAGGAAAGCTTTTTGCTGGATGGATTCATGAAACACAGTGTTAGGAAAAAACAAACACACACCAAAAGCTCGCGCAAGGAGCTGGGTCACAGGACCATGTAGGGAACGGGAAAGAAAATACTCGCACACCCGCTCGATGCTCCAAAAAACAAACGACAGCATTTATTTAGCCATGACAATGGCTAATGTTTCGACCATGTTCGGTCTTCATCAGGACACCGGTTGCTATTCAGACGGGTCATTTTAAAACTTTCGCCCTCAGTCTCCCGTAGGTGCGTGAGGTGCACTCCTCCCATGTAATCTTCAAGGGAGGTGCATGAACCATACATCATAATGTTGTACAGTGCATGGCAATAGGGCATATAACAAATACGTCCACGAGTGAATGAATATGAACAGGTATATCACAACAAATCCCCTTTGAGAGAACGTAAGCAAATATAAACCCATGTTATTATGAGGAAAACATACCCAAACACACTAGTGTCAATTCTTCATTAAGTCCACTCAAAGTTAGAGTAACTAAGAAATGTATCCAAAAACATTCTCTCTGGAGAAGCGTGTTGTCTACATTGCCCCCCTACGTGGAATGTAAAGTTTTTCTGTGCCCCAACGCCTAAGGCTAGAAACTGGGTAGTTGTGTGTGTGTGTCTCTGATTTGTGAAGACTCTACCTCTGCATAGCAATATGTCACTTTGTTCTAGACAGAAGGGGAGAAGAAGCTATAAGTTAGGAGCAATACAGTCTTTGACTGTGAGACTATAAGCCAAGTATTCACCAAGTTTCTCCCCCTTATTTATTTTTAGAAAACTTCAGGACAGCATTTAAAATTCTAAACCGTTATATAAGATTTATTGGAGCTCACTGATTCAATCTTAGGGGAAAGTGCAATTCAACCGACAAGATCGACCTGTATTCCAACCACAGTTTGGTTTGGAGCTGAAAAGTACAGCTGCTGAGTTCAGCTCTTTCCTTTATTACACACGGGCAATTCTGTATGCTCACATTCTCAGGCTTCTCACTCTGTCAGTGCAAGTGCTCTCCATTTAAACTCAAACTGCCATCGAAGCCCCCTGTTCAAAAAAGAGCTGCTTACACCTTAAACCATGTCCTTGTCCAGTCCTTCGCACAGGTAAATATAAATAAAAATTAAATTAAATAAGACAGTAATAGTGATGAATCCATAAATGAGGACTGGAACTGATTAAATATGGCCGCCACTCCTCCTGCATGTTGCGAGACGTCTGGCCAGCAGTCCAAGTGCCCCTCCCGTAAACGGCGTCGTCAGGAAGACTTTAATGAGACCTGGAGATCATTCGGGCTGATTTGCATGTAGCCTAATCGGAGGCAACGGCGGACGGCTCCCTCTGCCAGCCCCCATCAGGGTTTAATGAGCGCCCGGCAACATGTTTACCCAAAATGTGCCGCCCTCACCACGGTAACCACCCGCCCCCCACCCCCCCCCAAGCTTTTAACTCACTATGTCTAATTGACTATTTCTCTAGTTGCTTACACCCCTTTTTAGAATGTTTTTTCCTCTGTAATATAATGAACAGTTAATGAAGTGCTGCTTACTGTTCTTAAATCAAATCAGTCAAGGTCTTGCGTATCTGTTTGCGAGAGAGATGTGCACACTATTATATATTATATTATAATAGTGCTGTGGGTCTGTCTGATGTGAGTGTGTGTGTGTGTGTGTGTGTGTGTGAGAGAGAGACAGAAAAGTGTGTCGGTTTCACAGTATGCTTGGGTTTTCTGTGAATTGCACACACTTTCTTGCACATATTACACTTCACACGGAAAAGCCTAGATTCCCTCTGCTATATCTAGTTTTCTAAATAAATGAGCATGTGACTTTGGACAACTTAACAACTTACCAATAGCTTTTCCTAATTTTTCTCCGCTGTTGTGGTAAGGTACAGTAAAATGTGATGTGCACACTGATCGGCGATATGAAGCTGGGATGCGCTGGCGTTTCCATGGACACGTCTGGCCTGTTGGCATGACTGTCCACGCAATCATTTTTGTGCTCAGGTCCGACGCACGCGTTTTGACAAAAAAAAAGGCACTTGAAAAGAATTCAGTTTACATAGATGTTTTGAGGAAACCAATTCTCTTGACCTATTTGAGTTAAATGTGCATTAAAGTATTCACTGGTCTTAAATCAATAATCACTGATTGTAAATGATTATGATGATTATAATACATTTTTTCAGGTTACTCAAGTAATTTAGTGAGATTCACATTTAGTCATTAAGGCGTAGTTTCGACAGTAGTACAGAAGTACCTAACAGATCAGGCTACGCAACACTGCATCCATTTTTTTTTTTTTACACACGCATTCCAAGCATCGATCCACCAAACAAGTCTCAGCCCATTGATTTTTCTTCTTCTCCTTTCTCTTATGGGGAATAAAGGTAGCACACATGAATGAGCCCCTTCTTAAAGAGGCAATTAACACAGAAGGAGAAATCTAAAAGGGAACAGAGCTATTTTACAGGTGGCTTGTGGGGAAAGGAGCTGGGTGCTGCTTGACTGACAGGTTTTTATCACCGTTCTACACCACGAACAGGGTTCTGTAAGATATGTAACAGAATGCATTTAAAACTGTGACCTTGACAGCAGCAATGACCAGAAATAGAACACAAAATGTATTCAGTACCTCAAATGATATGACAAATGTGACAGTGTGAACAGGGGAAAAGAAGTTAAAGAAGACAGACAGGTGAAAGGATGTAATTGATGTAAAATGCACAGGGTTGGTGTCAGGTCACAGTCTTCCCTATTATTTGTTAAGGAGAGTGTTGGGGAGGGCGTGAGGTGTGGGGTGCGGGAAAGTTGGGGGTGGCTGCTGGCAGGGACAGGGATGAATTTTTGGGATTAATGAAGCTGCAGGGATGGGGCGAAAAGGAATCCCTCTTTAGGAGACCAGTCAGCTCAGTGCAATCAGACAGTCGGTCCTCTTGATGCCCTCGTGGGACAAATCTCTTTTTGAAAACAAGGCCTTCAATTTTATGTGACCTGAAGGGACCTGCGGGGTCTGCTGAGGAAAAGAGAATTGCTGTGATATTTTAAAATAAGATGCACAAATGTACTCGCAGAAACACACATGTGCATACATGCACAAATGCACTCGTATGCAGATGTATGTGCATGCATGCATAAATGCAGTCACACTCACATGCATGTGTATGGATCCACATATGCACTAGCACACTCACGCCTGTGCATGCAAGCACAAATGCACTCACTCACATGCATGTGCATGTATGCATAAACGCACTCACACTCACACTCATGTGCATGGATGCACATATGCCCCAGCACACTCACACCTGTGCATGCAAGCACAAATGCACTCACTCACATGCATGTGCATGTATGCACATACTGTATGCACCAGCACACTCATGCCTGTGCATGCATGCACATATGCACTCACATGCATACAAACACAGGATAAGACCATCTCCATTTTTTATATTCTTAGTAGCTTTTGTTCTTATTACTGGCCTTAGTGGTAATCATTCAGCTTGTGGGTTGTCTGTAGTTATTTATTTATTTATTGTTTGACTGTATTAATTGTCTTGTGTGTCATTTTTGTTTCATCGTTATTTGC
This sequence comes from Anguilla pacifica, assembly GCA_039654925.1. Taxonomy (NCBI): domain Eukaryota; kingdom Metazoa; phylum Chordata; class Actinopteri; order Anguilliformes; family Anguillidae; genus Anguilla; species Anguilla pacifica. The sequence continues at coordinate 34,635,721 of CM077294.1, forward strand.
TTTGTCAATATTGTTATATGCAGTCATGCTAAGAATGCATTTTTGAATTTTTGAGAGAAAAACTGAGAGAGAGAAGAGAAGAGAGCTGACACAGTTGACCTTGTTACAGAACAAAGTGATAGCGGGCCATTGACAGCAGTAACTGCCTAAAACGAAAGATCAAATTGTATAAGGACCAAAACACTAGCACAAATCTTACAATTTGATGATGAGAAAGTGTCTTTTGAAAGTTTGCCGAAGGAGACCGTTTTCACCGTCCAATTTAGGAGAGGCTAAAGAAGGCAGGTCCCGCCGTCTGACTCAAAATGCGGAGAAATGACAGAAATCGCTTCATAAAAATTCAGACTGCGGCAGCCGTTTCCGCTGTTATCAGATGCTCGGAAAAAAACCGCCAGGAGAAGGTGCGATTCATCAGACTGGACAATTTGTGAATAATTGGCACATCCCGAGGGGCCGTGGTTCGACATATTGAAGATTCCGCATCGCAATATTTCCTCCAGTCTCACAAGTGGAAGCACGACGCCAAGATCGCTGCGAGAATACAATGCTTAATGTCTGAAAATGATGCGGTTCCCCTTTTTCCTTCTTCTCCCTTCCTTTGGCTTTTTGATAAATCATTCACACATTTTTGCTCTGGAGTTTTAGTCCAAAGAGTTTCACATTAAGTCAAATGACATCATGTGTCATACCATCTAAGATACCACACTGTGTAATATCACCCTTCAAAAAACATTGCATTTTATTACTAGTGGCTTATAAATATTTTTTTACATCTTAATGAATTTGTTATAAATGCTTGGAAAGTGTTTTTACACTTGAAAAGCAAGTGTATAAACAGTAACTTTGTAAGACCTTTTTCATATTGAGGGACCAACAGTAATTCTAAGCGCTTTGTGGCCATGATGCGGACATATTTATTTAAATTAGCAGTGCTGCTGATCAGCTGATGTTTTTAATATGTTTATTTATCAGACATAAATAACTAAAAGAGAGAGTATAACATCCCATATGAATCATTATGTCGCTCCCTGTACGTATGTCACCCGTCTGTGTGTCTGTGCGTGCGTGCGTGCGTGCGTGCGTGCGTGCGTGCGTGCGTGCGTGCGTGCGTGCGTGTGTATATATATATATAGGCTACACTGTTAGATGCAAACCACTAGTTTGCCTCAAGAACAGGATGGCAAGGTCACAGTTAGCTAAGGTGCACCTAAAAGAGCCTACAGACTTCTGGGAAAAAAAGGTCTTATGGATAAATGAGACAAGATTCAGTTTTAACAGAGTGATGGCAAGAGCAAAGTATGGAGGCTAAAAGAACTGCCCAAGATCCAAAGCACTCCCCCTCCTATCTGTGAAACATAGTGGTGGGGGGTGTTATAGTTTGGGTATGTACGGCTGCCACAGATACTGGCTCAATTGTCTTCACTGATGATGCAACTGCTGAAAGCAGCAGCAGAATTAATACTGAAGTGTACTGAAGCATCTTGTCTGCTCGAGTTCAAACAAACGCATCCAAATTAATTATATTCACCATAGAGATCTTCTTTGGCTTACCAGGCTCTTTGTGGTTCCTGAGCTCACCAGAGCTCTCATTATTCTTGATGATGTTCAAAGCAGTCCGTTTTGGTTAGCCAAAAGTTTGTCCTGTCCTGGGCCGTTTTTGATAAAGCTAGAGCAAAATCAGACTTGGGAGGTTTTTCATGATGAGTTTGATCATTTTGTGCTTTCAGCCATAAAGGCACAGAATATCATTGGTTACGATGCCCTTGATTGGCAGAAGCATTTCCATTGCTGAAGAAGCAATTACAATTTAAAAAGACCAGACTAAGAGAGTGTAAACCCCACTGGAAGGGTTAAACCAATTAAAACGCTCAATTTTTTTTGTACATACGTGAGTATGTGGCTAGCTTCTCTCTGGTTTATTTTCCATCTGTTTCTCTGTCTTTTCCCTCCTCTCTATTAGTTTATGGAGGTTCTATAGACCGGATCCTTATATGTACGAGGTTAGGGACGCAATAATGCTAGAGGTTCTTAATAAACAATTTTGATTATTATTTTCAGGAGACAAATAGTTGTAACAGCAATGAAGCAGCATTGGGAGTGTGGTGGGAGGGCCAATATGCTCTTAGCTGTTGTGGTAGTGAGGATTAAATAAAACATCTTTATTTTCTTAACCCAGCTGTTTTAACAGATAAATACCCTTGTGCAATGTTCAGCATTCAGAATACTGAACACGAAAGTGTCATTGTGTGCTAAACCCACTCACTTAACCTACATAGGAATTATATCGTGATTTAATTAATTATTACTGGGAATAAAAATCATCAATTAAATCACTTGAATTTGTTATATCAACAAGGGTCTTTGTTGGTTTGTCACTCATGCAATGTTAAAGAGAGAGAAACATTACAACAGCCTTTTAGTATAATATGCAATTTATTATGAATAAGAAAATTAAATGCAGGAATTATAATAATTGAAGTCGACCGGAAGTAATAAAAATACATGCGATCTAACATCTATGAACTACTGTACCATAATAACAGATTGTCAATTAACTGAAACAGGAATAATAATAAGGATAATTTAAGGATGATGCCAGATAGGGAAATAATCTTCACATATTTAAATTAGTCATGAACAGTTATTCTAGGTTAATGAAAGTTGAAATACTGAAAACAACTGTTCAAAATAGATGTGAATTTAATTTAACACACATAACTACATCCTTACAGCCATATTACTTGGCAATAGTGACAATAGCAGTGCCATCATTTTTCAAAGGTGCATTTTAACTGCCAGGAATCTGTAGCATTCCCATTGTGGTCAATTGGAGGCTGTTGTTACTTCGCAGTGGAAAAAAAATTGCACCGTTGCTCTATGATATTTAGAAGGAAAGTAAATTATTTATTTTACGCTAAGAGCAATTTGGGTCAGAGTATACTACCATGTGTCTGATTTGTGCTGTAGGGGAGTTTGACAAAAAAAAAAAATCCCGAACAGAGGGAGATGTTTTGGTGACATTTTGATCTGGGTTTCTGCATTCCAAGGTGCCAATTTATTACTCTTCCGTGGGGAGAGAAGTAAAATGGTGGAACACAGAATAAAAGAACAGAAAGGAAACAGGGAATACAAATATAACTACATATGAGGTGTGCTTTCTTATACCAACATAGGCATACTTTAAATAAAATCATCAACCGCCCGGCATTCCCTCTCTCTGACATTTCACTTCAGCGACAAGCTAGGCTTGCAAAGGCCATCCACGAAAACATGGCAGTTGCTAAGCACTCGCGCCCAAATTGTTCTCTCCTGGAGGCCATTTGATGCTACTGGTGGCATACCAATTTCATCTCTCTCTCTAGGGTGTTGTGCGAGTGGTGCTGTGCGGGCGCGCGTGCGTGTGTGTGTGTGTGTGTGTGCGCGCGCGTGTGTGTCCTTGCGCAGGTGTGTTGCAGCTGGGGCCTCATGTTGTGTTTCACACCAGGTCCTTAGGTGCGTCTGGTGTCACTCAGTTAGCTGCAGACCAGTTACAGGGCCGTCAGGGTCTAAGCTTTTAGCACCACCGCGGGACATGACCTCCACCTGAACAAGGGGCCGCGGGACTTCCTGCATGTCGTGTTCCCGTGGGCTGGTTTGAAGCAGAGCGTCAGAGGGGCGGGGTGAGGGTGCGAGCTCATCGGGCGGGTGAGGGATTTCGGTCTGTTTCAGCTTACTTAGCAAGCCTAGGTAAACTATGGAACTTCGCCCACCACAGATACATTTCTTCTTATTGGCATTACATGACGCCAGAGCTGGTCATTTGTTTGCCATTGGTGAAACTCTTCCTTTCCCAATGCATCTACCTTTCCCGACATGTCATGCGAATGCCCAAGGTCAATCGTTTCTGATTGGTTCACAACGTTAACCGGCCTATCTCTTTGACTTGTTAACATTGTAAAGCCCTTTGTTTTGTACGCATAAATTCAGGCCGAATCCCTAGTTTTATAATGCAGAATTTGAGGGTATAAACACAGAGTATGGTGCTGGATTTCTCTCACAGGAGCTCTTTCTATGATTGCTTTAATTAAAGCATGATCATTCCCAGATATCTTCCAAAAAATTCTCTATGTCTCTCTCTCTCTTTCTCAGATCTCCGTGATTACAATAGACTTTGTCACCCACCACTCCTGATCAGTCCACAGGGACAGGTTCACACAGACGTGGGTCAGAGGAAGACACTTCAAGTACAACTCAGCAGGTGGATGTGCAGGTGCCAGGTCAACCTGCGGTGGTTTGCTGGTGCATATTGAGGCACTGTCAGTGCCAGTGCAGTTGGCTAGAAGCCTCCCATGCAGGTTTTGGAGGTAGATCCAAGTGGGCATTGCCCTGGAAGGGCTATTGGTCACAGTTGGCATTTGCTGAATTAGGATTTGATCCCAGAACTACTTGGGGGTAACCTCAGGGCCCATCCACAGAGTGGATCAGTACCTGAACATGATGGGCTACCCAGCAGCCCTACTTTTCGAACACAGCATATATTTTTTCTACATCTCGTGAAAAAAGAGAAACATGAGAGCATACATTGTGTAAAAATGAGAGCATACAGTGATTGTGTAAATCACTGTTTATCATGGGAGTCTCGCAATTAACATGTTCAACACAAGGTCACAGCCATGAATTACTAAAAACCAGGGAGAGAGGAAAATAACTACCTGGTGATACAAAAGGTTTTTGTAAACGCAGTATGGAGAGGTGACAAATAGTCCATTTCTTACATCGTGCTTTTTTTCTTTGCCGTTTCAATCAAGATATTCTACAAAAGATGGACGCCTGACCCGCGCACATCAGGCACGCATTCTGCACTGATGAAAAGGTTTCTGGCTGGATTTAAGGTCACCGGGCGGACAGGGTTTTAAGAGGGAGGTGAGCAATGGCTCCTTTGTTATTTCGCTCAAGTGGAAGTGCTTTCAAAGTCCAGCAGTAACAAAAAAGCACGAGTTTCACATGAAAAAAAAAGTAAAAAAAAACCCCTTGGACTAAAACGCTTTTTTCTTTACCATTTCATCTTCAGCCTTTAGCAGGGGAAAAAAACTTCAAGGCTATGTATTTGTTCTTTTGTGAACTATCTATTTGAATACAACTTTTTACACTTAGAACAGAAATACTTATATGGACACATAGAACAGGGCAAGAATACTGCAAAAAAAGAAATAATAATAATAACAATAACAATAAAAATATCAATAATAGTAATAATAAGTATAATATAAAAATCTGATTCATCAAGATTCTTGTTCGTGTGTTGAAAAGCCGACGGCTCCATTTGCCAGATTTGGGCCTGGGCTATCTACGGTGAGAGTCTATTGTCTTCTCTCACTGCCACGCCAGAGAAAAATGTGTTTAAATGATTCTCCAGCTTGGCACAGAACAAAACATAACCCCCTGAAAAAAACCCCCTGAGTTAAAGGGAGAGACAGAAATAATCATTGGCTTTGGCCTTTGTCAAAATGTCAACATTTAGTTTGAACTCAAATGAGCTCTCTGTTGTTGGTTTTTTTTTCGGTCACTCTTTTTGCAAATGTACATAAGTCGTTGTTTTCTGAGACTGAAAAGAAAAATCGATGGTCCCAATTTTCACTGAGGTTGTTTTGGGCAGATGCATTCTTATTTTTAATTAGAAAGAAAAAAAGACAAAGCAGGTTCAGAATTATGACAGCGGGGGGTTTGCTGAAAGGGCTATTGATTTGCTAAATGCCCCTCACCTCCGATTCTTTTTTCTCTAAATTGGTTTGTTACCTCTGTACAAGTAAAGCATGTGATTTTGAGGAAGCACAAAAATTTGGTGCATCTCTGCCAAAAGGTGGCACTATAAGAACCAAATAAATTGAAATGCCTATAACTCTTCAACTCTTCATTTGACCAATCAGGCTGAAATTTCATAGCCTACATCTGTGGCCTACACCTACATCTACATCAATGGTCCCAATTACCAAAAGACATCTTTCAAAAAAACACGGCTTCCATCAGTGAATAAGATATCTGCAGCCATTTGACAGGCTTAGCAATAGTCGATCATCATGAAGCTCGGTGAGTATACTGACCTCTTGACTTGGTACTACCCAACACGCAACGTCCTCACAGTTAGGCCACACTGCCACCCTAAGGGTGTGCAAACCCAGTCCAGAAACCCCCCCCCTCCTCTTCCTCACCCCCCCCCACCCCCCCGATTCTACAATGCCACTATTTCCCTGCCTCTTACATCCTGCAGTTAAAGCTTGAATAGATGGTGCTCAATTAACTGAGGAAGGAATTAAACGTGAATAAGTGCCAGCGTTGGCATTGAGCGCTGCCCGAGGTTGTTCCATACAAGGAAATGAAAACCAAACACTTGGCTGAATGAAGCGTGCGTTTATAAATCGCCCTCTGAAAGGTCACTTATTTGACGATTCATTGCCGTGTTCCAGCTATTTCCTGCACGGGATACAGCAATACGTATTAAAAAATATCTTTCAATATATATTGACTTATGGGCTTTCAGCTGTTAATGCCTGGAATTGAATCAATTGCATGTATCTGCTGCAGCTTAATTTCCTCTCAATTTAAATCAAATGCCTTATCTGCCAAAATAAATAGTTTAGACTCTTTTATATTTGGTCAAAATATGATATTATTTCAAAATACATAAAATATATGCCATTTGCTCTTGCATTTTATTTTTTCATTGCCACCAGTGCAGTAAGGGTGGGGAGAAGGGACATTTGCTCATCAGAAATTGAGATTTTTTTTCTGTACAGTTTGTCCATCTTTCTGACATCTGTGATAAAATTCTGCAAAAGCACAGTTCACAAGGCCGCACAATTCTGTTTTCATTTAAAATATTTAATCTAAGAAAAAATGTCATCAGTCGTTAGAAAGGTGATTTTGCAGTACATCTCCCTGGGGATGGAGGAATTTTGATAGATTTTTTTTTTGCTATTTCTGCGATTTTTAGTGCCTTTCGCGACTTTTTGGCAGTTTGGGATCGAGACTGTCAAGCCTACTCTGTGTGATCAGTTGCCAATAGATGGGGCCTGTTTCATTTTAACCATATTGCCAAATGCTGGGAGAAACGATGTGTGACAATGTAGATTCTAGAATGTGCCAGGGTCAAGATTCCCGTCCTTGGCCGTTTACATATTGCACGAGCATCACAGTCATTGAATGGCAAAGATCTATTTAGCTAGTAGATTGATTCACTGATTCCTGTTTGATATTTTCGGTTAATTGTACCACTAGCTATGTTTATACTAGTATTGTTTTGTAGCCCAGGAATATAAACTGCTAATTTAGATTTAAACAAAAGCGATGCTTGAATGAAGTTCTGGCTCCTAATGCCCGAAAATGCCAATATTTGTTACTCTGTTAAATTCAGTATGCCTCTGGCAACTCGTGCCAATACCGAATGAAAGCAATTTTACAACATAAAGAAAGACATATTTCCACCATGTCCAGTGGTAAGCCTATTTAAAGAAATTAAATGCTACTGGTGTTAAATTTAGCCACGTTCACATTCTGTGAGCGTACAGTAATTTTATTTTGAAAAATTATTGACATGAAGCTTGATGTGCTTCATGTCAAAAGGAGTAAAAAAAAAAAAACTGAACAACACCGGCATTGCTTTTGTTGAAAGTGTTGCAAGGGTAACAAGGGTAAGCTTGATATGCTTGAGTCACATACTGTATATCCAGAGTGCAAACAAAAACATAAACAAGTCAGGGACTCTTTGTGGTAAGAAGAAATTTTACGGCAGCGTTATATATGCATTTGTGCAAAGTTCATATAGTATAAATCTATGTTTTGCATAGTGATGATTGCGTGTATGAAGTTAAAATGTAATAGAGAATGATTTCGTTTCAAGCCCCTCCCTCCTTGTTCCACAAAAACAGTTAAAGCAACAAATATTTAAACAGCGATGTCACAATTTAGCTTTTCCGTCGGCAGCACCCCCTGCTCAAAACATCTCCCTGTGCCTCTGCATGTAAATATACCACCTGGTTACATCTGTTTTTCATAGCATTGATTTGTTATTTAATGCCATCTGCACTATGGAAATACAAATTGTGCGCTTAAAAATTTTATCTAAAATTTTTATGACGTGGGCAGTTAGTGAATGTATGAAATAACCACTCTAAATGTGCACTGGAGCAAATTAAAATAAAAAAATCTACTCGCTACTTGGGTACATCAAGCATTCTTAAAAGAAAATCCAGCATTCTCTCAAATAAACGATTTCTTAAAATGTGTAATTCAGGTCACTCTTGAGATGTTGAGCACGCTCAGATCACATGACTATGCTCTCCCTGCCTCCCTGCCTTGTTTTGGGCGTGGCTATAAGCGGTTATTATTTTTCTCCCCCCCGGAGGTAAATTCACATTGGTGTACTTACAATGGAAACACAGCGAGCAATTAGTTGCTTTGATCACAGCCCCCCCACCCACCCCACCCCTACCCCCCACCCCCTGCAAACAGCCCTTTAAAGTGGCAGCGGGTGAACGCCTCTGCGCGGGGCGAGTGCGGCGGATCTGCCCTAACCTCGTTACGCGGCCTCCGCCTGGCGTTAAACGCGTTTCCACCGCGCGCGGCGAGGGGGGGCCCCGGGGACCCGATCGGCCGTTTGATCGGAGAGACTTCCCGGGGAGTACAGAGAGCCGGAAGACTCCGGCAGAGCAAACGCTCGCCGCTCGGGGGGGGATTCTGCGGCGCGAGCGGATGAAAAAGACGATCTAGGAAAGGCGCATTAATAATTAAACCCCGTAAATACTGTTTGCGTATGATTTAAAGCGTCGTTCTTTAGACTTTGCAGCCCCCCCCCCCGACCGCTTCGCTTTGCTTGTTTTATGTGTTTCTGAAGCGGAGTGCGGCGGGATGTGTAAAAATACCGGAATCAATCAAGCCGGTCACAAACCTTTAATCTTCGGTTTCTGCCGGAGAGTTTCGCTCTCTTTTCAGAAACAGGAAGTGCTCAGTGACCCTTTTGAAGCTGCGTATCTCGTGTGATATAAAAAAAAACTTTTGACGTGGACTTTTGACTTCTGCTTTTAATATATTCAGTAGTTATGTTTCATGTCTTGGTTCTTAATTTGTGTATATCTTCTTGTAAATTTCGATTCTCAGCTGCATGATAAACATGTGAGGTTAGTTGGTTACCCTGTTCAGCCATGACAACCCTTTGCTGATTCTGTCTCTCTTAACTGGGCTCTCGGCCACATTTGGCACTGTCCCAACGCTGGACTCTTTATTTGGGTGAGGCACTCTGGATGGCCCCACAGTCTCGCATCTTTGTAAGGCCCCTGTTTTACTGAGTGGATGGGCCCCATGGTCTGATCTATTAAGGCACTGTTCCTGTGTGTGGATTGGCCTCACAGTCTGGTATCTGTTAAGGCTCTAGTGCATGGATTGGACCCACAGTTTGGTATTAAATTGGTTGTACTAGTGTCATCTCATAATTGGCACTAGGATCAGCCAGGGAGATGTGTCTTCATGCATCAGCGACCGCTGCATGTCGATCGGGCATTTGCAGTTCACAGAAAGCGTTCTCCTCCGACTGGTGTCTGTGCCAGGTTGACCTGTGAACTGTGGCATGAAAGGAAGTGCTCACCACTTCACCTGCTTCAAACTGGAGAGCTTGCCTGTTTTTTTCCTGGAATGATAATGAGTGTTGTTGCATGAACATGATCGGGCATTCCAGATTGGAGAAAGTAGCATGAAAAAAGCGATAAATAAATCTTGGTTCACCATACTGTGCAAGGTAAATACAGCGGTGTGCTCTTAATTAAAAATTTTCAGTTTCAAGGTGCTTTTTTGGCCTGGTCTTATACCTTCTCTCTCTTTCCTTCCCTCTAAAAACACGCACACACACAGCTTTGTCTAACTCTGTCTCCAGGCCTGACTGGTGAACTGCGCTATGATAAGAAGTGGCAGTGGCTTCGCTTCCTTGAGAGGAGTCCCGCGATGAACACTTATTGGCATTCCAGATCAGGGGGAAAAAAAGCACGAGAGGAAAAAAACACACACCGAGTACTCCAGCTCCGCGACCTCAAACCCACAGTGAACTACTCCCGCAGAATGTTCCGCGCTCCCGCTGAAAACATTTCCATTTTGACGTAATTCCTTCCGAAGGGGGGGGGGGGGGACGCATTTATTTACGTAAGGCCATTTGTGTTTATGTTGTTTCCTTTGAGCGTCCCTTTGATTTTCGGTAATGCTCTAGCCCTGGCGCGCAGCCCCGCGTCTGCTTCCCCGTAGCCTTTTAGCGCCTTCGCCTTTCAGCCGTTTCCTGGGAACGCTCGTGTTTGTGGGAAAGTGCTTTTGAGTGCCGCGGCCTTCCGTTTTTACGCTTTCGTATTATACCGTCCCTTTCGCGGAAAATGTACCGCGTTGTTTACGCTTTCCCATCTCATTAGCTTGTAGGCTCCTCGACTTTTCCCTCTTCCGGTGTGGTCATTTGCAACAGTTGTTTGAGGCCGAAGCCCGGTTTTTTTTTTTTTTTTACAGATGCCAAAACTGGTTAGTTTTGTTGTCTGTCTGTTCAAGGACATGGTCATCCATTGTTTCAAGGGCCTTGTTATACTGTTAAAAAAATGCTGATAAATACATTGCTCCCTATTAATTCATTGCCAGATTCCCCAGTAAAACCACATTGGGGAGAACTCGTGAAATGAACTAATTATGCAGATGGAGCTTTCAGTGAAACGTTTACTGCCAGACAGTGTCATATCATCTACAGGGTAAGCATGTGTGTGCACACAAACAAATGATCGCAAATACATATCCACCCATACATCACACTCACACACAAACACATACGCACACACAAACACATGTATGCCTGTACACACACACACACACACAAATAAATTATCTCGGATACATACCCTCCCCCACCACACATCACTCACATACTGTACAGACAGCCAAACACATGATCTCACATACATACCCCCCTCACACACACAAACAAGTGATGTCTAATACATACCCATTCTCCCCTCCACACACAAATACTCTCAAATATTGGCAAACTTGCACAGGTATAAAAACAGACTCGCACAAGGAAACGCTCTGAAATGCACAAACACACACACACACACACACACACACACAAATAGACCCTCTAAAAACACATAAACTAAATAATAACACTGTACATTTCAGGCAGACAGCAGGGCATGTTGGGTAAGTTGTGCATTGGCGGGCCAGCGGAGCACCGGTTGGGAGCCTGTGGTCTCCAAAGCAACTGCACTGCAGGGTCTTCTCCCCTCCTTCTCATCGATCATGTGACCCTCCTCCACAATTTGGGAGGAAACCTCAATGCACCGGCCTAATTACTGCGAAACAAGCTCTGCGCGCTCCACAATATCAGGGCTGGGGGGTGGGGGGGGGGGTGGGGGTGGCTCCACTCTATTCAGCTACGCAGTCATCCGGCCCTCCCCGTGTTGTCCTATTCCGTGTTTAACCGTGCCCTGCGTCTGAAAGCAATGACATGCTGATTAATTGCTTGGTAAAAAAAGGTTTTTTGATGTTATGGGGAGCTCCTTAACACCTCGCAGTGGGAACTGGCGAGGAAACCACTCTCCAAAAAACCGCGAAAAGCCCTCCTTCAAACAGAAGGCTCTAATTTTATAATTTACCGGTGAGTCATTTGGCAGGCACTTTTAGCCAAATCGACTGACAAAATGCCTTTAACGTGGCAAGCAAACAACTCGAGTCGGAGAAAAGCAACGCTACAATAAATTGCCAAGATGCTGCAAAATAACAGGAGAGCACTCTACCAAATGCATGGTGTCAAATCAGCTCGAAACTGTCCAATAGGGACAAAATGTACTCCAACAGAGTTTGAAGTACTTTATCAGAGTTTGTTTTACTGTGAAGATTTTACCATGGACGTTTTTGAAAAGTAGAAACATGAATTGAGGCACGGTCTGAAAATAGCCAGTGAATTTGGTTTCCTTACTGATGGGGAAAAGTTGTTACCACCATCAAGGGATGAGGGCAAGGAAGAGCTGGGGTTGTGAGGGGCAGCTACTGAATGTGACGGGACAGCCAGATGGCCAGAGAGGCAGAACAGAGAGGTCCGGAGTGTGTGCTGTAATCATTGTCTGTATACAGGAAGGGGCAGGTTTATGATTTAAATTGAATGGAAGCCAGTGAAGCAGTGTGGTACGTGTGAATTCGGCAGGTCGAAGACCAAGAGGTGCAGTGGTATCCTGGACCCGTTGTACTGGTCTGAAGGAACAGGCCAGTTAGCTGGGCAATTAAGCGATCCTAGCATTCTAAATGGAAGATTATGAGGGATGTGTGGCCTCTTGGGCGAGGAAGGGGCAGATTCTCCTCATGTTCCGATTGGAGAATCTGCAGGACCAGGTAGATGCTGGGATGTGCCCCAAGAAGCCGGTTGGTCATCCAGGGTCACACCAAGGTTCTTAGCCGAGCCTGAAGGTGACACTGTGGAGCCATTGAGAGTGGCTGAAGCATAAAATTTGAAAGCCAGAAAACGGAACTCTTGAGACTTTCGGATCATCCAAAATGTCAATAACAGCATCTAAAATGTGAAGTCCAGGCCTTCGCATTTAAAATGTTTTTGCATTGTAGAAAATAAAAGGCGTGGTAGAACCCATAGGGCTCTTCAGCTGGCTGCAAGTCCTCAAGCACAGGCGGGGGTCTCCCAAAATGGCACTGCCCCGGCAGGGGGTTCCATCTCCCGCAACGACGCCTCCGGAGCCTCCGTCCCCTTCCCGTTACTCTCCCTGCTTTACCTGTCTGCATAGGGCAAAAATGAGGAAGGGAGGACGGTTGTCCACGCACCTTTTACAAAAACAAAAAATAAAGAAAAAGGAAAACCTTTCCTGAACAAGAGTTTTTATTTTTCAATAGTGGAAAACTAAATTACACTAAATTACATTACATTACTTATAGAGGTGCTATTTTCTAGAGTGACCTTTGCAGTCCCTTGCCATTGTATTCAATCATGAAAAAGAGTAGGAATTTTCGATCCGTACAGTGGGTGGAGCTTGCTGGCAGTTGCTAACTAGTATGAACCAATCAAAAAGCTACAAAAAGCAATACACTACAACTGGTTCAGATCGGTAGTGAATCATAATGGCTCTTCCCATTTTTCCTGACCACTCCCCTCTCCCCTATTCCATTAATAAAAAGCAGCCTTTCCACAGAAACCTTTCTTTTTTCTTTTTTATTTTTTATTTTCCTCCCATGCGGCTCTGATCACAAATGATGCATGACGCTTCAAACATGCGTCTGCCTGCGGCATCCAATAGTTCTTTCTTTCCTCCCCTTTTCAATTTTGAGGTCAATTACTTGCAGGTTAAAGACATCATTAAACCAGTGTTTCCCCCAACTACTGTGAGCTGCCTGTCAGAATTACTTATGATCCACGGCCTGGACCGGTTCCAAAATGGGCTGTATGGGAACCCCTGGAAAAACCTGCAAGCTTGCTTGTGCAGGCATCTATTTTCATTACACATCGAGCTGACTGCCTAACAAATAGTACTCGGGGAACCAGATTTGTCATTATGTCTTTCCCCAGAATGGCTATTCCGTCTGTTTCAAAGGCCCCGCGAGGCCGCGTAACCCGAGAGCTCGACCAGCCGCAAATAAAATATGGTTTATTTAGTTAAGGGGCGTCTGCTTCTGGCCCACACCGGCAGTGTGGTTGTGACTCACTGGTTATGAGGCTGGCCTGAGCCAGTTGGTGTTAAGATTGCTACCATTGAAACAAATAGACTAAAAATACACTACGTAGGCAAAAGTACACTATGTAGCCAAAAGTATGTGGACACCTTACATCCAACCTCTCATCCAAAATTATGGGCATTAATATGGATATCCAGAACAGATTTTAGAATGACAAATTCAGGCGAAGGTGCATACATTTGGCGAAAGAGTGTAAAGACTGAGATTGCCACGGCATCATAAATATGCCCTAGCATGGCTATTTTATAATATTTTTGAGTTAAAAATCCTGCATAGTATGCCTTTAAGGATAAGATGCATATTGAAAGACAAAATGTTTTTTTCAGAGCGAGATACTCATGGAGGCACAAGGCGGTAGGACGATGTAGCCGTAGATGTTCGGTCACTCGAGGACAAGATGTTTGTTAAGACACATTCAGCTCATCGAAGGGCGAGAAAGTTCTTTGAGGACGAGGAATTTTAGCAAGGGTCATATGGAAGGAATATGTTCCCGGTTCCCGTGGGAGGAACCCCCCCCGCGTGTCGGCACACAGGGCCCGAGGCAGGAAGGCAAAGCCGGGGCACGACTGCGCTGGCAGAGGGGGGTGTGTGGGAGGGCAGCGCGCGCCCAGCCGACTCCTGTTTCGCTAAAGGCAAGACGGCTCAACCTGGCGCCAGCTGCTCCGAGACTGCTAGGAGGGGAACGGAATTGTAGCTTTTGTTTTCAGTTACGCATCTTAACGAGAAGCGGAATGATCTTGATTATTAATGTAATGGATGGCGAGGTGCTTGAGTTTGTGAAGTTTTGGGGCGTGCAATGAGAAGGTCATAGGTTAAGATGCCAGGTGGTGTGCTGCCAAGAATGAAAGAATGAAAATAACCTGAATACTCCCTCAGTAAACACGTTTATTTAAAAAGAAATCCGAGTATTTTGATAATCACAGGGCCAGCCATACCCTCTTGGTGTGCTCGATCATACATGCATTGAGACACGCCCTAAAATAACCCTTTGTTATTTTCCTTCTGGTATTTTTGAATGAGATGACTATGTTTCCTGTATTACTGTTATTATTTTGCAGTTATGTATGCTTTTTTGATCGTGTATATCTTTGATTTGCTTTTTTTTTTTGAAAATAATGGTGTCTTATAAGCCCAGGCCGGCTGGGCATTTTTATGATGCATGACATTGAATGATAAATAAAAATCAATCAATCAATCAATCAATCAATCAATCAATGTGCTAAGCCTTTTGTGGTTAGTTTCAGGCTCAGCTATGGCACATTTTGCCCCAGAAACATGCGTATTATGCATCAGGCTGGAAGCACAGTATGCATGTCATCTACACGAGTAGTTGCACATCTTTCCTTAATGCATATGCTTTAAGGGAGGA
Source organism: Anguilla pacifica (assembly GCA_039654925.1). Taxonomy (NCBI): domain Eukaryota; kingdom Metazoa; phylum Chordata; class Actinopteri; order Anguilliformes; family Anguillidae; genus Anguilla; species Anguilla pacifica. Next base: position 34,650,818 of record CM077294.1, read on the forward strand.
CCATGCAAATGACGGGCGGAGATATTGTGAGTGTGGCTGATTATGTATTCTGTTGAATTCACTAAAGATCGCACAATTAACATGGGTTGATTTATCCACCTCTAAAAGAGCAGGTGTCAATCAAGGCTAGCAAGATGGAGTCACAATTTATAGGCCTAGAAGATTCACTCAAAGAGAAAATCTTCGCGACAAGAATCACACTATTTCAGCTCCCTAAGCTAGAAATAATCAAACAGTACAGATTAAGCAGGCATGGAATAATTAAGGCCGGGTGTTTGTCGTGAAAAATATTGGCTAAAGCTACGGAGCTGTCACAGGAAGGCTGTTAAAAATCACAGAAAACTGATAGAAAGAGGCGTAAATTATGGAGTGTTTAAAAAATGTATTTATTAAATTAACCAAGCAATCTCATGCACAACAATGGGACATGATTTAAATAACGTGTAACCGTAGCAACTGGGCTGATGCATTTCATTGCTTTTGTCCATCACCAAAGGAAACGTGCTTTGTGCCTTTCACAGACACAAACAAATTGCATTACTAAAATAAAAAATAGGGTAACTGTGTGTATGTTCGTATTTCTTAAAAGTTAGATTTGGTACATGTTGTAGCCTACGCGGCGCGGTCTGAGTCATTGATGGAGTTACCGTAGCTGCTGACAGTCCTACAGCATCGTTCTGCCGGGGTGTGGGCGGGGATGCTGTCCCAGGTTTTCCTCGCTGTACCTGTCAGTGCTCAGCTCACGGCGGAGAAGGGCCACAGGCCCCGATGGGGCACGCTCGTCGCCCACCGTTTCAACAGACAGCGCTGCCGCCGTCCGTACGTTATTCAGCTTTACGCCTTGAGGAAGAGAGAGTCGGAGGGAAAGAGCGAAAGAGACAGAGATGGAGCGGGAGAGCCGTTGTTTTTGCGTGTGTTTGCGCACACGTGAAACAATGTTAGCTTCCAGTGCTGTGTGTAAATTTTAAAAAGGACAGTAAAGGTAAAAGCTATTTTGTTTTTAGCAATCTGCATCTGTGATGCTCTAAAGGAAGTGTACTATAGCCGCTTCCTGTGCCTGTGTCCTGTATATGTGTTTAAATTTGTATGTGAGTTCCTGCTTTCCTTATTTCCCAGCTGGGTTCGTCTGCTGAGAGTACGGCGCCCCGCAGCGATCCTCGACTTTAAAGAGGGATCCGGCTTTTCATTTACCGTGCCTGGGCCCCCCTAGGGCTGCAGGGGCCCGGTGTGACACCGCACCGGCCAATCAGAAACCGCTTCAGCCCCCCCAGAGGGCTAGGTTATAGCGGCTCTCTCTCCTCCTGATATCTCCCCGAGTGGGGTCAATTACAGTCCGCTCCTCTCTCCCGCCACCTCCTGTCTGACTCCTCCGCAGCCAGGCGCGAGCTCCCCCCCCCCAACCCCCCACCCCCCCCGGGGTCCTCGCGCGGCGTCCCGGGGCGGAAGAGCGAACCGCGCGAAGCGGATAACGAGGGGAAAAAAAGCCGCTAATCAGATTGATCAAATTTCCCGTTTCTAATGAAAGGGATGCCTGGGCGTCTGCTTTCCGCCCGGCTCCCGTGACCCCGCGTCGCGCGATGAAGGCGATTACATCACTCTTTTTGATTAACTTTTGGTCGGGAGATAATGGAGCGACGGCCAGAGCTTCATCCTCTCCGTCCCTGTTTGGCACCGCTTCCTTCATTCTTTCCGTGTTTAGATTTATATTCTGCGCTTCTTCAAAGGAATGGGGCCTTGTATGTCGGCTCTTCCGGTTAAAAAAAAAAAACGGTCTGTAGATCCAAGGAATTCAAAGGGCTGCGTTCGGAGATCAGCGAGCGAAATGTCTCGAGCAACACCGCACGCGTTTGAGATCATTAGAGAGGAACAACCAATCAAAACTGGAGACCGCAGGAAAACAAGCCCTGACACTATTTCTTTGATGAAGCAACATGCCAAAATGCTTTAATCTTCCCTTCCTTTGACTAAAATGTACGACTACCGGTGGTCTGTCGATGCCTATCATTTCTTTTGGGGAAAAAAAAAAAAAATCATACAGCAGTAACTCAAAACTGGGCTGAACTAAAACTTTACCCACTCATGGCGGACCAAGGCCGGCTGCTTTAGGCTCCTGGCTGTGGCCTGCCAATGGCTACCCTGTAGCGCTTCCACCCCACCTTCTCATGTGGGCTATGGGTGAAGGCCCAGTCTACGCGAGGCTGAGTCTCCTGGTGGACCTGGGCTCGCAGGCAGAGAGAACGCCTGCAGGTGTGGCAGAGTGGCGAGCCGTGGAGGTCGTGCAGGTACCGTGGAGGTCGTGCAGGTACGCCTGGGCTCTGGCCCAGGCTGCTGAAACAGTGCCAATGGGATCCTCAGGAGAAGACCTGCGGTACATTCTCCTCAGGTCCCCAGCCACCTGAGAATGTACTGTTACCTCTCACAGGCTACAGACAGGCCAGCCGACACACACACACACACACACACACTGCACTACATACACACACCATATACACACACACCATATATAGACAGACAAAACACACACACACACACACACACACACCGCACTACATACACACACCATATACACACGTGCGCGCACACACACATGCACACCACACACACACCTACACACACACACACAAACATGAACACATACACTCACACATATTCACATACCACATACACACACTCACACCTACACACACCACATACACAGGGACATGAACACATACACTCACACACCTACACACACCACATACACACGAACACGCACACACACACACACACACACACACACACACACACGCAGCCCGCTCTGCTGCCCTGCTAACAGTTATCGCAGTGAATTAGAGTCACAGTGCAGGGATTCTGTCTGGTCTATTTAGGAAACTGCTGGTGAAGTCAGCAGAATCAAGTTGGAAAATGCAGAAGAAAAAAAAAAATCTATCATATGTCTCGCTCCAAAAGACACCGCACTCTCTGAGAGTGTTCAAAGACTGAGAGATGGATATTAGAGACAAATATCGACCACGTTCAGGATCAGTGACTGCAGCCTAGTCATGCACAGAAATCCATTTCTGTGGAGAAAGAGAAAGAGAGAAAGAGAGAGAGGGGGGATGGTTACTGTCACTGAAGCATAGCCATATCTGACTGCAGCTGCCCTGCATTATGAACTCAGATGGGAATTATAGGACTTATAAAAGAGCTATATAGCTGCTTCATACACTATACGTAGTGCTTTTATATGCATTACATCAGAGGAGGCTGGTCCAAGGAAGCTGAGGAGGAGGCAAGAGGGAGATCAAAATATGTAAAAAGTAAATGGTTGAATTTAAGAAACCATTAATACCAGTCGCATGAAATCCTTTTTCTCTTTTTGGAAAAAATCCATCATTTAAATTCTTATTATAAAACTTCAACGGCGACACCTGCAGACAAGAGGGGAAAGGGCAGGCAAGTGGTGGTGGGGTGGTGTGGAGGAAAAATCTCACTCCTCAATTAGGGCAGGTGTTCTTACATCAATGGAGGACCTGCTGGAGGACCAGCTCCACAGGTAAGTTAACCATAATTTAAGATGCTAAATCATGTCACCAGAAAGATTTGATGCTAAATAAGATCTGGGCCCCGTTTCACGTAAGTGGCTAACTATGTTAACCTAATTAGTCTATTGACATTTTGTGATAAACCCAGGATTTTCAGACTCACAAAGCGAGTTCAATTTAGTCAGACTTGTTACCAGGGTAACAGGTTACCCCAGGTTTAAGTTTCAGTTTGCTGGATAACATGGATGTAGCCTATAACACTAGAAAAGCCAGAGCTGATGCCATCGAGCATTTGGACTTTAAAGACCAAATTACTCCAACACTGCAAATGCAATTCCCCTTTCCTAACTAGCCGGGTTTAACTGCGTTTTTAGAATTCTAAAAAAAATCGACTTATTAAAGAAATACAGGCATTTTGTGCCATTTTCTTCAGAAAACATCCCTGCCAGACAATAGGTTACAGGTCCTGATACCCAGACGCGAATGAGTTGATCTCTCCTTTGGCATTCTATTCAGCAACTGAGTGATCAACGTTTTGATTTGCCGGGTCAAGCGCTATCGAAACTAATGTCACACATATAATCGCGTGAACTTAATTGACTGCGATCGTTTGATGAAGATGATTTACTTTAATTATTGACTTCAGCGAGGGGACCAATAATTGTGGGCATTGTAGTCATAGAAATTATGGGTTAAGAACTCCACGGAGATAACGCCTCCTTACGTGCTTTCAGTTTCTCACTGAAACGGCGACTTCGGATAAACCCTGAATAGGCTATGCCAGGATGGCAAAATCGCGAGAGCGAATGGGACCGGAGGAAGCACGGGGATCGCTGCTGAGTGACTTCATCACGGACCTGGCGTGTGAGCTGCCTGAAAATGACACGGAGCCGAAGACAGAAGCAGCAGAAGCAGCCGCGGTCACAGCATCGCCTTGCCCACAGATCACTCCTCAGAGGAAAACGCAGTGCCCAGTTGGAATAAGGCTAAAGACAGCTGTGACAACTGCTCATGATCGGAATTTGTAGGACTAAAGAAATTACTTTTTAAAAATATTTTTTTAAATATAGATTTTTTTTAAATGAGGCCTTTCTAGTGTACTGTAAGCCACACAGTAAAATCTCGCACACGTATACCAACAGCAGAAATGAACCATTTGTGAGAGGTTTTTGACAATTAAACGAGCTATCATTGTATGAGGATTTAGAAGGGAACGCGTCCAAGATTACACAATAAATACAGTAGTAAAAATAATGGAACTTAAAACAGGACGGAGACAAAGAAATGAACAAAATAAGAAACATCATTAAAGCTATGGAAATTAAAATATCAGCCACAGTATGTCAAGCAATTGGGAAAGTATAACCTACTTTTCATTAAAGAGGCATATCAGTGTGCACAGATTTCCTGGTTATGAAGTTGTGGGCACTCTTATGGAGAATTGCAGGTAAATTTGATATGATTAGCAAGAACGTTTCACAATGGCAATATTTATATGATTAATAAGTGATCGACAACCCCAAAACAAAATACAAAAGCCACACTGGTTACATCATGAGAGTTTTAAAAATATTGCTTTTTTCAAATGTCACAATCTCTCAAAGGGCAGCGTCATCTTACCTTTTGTATAAGCAGTGTGATCCTGTTTTTGATGTGCAATTCATATTGCCTTTATTGCACAGCAGGGGCACATGGTTATCTGGGATGATCCCATGGTAGACTGAACCATAATCCTAGTTCGCATTTGTGAAAAGCCCAAATTTAATTAACGAGATATCTTTGTATATTATATGCATTAAACCATCCTGAATTGTTTAAGCGATGTACACGAAACAGGGCCCTGGTATGAGAGATATCATTGGACAGCATTGAATAAATTTGTTGCTTTGTTTTAATCTTGTTCCCGCTTAGTTTTTTGTTGAACATAAGAAAGTAGAGATAAGTAGCCAACTAGTGTGAAATAACATGATGCGATGTGTTGGTTTTCCTCCTGTCCTCAATTCTTTGAGTCACCAGCTGCCCCTGCATTACAAAGGCATTCATTATGAGAGTAAACGCAAAAGGTGCGCCTTGATATATCAAGTCACTGGCACTTCCTGCCGCACTGTAAAAATCAGTACAGCCAACGGTAACTCTCTCGGATTAGAACATTATGCCAGTCTTATCTCGGCTAAGCGTATGCGTCGTATGTAAATATGCTTCGTTGGACGAAGCTCCAGACAAACCAGGCTGAGGCAGGCGAGCTCGGTTACTCCGCTTCTCGTTTCTGAGATGAATGAAAGCGTTTCGGTGGTGTTTTGCGCTGGGGGACTCCAACGGAATTACACCGGAGAGAGAGCGCGTCTACCTGATCGAGATGAGATCTGCGCATCTCGTAATGAAACGGCTACTGCCGCGCACTCGTAATTGGATATCTGTGCGATTCTTAATGAAACAGCTGTTATGTTGTTGCAATTAGAAAACTTGCCATAATCCTACCCATAAAAATGAACGCTGATGCGAAAATAAAAAGGGGTTTTTTTTCTCTTCCCTGGCCGTTGTAAGACCTAATGGAATTTCGGCACGGCCAAAAAAAAAAAAAAATGAAGTGTTTAATTAAACTCACAGTAAAGGAGGATGTGACAAGCAAGGGAAACGATGGCGGGAAGACGGGTCCGCTGGTCTTTTGCGGGTTGTCCACGCTCCTGCGCTCGGCAGGAGATATTTAAATTTTTAAAAATGATAATAAATAGCACTGACAGAAAACGACATTCCAGGCATTCATCAGTAATACGATATATACACTAACACTCTAATTAAACTGTATTCTATAAAGCCTTTATAACTAATCATGATGGCTTATTAAGACTTGTAGTGGATTTTTTAATGTACAGCAAAACACATAAGCAATGTACACTTCAATTTTTAATTAAAAAGAAAGTTGGCAGATTCTTTAAGTGTTGTAACCTTGTTGAGCTTTGTATATTTATTTTAAAAAATTTTAATAATCCTGAGCATTTCTGTTGAGGGCTTGTTCCCAATGTGGCTGCTATTTTATGAAAACCACCATATGGGCTGTTTTCACAAGAACCTTTCGTGAGACTTCTCCCCTCACCTCTGTAGATAAAGATCCTATTCAGAAGGCTGCTGTTTGGAGCTGAGAAGTAGCATTCTAATTTTGCAGGGTGTACCAAAGCTGTTAGGTTTGCAAAAGCAAATCAAGGGCAGGACATGAGGCCTGTAACTGCACTTTTCTTTGGGGGTGGGGGGGGTTGGGATCTGTATGGTTGCCTACTGGGCTGCAGGGTCCTGGGGGGCAGGGTTCCTGCCCCCCAGTACCCAGAGGGAGTGCGGGCACCGTGTTTGACTCAAATCGGGCTGGCGGAACCCGGAGCGCGGGGGATGGTGGGGGGGTGGGTGGGTGTGAATTGGGTTAATTAGACTATCTCAGCAGGGGTGTCATTGCTAATGGGTTTACTGCAATCAGAGTTCACTCATTTTTTTTATATGTAGGCTTGTTTAATCCATTAAGGTGCAAGATCACAAACTTAACTGATCCTAACTGAACATTCTAATGCTGATGTCACAATCACTACTAGTAATTGAAAGCAGTGCAGTTTTACAACACTGACTATGCTTCAAAGGGTTAAGGGTCAGATGCAATACCCGGTAATAGTTTTTTTTTGGAAACCATCGTTCGTTCGTCAACCCAGGGGGATGGAGACTTCTGGTGCGCTTTTGGCCAGCCACTGGCGATTTCTGACCTCCCTGAACTGCGAAGGCACGCGCGGATTTAGACAGAATTTTAGTCGAGCGAGACAAACTCCCATTCCATCGTCAGCTACAACTAGAGTCCTCGGCCTCCTTATCACAGAGTGTAAACTATACAAAAGGAAAGGCAGACAAAACAATGCTGAAACAGAATCTTTGAGCTTTGGCACGGAACTCTGATAAAAGGATGGTAAGGATTGTCATCGGCGTGTTGATGCAATCGGGGACTGTGTTTGTTCCAGGAAGACAAGTTGCGCGCAAAAAATGGCTACCCTCTCCCTGGAATATAATGAAAAGATTCAGAATGGGTGTGCGCGTTTGCATGTTTTTGTGTTTGTTGAGGACGGCAGGCTGCACTTGACATTTTGTCAGTTGTAAGGAAGCATGGAGCGAGTCATTGAGTGTATTTTTTTTTGTCGTTCTGCGTCAAATGCGCGGTGACACACAGCGCGTTGTCGTTAAAATGTAGATTTGTTACGTTGTTTGTCTGTGAGGGCACTTGTGCACACAGCAGAATGTTCAGTGTAAAAAAAAAAACATGCTTTTAACTCTACAGATTGTACCAATTAGCCCCATATAAATGCAGTTAGACTTGGTTTGACATTGTAAACTGTGTTGTATTTATACAGACGGGTGGCAAATCAAAGGAAAACCCAACCTAAAGTGTCTTAGTAAGGTGTTGGGCCACCACGAGCCACCAGAACAGCTTCAGTGCATGTAGGCATAGGTTCTACAAGTCTCTGAAACTCTACTGGAGGGATGGAACACCATTCTCTTTAAAGATGCTCCTTTATTTGGTGTTTTGATGATGGTGGTGGAGAGTGTTGTTTGACACATCGGTCCAAAATCTCTCACAGATGTTCGCTTGGGTTGAGACCTGGAGACTGCGAAGGCCACAGCGTTTGATTCACATCATTTGAGCAGTCTCTGTGACTGACGCTCGTGCCATCCCTGCCAATAGTGAACACTCTTTCAAAGTCACATCTTGCCATCTTGATCCAAAATTGAGGTCAGCTGGGCCTGCTCAGAATTTTTATACATGCCACAGAGCATGATAGGATGTTAATTTCTTAATTGTATTATGCAGTACGCCAGCATGGAAGCATCTGCATTTGCTATGTTACTCCACTCATTTATTTAGGTTTTTCCTTTAATTTGTCACTCGTCTATGTATATACAGTATATAGGTTTGTGTGGATGTTTGTGTGTTAATATGTAAGAGTGTGTGTGCGTATTTACATTTTTATTTTAGTGTGTGTGTGTGTTTCCGTAAAGCACTATATGTGGGGACAGTTTAGTACATGTATACATGTGCATGAGGGCAGGAGGGAATTGATGTCTGTCTTAAATTCTTAATTGGATTATCATAGAATTTTCTTTAATTGATAAAAATGACCCTGATGATCTTGGCTGGATATTTTCCCTTTTTTGTCGCGGTTTCTAAAATGCCTCTTAGTTTTGATCATTGATGGTGAAACACAGATGGCATTTATGGATTTATTTCCTTATGGATTGATTTGATGTGGCTATTGTTCTCTCTTGAATATTTATGGCCTGATCGTGTCTCCAGAATTTACAGAATCCACAGAACTCACAGCAGACAGTTCTACGGAAAATGGGTAATCTGGGGGTTTTCCAGATCCCTTGCTTTACATTTCATACGACTGTTTAGCAGGCACTCCTATCCAGAGTGTTTAGCAGACTGTCTATTCAGTGCGACTTAGTCGGATTACATTTTTACACACAATCCAGTGATACAGCTGGATATTTTACTCAAGCAATTCAGGTTCAGTACCTTGCTCAACGATAGAATGGCAGTGCCCCAGCTGGGAATCGAACCCACAACCTTTGAGTTACATGCTCAGTTCCCTAACCATCATACGTTGGTATAATTATTATTTCAGTGATTGGAGAAATTGCTACATTAGTGAATATTTGCAGAGACTAAACATGTATGTGAACTATTACTTAATAACAAGGCAAAGTAAGACACTTATGTGGATTAAAGCTAAGCATACCTGGATTATGTCCACTTTAAGCTAACGGAAACAGAGCCTCTCTCGGCACCAGTCATAAGTGTTCAGGCGCTTCTGAACCCCGAGCTCAGGTTCCCAGTGCAGCTGTTGATGTGGGGGCAGTGTGGTGCTGTGTTTAGTCACTCTCATAATGGATATGCCACCTCCACACCGTCCTCGTTCATCTGTTATGTTTTTGTCTAATTAGCTGCCGGAAATGATGAAAAGGACTAGCTAGAGTGAAGTGAGAGCGTTCTGGCACAAGAGAGAAGGATAGAGAGTGTAGTGTTTTTTTTTGCTATATATCTCAAAATAACATGCAAGTAACACATTTTAATATAAAATTAGAAATGAGACAGAGAGACAAAAAGACAAAAAGTAAGATGGAGGTTGTTAGAAAACAAGACCAGATTAAAACCTAGTATATGGCTGGACCTAACACACGTGATCCGGCCGACCAATGGTGTGACTTCATAACTCGGCCGACCAATGGTGTAACTTCATCACTCACTCAGTCAGTCACAGACATTCGCGTTTGTAGGGCTGGCCCCGCTGCTGCGGTCCAGCCGAACAGGGAGGAGGGAGAAAGACTGAAGCGCTTGAGCTGGCTTTGGGGGTATATTTTACAGGACTGCAGTTACAGTGGTACGAAGAAAGAAAAACTGCACAAAACCAAAAAAAAAACCCAAAAAAAAACACACGCACGGGGATGTGGAGCGTGGTGCTACCATGGCAACCACAAAGCTGGGTATGGTCCCATGTTACCAAGGTAATTACCTTCCGTGTTCCGAAAGAAAGGGAGGTGAACGTGTGGACAGACAGCAGCCATCTTTTAACACCCCAGGAGCTTTTTTTTTTTAACACCCCGCCGAGCATTTATCTGCCATTTACAGTAATTCAGATAAACAGCCTTATTCATCCGGGACAGCAGTGCACTGCCTCCACACATCTGGGTAATATACCTGCCTGTCTTAATCATTCCCGCTGCTGGCTGTGTACAATGTACGCTCTTATGTAAGAGCGTTTTTCCCCACAAACCAGTCATTTGTATTATTTTCACTTCAAACTTTTTTTCTGGAAGTGTCTGCGTGTGTGCTGCGTGCTGCATCGGCCTGTGTTTCTGCTAGCATGGTTCTGCTCTCTCTCTCTCTCTCTCTCTCTCTCTCTCTCTCTCTCTCTCTCTCTCTGTATGTATGTGTGTGTGTGTGTGTGTGTGTGTGTGTGTGTGTGTGTGTGTGTGTGGCTGTGTGAGGACAGAACTCAGAAATGTTTTCTTTCACAGTCACTTCAGAATTACACACACACACACACACGCTCCCGCATTGCGCCAGAGCTCTTATAGTAACTGCACTGAGAGGGGCCCTCGGTGTCAGTGGCCTTTAGAGGCTGCAGCACAGAACAATGGAACAGGAGCAGCGTTAGCACCTGGCGAAGGTGGCTGGCGGCTCACACTAATGAACTCACACTTCGTCATTGTAGCAGCTGTGAACTTAAATACGCATACATGTACTGAGTGCAATGTGTTTGCGTGTTGGGTGGAAGTTCTTAAAATATTTACGGGGAAAGGGGCTGAAAACTCAAACTTTATTACGAGCAGGAATGGGGGCTTGGTGAAGGGATTGGGGGAGGGAGAGTCGGTGTCAGTGGGCCGTCGGTGCTGCCCCCTGCAACTCCAGTCTCCTGAGTGCTGGTCCATTTTCCAAGCTCCCTCTCCTTCCTTCCTTTGCCTCTCTCTTCCCCCTCTCTCTTTCCCTCTCTTCCCCCTCTCTCTTTCCCTCTCTCCCGTGTTGAAACCGACATACGACCATCATACCACAACGCATGTGGTTCGGTTGCTGCAGCAACCCTGACTTTGTCCAATGGATGGGCACCACTTGTACTCATTTTTGGAGCCTTCTTTCTACATTCCTAATCATTGGCTGCACACTGGCTTGCGTTTCCTGTGCTGTAGGTTGCTCTGGATAAGAGCATATTAATGTAATGTAATGTAACGTACCCACATTGATTCCCCAGGCCATCACTGCAAAACAATTGCAGTTCTCTGCTGACTTCCCAGGTTAGATAAAGGTCACATAAAAACAAACAAAAACAGTTACATTAAAAACCATTTGCCCAGTACCCTGTGGACCATCTAACTGATGTTGGTGCGTATTTGAAGTTCTTCATGCGGCACCGTCGTTTGAAGGACTCGGCGATAGGATAATTGCCCGGATCACGTTAGCCGCGGGAAAGAGCTAATCAAACGACAGCTTTGGGGGCAATTCATTTCAGTAGCGGGTGGGGACTGCGGGGGAACGTGAGAATGTCTTGTTTCGCTATGAAAAATGGCGGCGGCTCTGGGTTTGCTTCAGAGGATGAAGCTGCTGCTGTTAGCGACGTGGCAAACATTTTCAAAGTCCTTCATTCCGTAATTTGCATCTAGAGAGTTTTTAATGAAGGTTGCCGACTGTAACTGTCTGTTGAGTGACCTATTATCTTCCTTATTTCAGCATAGTCTCAACTCGCGGGATTTTTAATTAAGTCGTTGCTAAGTAAAATGCTAAGCGTGTTCTCAAGGCTAATTCTAGGCCACTCAGAACCAGGAAGAAATTGCAGGTAACTTTTAATCACCGTACTCCTCCGGCATGCGTGGGGGGGGGGGGAGAGGTTAGGGGGACAGACTCTGAAATGGAGTATACAGTCAGCTCATTAAAGCAAGCCCTTTGGAAAATAACCGTGAATTCTATTCCTCAAGAACAGAATCATGTTTTAAACCCTTTTTATTTGACTGGGTTGAAGTTCAAGCTCCGTGTTGTGAAGGAGTCTTAATTTTGCCTCTCTCTCTCTCGTAAGGAGAGTTCATATCTTTCGCGACAAAAACGGGCATTGTAGGATCACAGAATCATAGAATCAGTCATGAATGAGAGGGCGCGCACTTAAACAGATGTCAGCCTACGGTGCGTGTTTAAAATTCTTCACGCGGCAACGTGGTTTGGAGGACTCAGCGATGGGATAATTGCAGCTGTCGTGATGATCCCGGCCGTGATCGCATTAGCGTCAGGAGAGAGCCGAGAAGGGCGACCCCTTAGCCCGCTCCGCTTTTCAGAGCGACGAGACCAAGGATTCGCTCTGAGGCGTAACGCTTCTGAAAATTCTGCCCCTGGCCGTGTTCGGAAAAGGCGATCGTCGGAGAACTTTCAGACGCGGCACTTGTTTAACAATTGAAGAATGTGCTATTGAAATTATTTAAACACTTTGCTATGGCGGGAGCTGGACAAACAGCTGCCACTTCCACAAATTTGGGTTCCACTTGGGGTTCATTTATCAATTTATGGGGAATCCATTACATTACATTACATTACAGGCATTTAGCAGACGCTCTTATCCAGAGCGACTTACACAACTTTTACATAGCATTTACATTTCATCCATTTATACAGCTGGATATATACTGAAGCAATGCAGGTTAAGTACCTTGCTCAAGGGTACAACGGCAGTGCCCTACCCGGGAATTGAACCTGTGACCTTTCGGTTACAAGCCCAGTTCCTTACCCACTGTGCCACACTCCGTCCGGAATCCGCAACATTTTCAGGGTCCCTCTTACAAGTTGGGTGCTTAATTAATGACAATGTCCCCCATGTGTGTCCAACTGCAACTGCACCCTCTAGCCTGGTAGCTTGTGGCTGCTTGCTTCTTCCAAATCTGGGTGGAGCTGTAGCTCAACACACCTTACCGACTGTGTAGTTCAGTGGTCAGAGAACTGGGCTTGTGACTCAATCTTTGGCGGTTTGATTCCCAGCTGGGGTGTTGCTGTGGACCCTTGAGCAAGGTACTTGTCCTGAATTGCTTAAGTAGAAAAATGTCATTAAATAAAATAGATTATTTGTAAAAGTAATCTGTGAAAGTCGGATAAGAGCTTCTGCTGAATGACAAAGATCCAGCCCCCAGATTTTATAGACTAACTAGACATTCAGCTCCTGTGTGGCTCCAGTCCTCTCTGCTTTCACATCTATAGGAGGTTCTATTATGCAGCAGGAGCGTGTGATACTTTGGACTGTCCGCTGAAACCATCTTGTACTTGGTCACTCCCCTATGCGAGAATAATGAGAGTCACCTGTTGGGCCTATAGAATCTTGTAAGTTGAGGTATGTTAAAACTGCTTAATCACAAATTTAATATGTAAACACAGGTCAGAGTCACTGATTCTGAGATCATCAGTTTCTTGAACCTCGGGGAAAAAGTCATCACCCGTCCATGGCGAGAGTCGCATGGGGTGAGACCTGGGGTGAGCACCCACCCCCCCCCCCCGCCCCCCCACGATACACAAATTTGAGAAGCAATTGCCAGTCACAGCCTGCCTCCCGGCCCTTTGATCCAAGCCCGCCCAAAGCCCTGCTGCTGGTTCCCCCCTCCCGAGAGCCAGCCAGCCCTGATATAGCTGGGGGGGTGGGGGGGGTGGATGGTCTGGGGCTATCAAAACAAGAATCAAAAATGTTCTGTCCTGTTATCATTCTCCACCGTATGAAATCTCAGACATGAAATATGGAGGGGTATGAAAATAGTTGTACAGAAAGTTTCACTCTGAAAGTTTTTACTTTGCACTTCTTCCAGTCCTGCCTGTGTGTTGTCGGGAGGGGGCTGGGGCTGGGGGGGGGGGGGAGGGTTGGTTCTGTCTTTAGACATGCACTTGGGGGCCGTGAGCGGCTTTTTTAAGCCTTTGTTTCGCCGAGGTCTTTCCACGTCCAGCAGCACCTCTGTGTGTTCGGAGCTGGAGGTTTCTGATCCAGGATCAGTCGGCCCCACTGCTGCACGAGCCTGAGAGGTGCAGAACTGCTGTTCTCAGCGCGGTGCGGAACAGCGGGGAAGGGGAAACTCCCAGACGCGCACCCCGGCCGCCTCCTCTCCTGGAGGCCCGTGGCGTTGTTGTTGTCGCCTCTCGCGTGACGCTCTGTGTGGTGTAAATTTCGCTGGTCCTTTTTTTTTTGTTCCCGCGCGTGTGTCTCTCTGCGTGTTTCCATGTCTTTTTTTTTGAGGTGGCGGTGGGTGGCGTGTGTTTCGCTCATGAAAGAGTTCAAAGTTTAGTCTTTCAAAAACCATTCTCTTTGAAAGGTAGGAGACCGCTGAATTATGCATCTCTTGTTTGGAACGGTCCGACTCAAAGGATAACAGAGGCTTCAAAATACACTGGCTAATGAAAAGAAAGCAAATCTCTTCTTCTCTTTCTCTCCCTTTCTGTCTGTCTGTCCCTCTCTGAGGGAAGAGTTGCTCACTACACCCGAACGCCAGCAGCAGCCAGGAATGCTAATTTGTTTGGGGCCTTTTCACTTCTGAGTGGAGGGAGGAATCTTCGACCTCCACTTCAACCTATGCAGCATCCGGCGTTTCCGATACGTTGACTTAATTTGGGCGGCCCGCCCAAAAAGATCAGCCCCGCCAAAAAGATTGTTTTGCATTCATGTTTATTTCTGTAAGCAACACACTATGTGTTTCCACTACCACCGCTGCCCACTAATCACCGACCCTCCTGTCAGCAGTTTGTAGTTTACTGCAATGCGGCTCAAAAATGTGAATGCAAATCAAAATTAAAATCGAATTACAGGTTTTCAAGAGAATAACCTGTAGCTCTCTGATTGTTATTTTGTCCACGGGATACGATTTCATGTCATCGTAAATCCATCCGGGAGATTGTTGCTGCTATTGACAGTTCAGGTTGTCACAGCTGGTTATGGTGTTCATTGGACTGCTGTGGAAGGCTGAACACATTGTGTTATAAATTAACTCGCCCATTCTTTTTCCCTGGAGACTGCTTTACTTCCACACGATTTGAAGGCGAGTTCTGGTTTGCGACGTGACAGGCTGCTGCTGGCGACTCTTTGTAAAACCGCCCGTTCTCATCAGCGCGATGAGAAGTTGCTTATGGTTACCATAGCGATAATTGTATTCACTTCTTTGTTTACTTTCTTGTTGGTTGTAATACTGGAATTGGATGGCAGCAGTAGCGATACTGCGCAGCAGTACTGCTAAGGAAAGCAGGGCTTTGTGAGAGCCGCACATCCGGTTTTTTGGAGGCGGCCGTGGGTGCTTCAGCCCCCCCCCATACGGGGCGTACGCGTCAGATTTGCGAGGACCCTCATTTGCCATCGTTTCTTAATTTGACCCGTCTTTCCTGAGCGGTATGCGCACCGAAGAGCTGGCATCACTGTTT
This sequence comes from Anguilla pacifica, assembly GCA_039654925.1. Lineage (NCBI taxonomy): Eukaryota > Metazoa > Chordata > Actinopteri > Anguilliformes > Anguillidae > Anguilla > Anguilla pacifica. The sequence continues at coordinate 34,666,292 of CM077294.1, forward strand.
ATTCTGGACGCGACTGCTCGTATAGCACGTGGTCTTTAATTAATGACCACAGCGGATGTTTTCCAATGCATGTTGTAGCCAGTGCAAACAGCACCACCTCCACGCACACCCCTCACCACACCAACCCCCCCCCCAAAAAACAAAATCTCTAGGGGTAATACCGAGCACCCATTTGGCCAATGCACGGGCGGACTCACCTGGACCACCACTCATATGCATGCAGCGGACTGCTCGCCCTATCTCCAGTGGGGACGGAGGCGCCGCGATGTGAGGTGCTCTCCTGCGGATGGCGCTACGCCAGTTTAGCGCGGCTGGCGTCGTCCCTCTGGGCGCTCGCCGGACACGGCAGCGTGTGGCTCACTCGCTAAACCCTGCCATTAAAAGAAAAAAAATATATATCAGTGGCAGAAACCCCAGTCCCTTTTTTCTCTTCGCACGAGACCTCGATCACTTAAAAGCGCATTAGCGGCTGCGCGGATCATCTTTAGCGGCACGGCGAATGGCGGGAAGGCCTGTAATTATGAAATAACTTCAAACGGCTCTAAACGGCGGAAGCCCAGCCACGCGCCTCTTTAATTGTTCTCCTCCTGCTCGGATCCGATGGAGGGGGGGGGGAGAGAGATAAAGATAAAACCGTTTAATGATGACTTCCTGCCTGTGCCTGGCTTAACGGTCTAATGATGAGGAAAGATGTAGTTGCATGTCAGGCGTGCACGTGTGGGTGTGCACGTTGGGCGTGCACAAAGGCACAAGGGGGCTTCCTCCTTGCTCTGCGTGTGTAGCTCTCTATCCACTAATTAGTGTGGGGGTGGGGGGGGGGGGGTTATTCTCCCTCCCCCAGGAACGCACGATTAGGAAGACAACAAAATTTCGCTGCTGTGAAATGAGACAGCTCTACTTTTCGGATGCTGGCTCAGTTACTGTCACTGGCCCACCATGCCCCCCCCCCCCCCCCCGCCCCCACGGTTTGCATCTCCAACGATGTGTGGGAGGTACATGAATGAAACAACTGTAGTTTCATTCATTTTCATTCCTGCCCCCCCCCCCCATTGCTGTTTGTTTTGATTCAGCACGTTTCAGTAATAAAAGAATATTGGTTAAGGAGCGAGAAGGCCAAAAACAGAGAGAGAGAGGGAGGGAAGGGGAGAAAAAGAGAGGGCGGGAAAGTGAAAGGGAGAGGGAGAGAGAGAGTTGGAGGGGCCAGTCGGATGCGTGAACCTCAGGACAGTGGGGAGACTGTACCCCAGAGTATGACACACCACACACGCCTGAGGCCTGGGGGCCTTCTGTAAATGTGTTATTACTGAATCGCGGCATTCTGTAATCTAATCTAATTACACATTTCTCCGCGCTCACAGCTGAGATCAGCACACAGGGTGGAAGTGGCACTGCTGTCTGTGGTGTCTGACAGCTGAGAGAGCTCATCGACGGTGTTGGTTTTGATAAAAAAAATTTTTGGCTCCGTGTTCTGGAATCGATGACGCACGGCGCACGGGTGCAGCCAATGGCGCAAAGCGTGGGTACACTGGGCGGGGCTACACTGGGCGTGGCTACTGAATGTTGGTATTTTCATGACCAGAGGCAAAAATCTCTCAGCTGAAAGCACGTGGTGCAGGTGGAAGTGGGCGGGATTATGTTGGATATATTATCAGTGGATGTGTTGCTGCTGGACTCACTCATAACCAATCAAATGATCTCTTTTCATTCCTTTTAAGAGCAAGGTGCAAAACACCCACATTTATTTTGTACTGATATATTGAAAGTATTCTATCACTGTAATAATGCTGTAACAGCTCACAATACACCCTGTGCCAGCCAGAAAATAGAATCCTTTGTGTCAAATACTGGTGGAAAAAAACTCTTTGTTTTTGGGAGCAATTGTTAAAGAAATTAAATATTTTAAATGCATTAAATTGTAAAACAAAAAAAAAAACCCTGTTACAGTTGCATTATTGTGAACCAACAGCTGTGTTTAAAGCTTTCATTCTCATTAATGATTCATCTGCTACATTGATTCCACTGATGTTCATGCCATCAGCGTTTATAATGTACTTCAAGTTCAATAATTAGATTGCCTCTTTTTAATGATGTCTTTTGGAAAGCGGATCCATCGAAATTAGATGAGGCCTCATTGTCACAGACAGCTTTGATTAATGAAATGCCACCATTGTCGGAGAAACGACCCCTTTTTGATTTTTCACCGAGAACCGTCGAGGTTCATTTCAAATCCAGCGAGTAAACAGACATTCGCTCTTTATTGCTCTGGAATTGAGCATTCGGGGTTATTAGCAGTGCAGTGACCTGAAGCCACTAAACATTAAGAGCGGGATATTTTTCAAATTTAATTACTTGTATTTGATTTTTCTTTTCTTTTATTAGCGAAGAATACAGAATGAAACATCCCCCCCACTGTGAAAATAATGAGCACCGCGTCCTTTGATCCAACGAATCTATCTGATTGGGCAATTTTGTCTTCATCCATTCAACCAAATATCAATCCGTGTGTTGTGAAACACGGTTAAATCATTGCTGGAGCTCATTATGTTACCGAATCTGGTAATTTAGTGCCTGAAAGAAGGCAAACTGCTGCTCGGTGTTTTTCCAGTGTTCTGCACCATCGCCTTCTTTTTGGACAGAATGTTCCGGATCCTTCGTCCTCTAAGAATGTATTGCAAATATAAGAAACATGTAGCTCTTTCAAAACCAGTGCTATTGCTACCCCCCTGCCCCCCCCCAATTTTAAATGGTTTCCCCCCTTTTTCCCACCCCATGAATCTGTTTTTGTACACGGACGGGCACATTCTCTCCTCTGAAGCACGAGACAACCGCCACCGCTGCTTGTCGTACCACGAGCACAGTCCATGAGTCGGGTTCACATCGGCGTGAGCTGGCGGCCGAAGCAGCTTAACTGGGGGACTGGCGGGCGCTCGACTGGCTGCTGGGGGTCACTGGGGCCCGATGAGGCGCTGTCGCGCCAGCCAACCGGAACCTTCCCATACCTGGCGACACTAGGCCCAACTGAGAATCGCCCTACGGAGCTGCCTGCCACAGTCGGCACTGGCATGGGGCGGGTTTGACACCAGACTGGGGGGGGCCCATCCATGCTCTAGAATGGTGCCTAACCAAGATGAGCTTCCCACAACCACAGCTGGCATTACGTTTGATTATAGTGCCGTTTTTAAAGGTAACTATACCTCCCAACTATACTTCATTCTGCCTGTCATACATAATCAAGGTGTGTGTCAAAGCTGATGAGTGTTTATGGACTCCAATGTTTAGAACCCCACATAATTAGAATATGCATTTTATCTCTTAATTTATGGTGCAATTATTGCCACATAATGAGGCATCAATGCATTATAATCCCATAAAAATAAACTGATACTTCCATCTCCTCAATGCTTACAGAAAGCTTGTGTTGGGTTTTTTTCCCCAATCTGGCCACCACGTCCTTAACCACACTGTAGGGTGGTTTACTGAAGTGAGCCCCATATCAGACCCCCAAAGGAAAACAGACTGTTTACTGTGCTGACAGGGAGTCTGCAGGGTGTGATAAAGAGACAGCGCTCAGTTGCAAAGCATCCTACTGGATCAGCATTATGGGAACCTTAGGTTCTCCATAATACAGTGTAATCCTGTTTTGTATTGTTGGAAAGCCGATGTCATGGTGAACAAGTTGGTGTCTTTGGTGGTGGGGTGCTGACTAAAGATCTTGATACCTATGAGTCAGAGCCCAGCCGGATACAAAGGTTAACCCGGCGTGGCATGCTTAAGGAGATAGCTCGAGCAGGATCACTGATGTTCTATTTTGTCATGATTGTCATGATCATGATCTTTATTTGATGACTTGTGGTTTTGCTTCGATCTTTTGGTATATAAGAGCAAAAGTGAAATGGTTCGGGGAGACTCACCAACATGGTCTCCTACGCGTCGTATGCACATGGCCATCCAGCTACACATTTGCACCATTGTATACTGTCGTTGCACTGCACAATTAACTGCGTTCACTTTAACCTGGCACTTATTTTTTACTGTTACTGCCGCACACCTGGCAGTTTCAGGGTCCTAACGAACACAGAACTCAGCGCAGCACCCCGTCATCACTTGCGTGAACAGGGGTGCTGTAGCAAGATACACGATTGTATCTATGCAGGCTAGACAAGCCAGAGGCACATCCGCGCCTACCGAGATAGACAGCGATCCGTTCAGAGTCACATTACCGGCAGATCGCTTGCAGTCTCCCTCTGTGCAGAACTCTTAGCTCAGAGGAAAGGTTAAAACATTATTTTAGTCGGGTAATCGAGAGTACATGAAATTAATCCCTTTGCAGTAGCACCGGGATACGCCAAACAGCACCGTTCCACTTTTTGGAATGTCTGAGAGGTTTGCTAACACACATTCTCGTAAGGTAGCTTTACTTTAGCGGCGTTTATCTGATTCTCTGAACCAGATCTCCTGACAATGCGAGCACTAAAAGTCCCTAAAGGGGGGATAGCACAGTCCCAAGAGTGACAGCAAGTGCAGGCAATGCAGCAGGCTCGGCTCTGAATCTGTGGAGGCCTTGGGCAAAATGTATTTTGGAGGCCCCCTTTTGCATTATAACCTACCCAGGCTTGGGGGGGGGGGTGGTTGTTTGGGGAAGGAGTCAATTGCAGGGTCCCTCCAGATAGAAGGAGCCCCTCCTGGTGGTAGGGCCCTTTCAGACAGACGGGGGCCTAGGTGATTGGCTATGTCCCCTATGTCCACAACCGGCTCTGAAGTGCAGACTTGATTGACAACTTGCGTGTTATCCTATTGAACATTAAGCTAAGTTATCTAAGCAAGAAGAAAGCTGCCCTAATGTCCTAATGAGCATTACTCTGTTATATGATGCAGAGCAAAGACAAAAACATTTTCAACATCTCTTAACATTTAGCTATGTCAATTGTTCAGTGATATAAATTTTATGATGTATAATGCGGCTGTTCATAATTTATTAACCACTTACAACTGTACTATGTTAATCGAAAAGGTTCGCTTAATTTATTGACTTGACCATTATTCTTGTTTCAACTTGGCAGGCCATGCAAAAGGAGATTATAAATTCAATAACTACTGTGCGTGTGTGTGTATGTGTGTGTACGTGTGTGCGTGTGTGTGTGTGTGTGTGTGTGTGAGTGAGGAGGGAGAGAGAGAGAGAGAGATAGAGAGAGAGAGATATGCAGGGAATCAGAGAGGCATGGCTTTCTAGCCGTAGAAATCAGTAGAAAGACAAAAGGATGGAGGAAGTTAGAGTGAAAGAGAGATATGTTATGCCGGTATTGAGAAGCCCAGATGAGTCACTGGAGCTAACAAAAGAATAATATGTATCATTTAGTGTTAGACACTAGCTAATAGAAAACTATAGGAGAGGACCAGGATGTATTCCATATCCAATTTTTACCAGACAGATTATTGCCATGAACTTGCAAGACACAAACGGGCAGAGTAGTTATTGATGTTTCAATAATCTCCCTTTACATGGTCTGCCAGGTTCAAAAAAGAGCACACATATGGACACTTATAGTCAAACCCCAGGGGGAGCTTATTAATTTGTATTTTTTTCTGCATTGTTTATTTGTGACATAAAACTTTATTTGTCATAAAGTTCTATATGACCAAAAGCAGGGGCTCCTTTACTTTCATCTCAAGCACCCCCACCCCCCACCCCCAACAAAATGGCTGCACTGTAGCCAATTACCTCCATCTTTCAGACTAACATCCAACAGGCGCTGTAAGCAGTTGATTAGTACAGTTCATCTAATCATACCTCAGTCATTATATCATATATTATGGGCCGAAGTAATACAGATATTTAGTGTAATAGAAACAGCCAGTAAATGATTAGAATTATAATATTACCACGGATGGGTAAACTGGACAAAATTTATTTTAAAACTCTCTAAAACTCTAAAAAAAAAAAAAAAACTCTGAAATAAAAATATTCGTGGTGTCTCTGAGGACTCCGAATCTCCTTTGCGGCCTGCTGGGGGGTCCCCGGGGGGTCCAGTTTGGGAACCTCTTACTTGAGGTTTTGTGTGCTATTGGTGACAGCAGTGTGGTCTCTCTGTTCTGGTCACTGTATTACCTGGTCTTGGCTGGAACCTGCCCCACTGTTTCTCGCGAATAATAATCCAGGGTTACAGAGAAGGACAGCACTGGAGCTGGTATTTTAAACTGCCCTGCTGGATACCGTCTGTTGATATGAAGCAGTATTTATTATTCATAATAGTAATTATAATAATAATAATAATAATAATAATAATAATAATAATAATAATAGGCATTAAATTGTGTATGAAAATCAATAATATTATTATCATACAGTTTAAGGGCTCTGTTTTGACAGTCCAAACCCCTGGCAACAGTTACACATCTGCATGCAAACCTGTGTATTTCCAAGTAATTGATGTGCAAATTATTCAGTGTTTTGTAATTAGTATTAATGGAGCGCAATGTGTTTGGAGAAGCTGTCAAAACAGCTTTCCTCAGAAGAATATAAGAAATGAAATTATGTGAAAAATGACCTACTGTATGTTTCTCTCTATGTAGACAACAGCTGGCTGCAGAGTACTGGAGAAAAAAAGAAAAAAAAAAAAGGGCAACTGATTCTCATGGTCCAAATTCTAACGCGTCAAAGAAACAGCTGAGCCTCGCCATTGCAGGTTTGTCAGTGACCAGGTGCATCCATTTTGTTTTATTAAACGTGCTAATTCTTCTGCTTACCAAAATGGCACTAAGTTAGCAAAGTGCCACTGCCCCTGACTTCTTTGCGAAAGTTGTATGCAGCTGACCCATTGGCTGCTCAGCACCGACTCATACCTGAACCGTTCAGTGGCTTTCCCCAAATGGGCTTGGCAAGATTTTTCTCATATCAATAAGTATCAGTACATAGACTGTAGACTTACGAAACTCAAGGTGCCTGATCTCAAATATGATCAAATGTTTAATGTTTCGAAAGAGCTGATCGAATACAAAATATAATAGACTCTTAGAAACAAATTCCCCCCTCATCCCCACAATCTTGCTAAATTTGGCTTTTGGAGAAAAGTCCTGTGATGTTAAGAGAATGGAAAATTTCTGTTTTGATCAAGTTATCGTTAAGTTTTACATGTCTCTATGTCCTGATCATTTTTTAACATTCAAGACATTTGTAAGGTACATTTAGGGTAACTCCATCAAATATATATATATATATATATATATATATAAAGCATACATAAGGACCTGTAATAATGAAAGAAAGCAGTCATAAAGCTGTGTCCAGGCTAAACATCACATTATAATGCATGCAGTAACAAGTTGACACAACCTAGTGGAAAGCATTCTGCGATATTGCAGCAGAAACTAATGTCAACGTAGCAGCTTTAGAATCAGAATTATCAGCACTTCCTAAGACATTCATATATGCTTTTTTTTCAGCTCATACATCACATGTCAATCCCTTCATGTGACTCTGGACAACTGTAAGAAAGGCTTCAGAATGCAAGCTTTTATTAGGCCACATTCTTTCACGAACTGTACATAACAGTTTTCAGTGGTTCACAGCATATTAAATATTTCTCATATACCTTTGCACAATGTGAACTTTTTGTATGATGGTCATCCATATTTGATTGATTAAAAAAAAAAATCAATTATGTTTTTTTTCCATGTCAAAAATGTGTTGTATCCTTGAACCTTTACTTAAAATTACTACAACCTTTTAAATTTAGAATAACCTCTATAAAACTATACAAGAATCTTTAGCAGTTATAAGCTGTATTGGGTGAAGTGTGAATCACACCTCCGTAAAACCATTTGTGTACCCAATGAAAGGTGTCCTTTTCACTACTAAATAAGGCCTAAATGAGGCAATTTTAAGTGGTCATAAACTGGACTATTCCCTAAGCAAATAAAAGGCTTCGGGACAGGCTGCATGAAGTCAGTTTAAAGTGTCAGTTTAAAGTGTCCTTTAGTGTACCACCTGTAAGGCCACTGTGTCTTATGTAAAGCATTTGGCCCACAATGCTTTAGTCTTACTGCAGTGCACGTTGAATAATGCGTCCAGTGAGCTGGCTGTCTCCATAGGAAGCTGTGACTGTTCAGTAAGTGAAGCACACCGATCGTCTTGCTGTATGATAAGGGGTGACGGTCAAAGGTAGCCCGATAGCACGATAGCACTAGAGAGGACCCAACAGCACCGGAGAGGGAAGCGCGCTACCTAGAAGCCGAAAGGCCAGGGACGCCGACGCGGACGAAGGGACACTGCGTTTCAAATGAATCGATTTCCGTGGGCGACGGTGCGCTGGTGGAATGCGAACGCACGTTGGTGACGGGGGGAGAAATCCAACAAGCTGAAGGGGAGAGGAGTGAGACATCCAGGTGCGCAGCTCGCTTAAGCTAACAAAAACATCTTTTACAAAAAATAAATTATTTATATTGTGTAGCAGATGCCCTCATCTAGCTTAGTTTTTTTCAGACTGCTTACGGTTTTTTTGTGAACCATTACATTGTCAGCTTTTTTCAGTGAAACACACCTTTAAAAATGGAGTAATTTGCATTATGTTTAATTGCAGTTTGTTGATTTTTTACACAGCTAAATAAAGATAATAATGAAAATCAAAGCTGAAAATCAGTTGTGTTGTCGATAGTCTACCAGAGCCTCAGCACGTTTATGAGAGCGTTCATTCCAGATTTGGCGATGCTGGTGTCTGCATCTTGCATTCTGTGTAGTTCAGTATCTGAGGGCATGTTGTTGAGAGTCTTAGTGAGGTAGACACAAACATGCATACAAACTGGGTCCTATGGAGTGGCTCAGTCAGTGAAGGCTCTCAAACCAAGTGCAGTCTGGGCCCTGTCAGATATTTAGTTTTTAGATTATTTCCTTAGAGAGAGTCAAAATAGTTTGATTGATGGCAAACTTGCTCATGGTCCACACAGTATTACAATTTTTTTAAAGTGGACTGCTGTTTGACCTGACCCTAGAAATGCTGCTTCACCTCGACAGGCATAAAAAGGAATGTTTTTAGGCAATTAAGACACATCAAGTGACTTATCTGTGTATACAAATCTAAAGGTGTCATGGTGTCTCCTTTCCTGGAGCATCTAACTGCTTCTAGAGAGATACAGAACGCAAAGCTATTTATGGTGTCAAGGGCTCAGCATGGTCACAGAATGCTACAAGGATCATAGTTTCCTTTGATTTTAATTTTGACATTCAATTGAAATCATCAATTGAAAGACTTCATGTCTATAATGATCATGGTTTTCGAGGCCTGCCAGTTTGGAATTTACATTTTTAGAGGCAGTTCCAATTTCAAATGGAGGCCAGCTTGGTACGACCGGCCTTGTCACATAATAATATTATTGTGGCTAAAGATGCAGATTACACCACTGGCTGTACTATAAACAATTATTACCTACAGCAATCACCCCTGTTGTTAAAAGCAGAAGTTTTTTTCTTCTTTCATTTTTGTAGAGGTAATCAATAGCTGAGCTAAATTACCTCATAAAATAGTCATGTTAGGTCTCGTTAGACAGAGGGCAAAACCATGAATCTTTTTCCACGGTGGTTTAGACCTGCTTCCAAAAATATAAGGCCACTTTAATAAGAAAATTGTCAGTGTTTAGATAAGCCAGTTTTTGTCTGAACCCCCCACCCCCACCCCCACACACACACACACACACACACACACACACTAACACTAGAAAGGCCAGAGGCTACGCCATTGGGCATCTAGGCTTTTAAATTTTTAATTACTCCCACACTATAAATGCAGTACCCTCCTTCTTCCATGTGATTTCCTAAATATTTAGGCTGTAATGCCGGATACGACTTGGCAGTAATAGGCAGTACAGAAATGCGGACTTTCAAGGGTTACCTCGGCCTCACCCAAGCATCCTCCCCTGATCATTCATTAAGTATGCATGGGCTAGGGGAAGAGGGGGTGTCCCTCCACCCATTTCAAATGTGTGCCTCTCTTTACTTTTGGCGATTGGCATCTGGAGGATCAGAATTCTGTATCTGGGTCTTGTGTGAGACCTTACATTCTTGATCTTCCAGCTCATCCAGCATTTTACTTTTCATTCCTGGCTTTCAGAATCTTCTGCTGAGTTTTTTTTTTGTTTTATGAGCGATTTAATTGATAACTAATATCTTTTTAATAATTAACAAATGACATACATTTCACATGTTGGATAAGTAGAGAGTTTTAACTGTTGATGTGCTTGTGCTAGTTGAAACTGCTGGAATTGGGAATGGATGGAATTGGATTGAAGCGGCATGGCTCAGGAGGTAAGAGCAGTTGTCTGGCAGTCGGAGGGTTGCTGGTTCAATCCCCCGCCCTGGGCATGTCGAAGTGCCCCTGAGCAAGGCACTTAACCCCTAATTGCTCCCAACGAGCTGATTGGTACCTTGCATGGCAACCTTTCACTGTTGGTGTGTGTGTGAATGGGTGAATGAGAGGCATCAATTGTAAAGTGCTTTGGATAAAAGCGCTATATAAATGCAGTCCATTTACCATTTTAAACAAATTCTCACTTACCCAACTTCCCCATAGAGTCAGGAAAGGCTGTCACAGGTTTGAACTCCAGTGTAGATATCAAAGACAAGGTAGCATTTACCTGAAATTCTACATTTCTTTCTCCCTCCTCTCTTTCTCTGTCCCTCTGTCTCTCCCTTTCACTACCGTTAATCTGTAAAGCTGTAATCATATGGGAGGAAACTGAGAGGATATTTGTTTTTCTTTTATGAGGTATTTTATTCTGGTTCAACCCAAGGTCCTGGAAAAGTCTCATCCATAATTATACATGAGACTGGTCGCCATGGTGATGTTTGCTGCGTAATTCACGTCTTGTGCCCCTTTTCCTCAGTAGTTTCATTTAACACTAAGAAGTGGCTAACTGGTAACTGATAACCTCTGTGTGGATGTGTATATATAGGAAGCAGCTCGTGATGGAGTTTCAGTTTACTTTTGTTCACACATACGCACGTTCGCGCACACGTGAGCGCACACGTGAGCGCACACGCTTGCGCGCGGCCTGTGGGTAGCTCGGTGTGAGTTTGTGCTAAAAGTACGTCTGCTAATTATGGAGTGCCATGTGTTACTGAAGCAGAAATGTTGGCGGAATCACGGACGACTGTTCCACATAGGCTCTCCCTCCCTCATAGGCGTCCCTCGGTGGGGCGAGGCGTCACCGGGTCCTGGCCTGATTGGGAGGAAGAGACCTCATTGGATGAGGCTGATGACAGGGAAGCCGCGGATCTGCTTGGCCGAGCCTCCTCTGGTCTTAATCACCTCAGCCAGTTTAGCAGCAGTTAATGGGCCATCGTTAGTATAAGACACCATTAGCCTCCGCTGCCTGTCTTCTGCCCGGCCTTCAGGCCAAAACACCCTTAATCGCGGGTCACCAGATTAACTATCTCTTTCTTTCTTTTCACTTGCTGCAATGCAGGAGAGCAAGAACGCAAACTTCATTAAAGGGTTTCTGAATAGGTCTGCTCTGTCATTTTATCCAAATCTGTACCGCGTTTGCGATACGCACAACACAAGCTGTTTGAAAGAAGCCATTCTAACGGCCTGCCTTGAACAAACTTCAAAGAATTCATTTTCATTAACCACCACAGCACAGGAAACGGATACTTTACGTAAATGAGAAACCTACTTGATGCCATAACGTTTTTATCAAGGCTAACCTTTCGTTGCGAGATGCTCATCCTTGTTCAGAGCGCGGCGCGAAACCGAGAAACGCACGACTTTGCGCGTTTGGAAACGTTGGCCGCGGTTTCTCTTTCTCGGTGGCCGATTCCACCGGCTGAAACGCGGCCGGCTGACGCTCGGCCGTCGGCGGGCGCCACGGCGGCTCGCCGGCGAACCCTTCGCCAATACGGTCACCTCGTGCCGAAACGGCGTTCTGCGAGACGGCCCGCGGGGGGCTGTCGTTCGTTCAGCGAGGAGGAGTCGGCTCCGTCGGAGGGGAAACGGCCGTTTGGAGAGCGTCCCGTATTCCCGGGCCGCCGGTCGTGTGGAGTGGGGGGGGGGGGGGGGAGCTCTTAAAGCGGAGGGATGAAGGGCCCCGCCGCGGCCTCCCGTCTCCCCGCCGCGCGCGTCTCTTAACGGGGACATAAAGGGAGGCGCGGAGGCTGGTTTATGGCGGTGGCGGAGCGGGGGGCACTCCGGGCCTCCGGGGGGGGGGGGGGTCGGCGCTAACGCACGAGCGCGGTCAGCGCTTTGTGGTGCTTGAGTTACGGCTGCGGCCCCCCCCCCCCATGTACAACAGTCGTCTGCCCTCAATCTCCATGGTCCTCTGGGTGCGGCTTTTTGTGAACTGAAATGCGGTGCCGTGCTTCTCTGGTGATCGGATGGCACTGGGAGGGTGGGCGGGAGACAGACAGGGAAAGAGAGAGAGAGAGAGAGAGACTTTGGAACTGGCTTATTTTTTGCCGTTTTGCGGATTAAAGAGAAAAATGTGTTTTTCCGTGTTCTGCTAATGCAAAGTAGATGAAAATCATCCGCTTTTTTATTTTTGACACCCCCCCCCCCCCCACACACACACACACCTACGCACATACCTACACACACACACACCTTCCCCTGCCGCAGGTAGGGATTTATTTAAAGCATGTTTATCAAGATGGCTGGTGGTCTAACGCAGATAAAAGAGAGTTTGCTACATTATTTTCTCACACCTCTGTGGTATCCAATGAGCGGTGTGTTACGAAAGGGATTTAAAGTTGAGCATTTAATTGCCCAACCACTCCAAGGCCGTGGATGTTGTTAGGCTTAATTTTCAATAATGGGCAGACGTCTCTGGGGAACCTGTTGAAATAGGGGTGTCAGTTAATATCAGTTACGTGGTAGAGCACCATCCATCACCCAGTCTGAGGTCAATATTATTACTGAGGGATTTTCATCGTAATCAAATCCAAGATAGTCCCATGACACTCAATACACTGAAATGAATAACAGACGCCCACAAATGAAACATGAACAACACAGCCAGTAGGAACAGGAACAGCCAGGAGGAACAGCACAGCCAGGATGAACAGGAACAGCCTGGAAGAACAAGAACAGCCAGGAGGAACAGCACAGCCAGGATGAACAGAACAGCCCGGAGAAACGGGAATAGCCAGGAGAACAGCACAGCCAGGATGAACAGGAGTAGCCAGGAGAACAGAACACCCAGGAGGAACAGGAATAGCCAGGAGAACAGAACACCCAGGAGGAACAGGAATAGCCAGGAGAACAGAACAGCCAGGAGGAACAGGAATAGCCAGGAGAACAGAACAGCCAGGAGGAACAGGAACAGCCAGGAGAACAGAACAGCCAGGAAGAACAGGAACAGAGGTTTTACTAGCTCGAAATGGGGCTTAGGTGCTGACTTTGTGTGATCACAACCCTGGTCGGTCCAGCACTACTGCTACCGTAAAGCACATGAGCTGTTGTATCCATATATTTGGCTACATTTAGAATGAAATGTTCTGGTCTTCAAGGGGCCACCACAATGCATATAAAACAGCAGCAGCATAGACAGAAGGAACAGCACAGTCAGGAAGAACAGGAACAGCATGGTGTGTGTGTGTGTGTGTGTGAGAGAGAGAAAGAGAGAGCATGTGTGACTATGTACATCTTTGAGAGAGAAACAGAGAGAGCAATTACTGATAATGTTCCCCATTCAAAGAAATTTAAATCACAAAATGAAATATGATTTTGTTTTCAAGATTTGAATGAGTAGCTTGCTGTGTTTTTTTTTCCTCTCTCTCGGATTGTACTTAAGGCTTTTGCAATGTGTGCCTATTGTATGTCATGCCAATAAAGCACTTGAATTGAGAGCGTGTGTGTGTGCGTGTGTGTGTGTGCGTGTGCGTGTGTGTGTGCGTGCTCACGAGAGAAAGAGATAGCAAGCGAGAGGAGAATTAACAGGACCGAAGCGCGGAGGAATATCACCCACCACATGCTCCCAGCAGCTGTCGAGCCAGGCTGCGGAGCGTCCGCAGGGCGTGAATTAGCCGCGTTGCACGGGCGCGGTTAATTAGCAGGCGAACGGCCGCCCGCGTAGCCGCTGCAAGCCGATGCCTGCTCTCGCGCGCGCTCGCCTGGGAGATGCGCGCGGCCTCCTGGCGCCCGCCGCCCGGCCCCGCCCCCCACCCCCGCTCGGCCCCGCCCCCCCCTCCTCCTCCTCGGACACGCGGGAGTCCCCCCTGCGGCCGAGGGCTGGAGGGAGCGGGACGGGGGCGCGTGTAATTACCGAAACAGTCGCCCCGCCGTACACGCCGGGATCGCCGCGAGCAGAGCCGCGCGCTTGGCGGACCCGTCGCCGCGCCCGTCCTCCGCACGGCGACGGGCTCCTCGGGGGGATTAGGCGCCGCTTTGTCTCCTCCCTGCAGCTGCTGGGAAACGCTCCGGTCAATCGCAGGGACGGGCGGCGCGGGCGCAGGCAGGGGGCGGGGTTCTGCCGCGCGCCGCCTTTCGCTCCGCTGTCACGGGCCGGCTGCGTTCCTTCGGGTTTCCCTCGGTCCGGCAGCAGGGGGCGCTGGGGCGTCGGGGCGGCGTACGTGGAGTCCGTTTTTAAAAAAATCTCTTTAATTAAGGCGGTTTTTGGACTTCAGTTAAACAGCCGGGCCAAATGAGTTTGGCTCTCCTGGGCAGTCCTGTCACAACTTGGAGAATCTTTGTAGGGAGGGAGCCGAAGGGCTCGGGCAGCCAATCGGATGTTGGCGTGATTAGGTGGCCAGATGTAGAGAGCCCATTTTTGGGGTGATTTGAGCGGGACGGCTGCGGTTAACAACGCTATTTTTTCCCGAAAGCACCGTGGGATCTTTAAAGAGCACAAATCAGTATCTCGGTGCAGCGTCTCATCCAAAATAATACATCATATTGCATTGTAATCACATGGGGGATGCTTTTATCCAGAACTACCAACAGCAGTGGAGAACATCAAGTTGAGATACAGCGTTGGAGATACAGCCCCAGATGTATTTTTTTCTAGGGCTGTCAAATTAACGCATTAATTATAAAATAACGTGTTAACAAAAAAGATAACGCAAATTAACGTAACGCAAATTAAATTGAAAGCAGTTATATTCTTACAGTAAATGCCTGTCTAATTCTTAGTCTCGTTTTGTTTTAAGGGTTGTCTGTTTTGACATTTTATTTCTCGTTTGACTTGTCCCTTTCGTTCGGTTGTTTGGGGATAACGTAGGTGGCGCCTCACAATCTTAATCCTGATTCCCAATCAGGAGCCCTCCCACCTCCCCCCCCATGTTTCCAGAGCTTTCTGTGAAACCAGACTAGAGAGACGAAATATCACAGTTTTAATCACAGAGTGAACCCCCCTCAGTATGTTTCTGTATGCTCTGTGCCGAACAAGTCTGTATATTTGCAAAATACATGTAAATGGCTCAGCCAATCCCTGCCTTTCAGTAATCAGAGCTTCAGCCAATCCCTGCCTTTCAGTACTCAGAGGCTCAGTCAATCCCCGCCTTTCAGTAATCAGTGGAAAAGACATTGCAGTGTTTCTTGCACTTCCAGAAGACCAAACTACCCAAATACCTAAAACAACCTGTGTCACCTGCTTCTTATCATTTCTCTGTCCTCTGTACATTGACTTTGGGGTACAATTACAATCCCATCTGAGCAGCCTGCTCGCAATCTCCACAGCCTGCAGGATGTACAATAAAATGTCGACATTTTTACTGGGAGTTTGAAATTGTTCCGGTCTTTTCCGACAGCGGGAGGCTACAGTGCCATGATAAAGCTGACGTGTTTGAGCAGTGCATTCGGAGTGAGAAAAATCCACCTCCCACTTTCGCAAACCCTTCAGTGGAGCGTCCGAATCAAAGCTGCCTGCTGGGAATCGGACCCCTGAGTTCCGGCTCCGTGGGGGGGGGGGGGGGGGCACATGACCTCATAGCTTAAGCGTCTGCCCCCCAAACACTAGTCTGTACATGTATGCTATTATGCAGATTGTAATAAAAGAGAAAAGACTAAAATCCACAGTGTGGAAAGACAGCATGGGGCAGGGGCATACCTAGGCCCATAATGCAGCACTGCAGAGGCACAAAGGAAAGGTTTTTGGCCAAACGCGGGCTAATTTATTCTCCTTCCCCGCACTTTAATCAGGGCGCTCCAAATTTTTTAACATAACCACATGCAGCATTTGCATTAATACCCAACCCAACCCCCACACCTCTGCCCTCACACATCCCTCCCTGAGGCATCCCACGCTTCAGGAGAACCCCCCCCCTCCTTTACACACCACCCCCCCCCACTCTCGCCCTGCAGGTACCGGCAGTCCGTGTTCGGTTTGACTGCTCCATTATAAAACGCTCATTTACATTAAATGATTTACCCGCCGGTGCCAGTGCCTACCCAAACATTTTAATTGATTCTTGTCGCCCGAAGTGCTTCGAAATACGTGCTCTTCTGCGTGGCGTCAGAAAAGAAAAAAAAGGGCCCACCATTTTCCTGCCGCACGACCTCGGAGAGGATCGGCGTTATTTTTCGCTCAAAAACGTAAAGGACCGTTTTGTTTTGTTTTTGTTTTTTTTCTTAAAAGGGACGGACAGCGTCCAGCGCTGTGTCTAGGCTGGACACGAACACCATCGCAGTCTGTGGGACTCAGCGGTGATCTGAGCACAGGAGAATGTTTTAGGAAGAGGAAAGAGAAAATGGAACAACGAGGAGAGTCATATTAGGGCTCTAATGAGTTCCACATTATTCAGAGCTAAATCAACAGTGATGGGCTATGTGTTTTGCTGAAAGAGTGCATTTTTATCTCCCTCAAACAAACTCTGTTAAAGATGCATTACCAATGAGCATTTTACCGTTTTTTATTTTTGTTGTGAGGGCGGTGTCATTTACTTTTGTAACCATGGTTAATGTAATTAAAACGATTAATGTAATAACAATGGTCAATGGCTTTGTCCTTTAATATTTTTGACATTGCATTGCATGTGATGAGGTTTGATATGCGTTTTTTCATATTGAAGTAAAATATATTATTGATATCAGAAAAGGCATTTCAAAGCTTTCCTGTTTAAGCTTTTCCCTTAGCTTTGACTGCATATAACTACTGTGTGTCTGGGGGGAGAGGGGGAAAGGGGGGGGGGGGCACAGATGCCCACATTTACCTCCCACAATACTGCTTTTAGATATTGCAGTAAAAAAAATAAATAAAATAAAAACCTTATATTTATCATTGCATTTAGCAAAAAGTCCACATGTTTGCTGCACATCGCAGTACCTTCTTTTTCTGTGTGTGCTCTAAAAGCAACTCCGTCCCTGTCTATTCATCCCTGGTGGAGGTGGGGACGGGTAGAAATGGGGGGGGAGGAGGGGGTGCCGGTTGGGGCCCGGGTAATGAGAGGGAGCTGGGATACCAGTCCAGGTCAGGGGTGGCGGCGGCTTTCGGAAGAGAAGCGTCGCCGATAATCATCTTACGCGGGCGGAGCTGGCCTTTCACCGGCCGCCATCGCCCGCTCCCGCTCGCCGGCCGCTCCGCAAAAAGCACTCCGAATCATAACCAAGCGGTTGTCATGGCGCCGCGCTGGAAAAGCGCTCTTCTTCTACCTGACTGTGTGCGTACGTGTGTGCGTGCGTGCGTGTGTGTGTGTGTGTCTGAGAGAGAGAGAAACAGACAGAGAGAGAGAGAGACCCGTCAGGGCTTCTACGTATCTAATCTCACTTTAAATTCTAATTTCACTCTGTAAACCAGGCATGAAGTGAATATTTCTATTTCCTCTTAGACGAAAGTCGTTTTTTACCCTTGTTTTAACAGCGCACCGGTGATTGCACTGAATTATTTATTTCTTTTTTTCCGAGAGGCTGTCACCTGCCCGTGTGCGTGACGGCACAATTTAGTCCGCTCACCTCTACAGAGTCGCAAACATAAAAACGCAGCATCTGGAGAATGGCTCGGGCTCAAACCTTTAGGAGAACTTGGGAGGCAGAGTGTTGGCATTGGCAGCGTCCACAAGCCCTGTGTGTCTATGGACGCGCACGCGTGTGTGGTGTGTGCGCTTGTGCGAGCAAATGACTTTGACCTCTCTTTCCCCAAAAAGCCCCATTTTACTGAAACATCGCGCTCTGGGTTGTTTTTCTGTGTGACTGCACCCATGGTGCATCTGGAAGCGTCTGGGTGTTGAGTGAAGCCGCTTTAACCCCTCTTCCCCCGAGCCTCAATCAGACACGCCCGTGGGTAGCCTGGCCGCCGCCTCCCTGCCTAATTGCGATGAGCAGCCAGCAAGGTTCCCCTAATGAGGACCGCCACTGTAACACAGGAACAGCACCGACCCCGATCCGTCACAGCCACTCAGCCGGACGTGAAATCGTTAGGGACAGCTCAGCCCCTCCTGCTAATGCTAACGCTAATTTATACCTGTGTAATTACACTCTGATTAGCAGGAGGGACTGTGATGTATAATGCTAACGCTAATTTATACCTGTGTAATTACACTCTGATTATACATCACAGTCCCTCCTGCTAATGCTAATGCTAATTTATACCTGTGTAATTACACTCTGATTCTACAGCCCAGTCCCTCCTGCTAATGCTAATTTATACCTGTGTAATTACACTCTGATTATACAGCCCAGTCCCTCCTGCTAATGCTAATTTATACCTGTGTAATTACACTCTGATTATACAGCTCAGCCCCTCCTGCTAATGCTAATGCTAATTTATACCTGTGTAATTACACTCTGATTATACAGCTCAGCCCCTCCTGCTAATGCTAACGCTAATTTATACCTGTGTAATTACACTCCGATTATACATCACAGTCCCTCCTGCTAATGCTAACGATAATTTATACCTGTGTAATTACACTCTGATTATACATCACAGTCCCTCCTGCTAATGCTAATTTATACCTGTGTAATTACACTCTGATTCTACAGCTCAGCCCCTCCTGCTAATGCTAACGCTAATTTATACCTGTGTAATTACGCTCTGATTATACATCACAGTCCCTCCTGCTAATGCTAACGCTAATTTATACCTATGTAAATACACTCTGATTACACAGTCGGGCCCCTCCTACTAAGGCTATAGCTAATTCATACCTGTGTAATTACACTCTGATTACACAGCCCAGCCCCTCCTGCTAATGCTAATTTATACCTGTGTAATTACACTCTGATTACACAACCAGTCCCTCCTGCTAATGCTATAGCTAATTTATACCTGTGTAATTACACTCTGATTATACATCACAGTCCCTCCTGCTAATGCTAATTTATACCTGTGTAATTACACTCTGATTACACAGTCGAACCCCTCCTGCTAATGCTATAGCTAATTTATACCTGTGTAATTGCACTTTGATTATAGAGCACTGCTCTCCTGCTCATGCTAATTTAAACCTGAGTAATTAGCCTGTACTTGTACAGCCCAGCCCCTCCTGTTCATTATAATTTATACCTGTGTAAGTGCAGTTTGATTATATGGCACAGTCCCTCCTGCTAATGCTAATTCATGCCTGTGTAATTGCACTCTACTTATACAGCCTAGCCCCTCCTGCTAATTCTAATTTATGTCTGTGTAAGTACGCTTTGATTATAAGGCACTGTCCCTGCTACAAATGTTAATATATTAACATGGACAGTGTAGCTGCTTTTGTGAGTGCATATCATGCATTATTTACTTCTATTGTTTTCTTCTATGAGAGCAGGCTGTGCCCTCCTTATGTAATTCTTCATTTTATTCAGACAGGGGGAAAGCAGAGAGGGTCACAGAAAGAGATGGGATCATAGTACAGAAAGCGGCATGGCAGAATCGAACCAGTGGCCGCACCGGGAGATTAATATATGGGTTGGGAATCGGCCACCCTGTGGACTGCAGCATGGTGTGGTTTCCCCTGCTGTGCATGGTGTTAGCAGATATTTATGAGAGCACAAACAGTGTGGGTGTTTCGGGTTCTGTTTGAGGCAGTGTGATCAATGTTGTAAACCTTTATGGTACATAAGACCCCACAATAAGGTACACCTGAATATGGACTGTATTTTCACTCTTAACTTAGCCTATGGTATGTGTATTTCTCAGTTCTTTGAAATGCTAATATAAATGCAATCAATAATAACTCTACAGGGTCCTGGGCTTCATGTTTCTGTTAATCCGGCAATGGTTCATTTAGGATACAACCTGTTCCTATTTGCCTTCCGACTTCAAGATAAGCACTTTGCTCGAAGATACAAGGGCAAACATCCTGCCCGGGAATCGAACCTGTGACCCTCTGGTTTAAAAACTGTTCTCTCCCGCAGCCAGGCCAGTCGGATGCCCCCTTAGCGATGATCGCAGCAGTCAGTAGCGGCGATATTTTTCGAATGTTTCCAACGGCAACAGGAGTCTGTCTGAGTCTGCCTCTGGCTTCTCCTCTGGTTTGATCTGAAGTCAGTGATCAGAATTCTAAATCGGCGTTTCATCATTTTGCCATTCTCCGTGTACAAAGAACAGTGTGGAGACTGCTGCTTCTAATGTACCCACATACATGCTTTTATCATACATCAAAAGTCACTGTCAGCGGTGTAGGTAATGAGCTGCTTCTCATTGTAGTCACTGAATCTTTTTT
Source organism: Anguilla pacifica (assembly GCA_039654925.1). Taxonomy (NCBI): domain Eukaryota; kingdom Metazoa; phylum Chordata; class Actinopteri; order Anguilliformes; family Anguillidae; genus Anguilla; species Anguilla pacifica. The sequence goes on from CM077294.1 coordinate 34,686,861, forward strand.
CTCTTCTGTTATACAGAATGTTTTTAACAACCTGCTGACTTAATTGAATATTTCATAATTGCAGTACATTACTCACTCTTCCTGAGCCAACGACGTGGCTGTTTCCTTACGTAATCTGTGTGAATGGCTGGATATGTGCCTGAAGTGATTCGAGGTAGGATCATTGCTCACTTTATAGGGTTAGGGTAAGATTTGAGGGCTTTATCCTCTAACCTCCTGGCTGCCGTGGCGCGGGTTCGGAGCGGCGGTTGTTTGGACGCGGGCCCGCGCCATTGGGCTCCGCGCCACCTTCCCGCCTGACGGCGTGCGGTAGGGTGGCGTTAAAAATCCTGCAGCAGCTCATTCCTGCGCATTTGCAGCTCATTCCTGCGCATTTGTCATCCCTGTCATCTGCGGCCTCCAGCTGGCGGTAACCGCGCGCAGCCGGGCCTCTTCCGGCTGCCCGATCGCGGTAACGGAAACAGGGATCCGGACGGAATCTGTGCCGGGCGCTCTCCGGATCAGCCGCGTGCGCGTGAATGCTGAGAGGTCTGACGTCACAGTGAAACTGCTCCAAGAGTAGAGCCGGTTCAATCATAACATGACTCATGAGTATTTACACCCAGTATTTTACATTCAGCAGACCCTGCCATCCAGAGCGATTTACACACCTCGCATTCTTTCCGACTGTCCATTTATACCAAATATCTAATTTGCTCGTTCAAAGTAAAGCGATGCAATGGCTGTGCCTCAATGGGGAATTAAACCTGCAACTCCTGAGTTACAAGCCCAGTTCCCTAACCTTTATATGACACTGCCATCAACATCACCCTGCCTCCCCGCTCCACCCAGTGAATGCAGATGCGCACCTCTCTGATGGTGATTAATGCCCCTGAACGCATCAGTGCAGGATTTATAGTGGCACTACCTCTCTGCTACTCATTCCAATGTAAATGGCACTCTTCTATGCACTGACTGCGCCCCCTAGTGTTCCTCTGTGACACTTCACTTTCAGCGGGCTCTGTAGGCCTGTTCGCTCTGTGCATTAGTAGCAAGGTTTTACGCAAGCGACACGGCGACGTTTCTGATAAAATCCGGGGTCTCAGCGAGGATTGCGGCAAAAAGCACTCAAGAACAGGACAGGAGCTCTGAGCACAGGCATGTACCATGTGTGATTATTTATTTATTTATTTATCTATCTATCTAGTATGGGTGTTTCATTTTATTATTATTATTTTTTGTTAAAATTAAGAGTCTCTAGTCAGGATTACATATTTTCAAGACATTTCTTCCTGACTTTGGCACTTTTCCCCATCTTTAATAACCCTGTGCTCAGCCCTTAGAGGGCAGACTCTTTCGACAGCTGAGATGCTCAGCTTAAAGCTGGATGAATGGGAATGCAACATAGTTTATAGATGAGAACAGGCTATTTGGCCCATCTAGGCCTGACTTTCTGCTTTCAGTCAATGGTCAACACCCCTGGTCTCTTCTCTCGATGCAAGTCTATGCATCAACAACTAGCTGTGTGTGTAAAAAGTAGGTCTACTTCTCAGTTTAAATGCGAAATCTACGTTTCGTATTAATTTGGTTCGTGCGGTCTTTTTCCCTGCCGACCCAAGTCTTGAAACTTGAAATGGCCTCTGTACACCTCTTCATCAGACGCTTCTGAAGTCAAACCCTGCTCCCTGTCCTCCTGGTTGATTTGAACCCAGAGAATCGTGGTTCAGAAAATATGAACTCCTATCGAGCTTACTTGTAAGGAGCGCAATTATAATTCGTGACAAAAATAATATGCTGAGTCCTGACCTTGGAAGACGAGCGGAGTCGATGTGTTCTGCACACGAGGGGCATTTAATTAAGCTCTGCTGAGACCCGTGGGGCGGCGATCGCTGGCGTGACACCCCGGCCCTCTCTCTCATCGCCAGGCCGAGCTTACGCTCGCCTGCACCGCGGCGAGGTTGTTATCCTAGCGGTTCTGAGGCACGCATCGCTTCCTGTCACTCGCGTCGTAACCTTTAATCAAAAGCGCGAGCCTTTCATCTCTTTCTTGAGGAAGGCGCGATGGCATATGCGTGAACTGGCGTATGCCGTCTTTCCGTATTTTCTGTTTCGCTTTTCACTCTTTCACCGAGCACCGCAATCCTTCTCCTCTCCTTCTCCTCTTCTTCTTCTTCTTCTTCTTCTTCCACCTCCTCCAGTTTATCAAAATTTCACTAATGCTCATGTTTTAATCTTGCGATTCCAGAACCCGTCCTCCTCTTTAATCTAGCTAAGCTCCTAAGCTTAGCTGTTTGGAGGGGGGGGGTGGGCTAAGATGATATGTTTTCCTGAGGCATGCATTTTTTGATCAGGTTAGGACAAAACAGGAAGCGATAGTTATTCCTCTGATGCCACTCTGGCATTTTCTGAATATCTCATTCTCGGTGCCAACGGACAGGCAAATTTCGGCACGTCGAACTTGTTCCATCGTCCGAGGCAACGGCGACCACTTCGTGGCCCAGGCTGCCCTGTCAGACAATTTGGGTCATGTACTCAACACTCATTAGAGAAGGGGCAGGGGGGGAGGGACGCGAAGACAAGCTTCAAACAGTCGACATTGGACATGTTCTCTTTTCGTGGCTGAGAAACGCAGCACCTGCCACATATCAAAAGCACAGCGGCTAAAGGGACAGGCGAACATCTGCAAGCGATGAACTTTGGACAGAGAGAACAAACAGTGTTAATAAACCATCAATACAATTGTGTTATTTATGCTGTATATAAATAAATATACAGTATACATACTGTATATGCGTGTGTAGTTCGCAGATGATTTTAACCGAAGTGACATCAAAACATACTTTCTTTCATGGCTGCAAAAATGTGTCTAGAACAAATTAAGAATATAAAGTGTATAAAATATGGCTGCATAAATACACAATGCAGGTAATGAGAAGTACTATATGCTGAAGAAGATGGGTAAATATTGTTTTTTAATAGTGCAGTTGTTCAGAGAAAATATTTTAACACGTTTCCAAGAAAATATAGGTGTCAAAACCGTTGGCACCCTGTTTTCAGTCCTTTATAAACCCTTCCTTTTTTAACGAGAACACTACTGAGTCATCTTCTGCTTTATATGTGGAGGGTTGCCATTCCTACATACAGAATCTTCAAGAATTCTTCTGCTCTTCTTTGCTTGAGGCTTTTAAATTAGTAAAAGGGATTAACAAAGTGAACTACAAGTGATTCTTCAGGTTGAGGGTTTTAAAGACAATTATCCATCCACCCATCCATTCTCTAACCGTTTAGTCCAAGTCAGGGTCGCGGTGGCAAAGGGACAAGCAGGCTCAGTTCCTTCTTCACCACCAACGTCCGGTGCAATGCCTGCATTCGTGCGGGCGATGCACCTAGACGGCTGTCAATCTCCGAATCCCTTTTACCCTCACTCGTGAGAAGACAAATAGCTGAAGGTAAATTCCATACGGAAGTTTGGAAGTATTTTTTCACACAGAGAATAGTCACTGTGTGGAATAGCTTGCCAGGTCGTGCAGTAGACTCAGTAACTCTGTGGGTTTACAGGACCAGACTTGATACGGTGCTGGATACTATCTAGCTCAAGGTAAACCGAGCACTAGGTACACTGTAGCGGTAGGAAAATGGCAAATATTGTTCGGCTGAATGGCCTGTTCTTATCCTCGTGTTAGTCGTGTTGTGTCATGTCATAGTTGATTTGCTTTGTGCTTGTGGATTGCCTACTTCACACTAACCCACAAATATTCAGTATGTTTGGGAGTTGAGATGGCCGTGCAGCGATCAGCTGATCATTTCCTCCTGTGCAGGCCTGTTGTACAGAGGGCTCTATATCTGATGAGGTCACGGGGTGTGTCGGGGCGGGCGCACCGGCGAAGCGGGACGTTCATGGAGGATTCCGTCCCGCCCGAGCCCGTTTGGTGATTTGGCGGCTCACCGTGCACCACAGCGGGACGGGAGGCGCGGTCGGGGGCGCGTCAATCAAGATCAGGACCAGACTGTAATTTTGGTGTCTGAGTAGTCTGCGATTCGCGCCTGCACTGACTGCGTCCGTGGAGCCAATCACGGCCCAGCAGACGGTGAGTTGTTCGTTTGTTCATGGCTTTCCCAAGCAGCGAGCACAGGACCATAGCCGAGTCAACCGTTTTTATAAGACATATGCTGTCCTATTGGACTTTGGTATAAATTCCCCAAGCGGGACAAATGCATACTTTGCATTTATCGTTCGTTGTCTTTTTTTCTTTTTTAAATAATGTTAATTCCTCCAATTATTTCTGTTTCTAATTGTTTATGGCTATTCTCATACTGCACTGTGGCTTATAGCTTTGAACTGTGTTCATAACACCTGCCTGCTCTTGTTGTCTTTTTTTGAAATTCAGCATATGGCCATCCTACTCATGCTTCATATTTTTTATTTCGTTTGAGCAACAGTTGATCTAACAAGTCATTTCATTGGCGTGAATGGCATCATCGCCATTGTTACGATATTTAAAAGAGGTAATTCGGCTATGATTAAACCCAGCTGCAACACAGTGACTGATAAAATTTTCAGCCTAATCCAGCCCATTCTCCACCTGCTCCATGATCTGTGAGCTGGGCGCTCTTCGCCGCTGGTCACAAAAATACCAAAATTCACTGGCCACACCCACTGCACCCATGTGATGTGCCTGTGCGCCGTGCGCACTTAATTAGGGAAAATAGAGCCCAGAAATCCCTGTGCAGACGCGTTACATTAACACAGGCATGTACGAGAGAGAGAGAGAGATTTTAATAAGATGTCAAAATTCCAAAACAAATTTCCCTCCCTTGCAAATGAACAAAAGCTGCGAGTCCTATTAGGAGAAGGGCCGACAGCCTCACTCGCAGCTATTAATAGAGAGATTAATACGTTTTTGTCTGTCACAGCCTGAGGGACAGTGAGTAAACATCTAATAAAAAAATGTTACAGAAATTTTTACTTCATAAAAAAATGTAATGAATTGAGCATAGTATAATATATTAATAGTATAGTAATAGTAGTTAATTTAATAGTTAATAAATGTTATGTTACTGTCATTTATGCTGTTATTGTTGTTCCTGAGAGAGAGAGAGAGAGAGAGAGATAGATAGTGTGTGTGTGTGTGTGTGTGTGTGTGTGTGTGAGAGAGAGAGAGAGAGAGAGAGAGAGAGAGAGAGAGAGAGAGAGAGAGAGAGAGAGAGAGAGAGAGTGTGTGTGAGAGAGAGGGAGAGAGAGATTTTGACTTTTGAGATGTGCACTGCTGTCCATGGTGCTGAAGTGTCAGGCACAGGAAGGTCAAGCTCAGCTTTGCTTCTGAAACACCACCAGCCCACTCACATTCAATCCATCTTTCAGGCTCAGAGTTGAATTCTAAAAACTTTTCTCTGTTTCTGGTGAATTCAGAATCTCCTCAAGGTTTACTGCTTTTTCCCCTGCGTTCATTTTTTAAAAATCCTTTTGCTTCTTTTTGAAGCTTAATATTTATTGTGTATTACATCTTAAATCAGCCTTGAATTTGATAGAATTTTTCTGACCGTTTGTGTGCAGTAGAGCTGTCAACATGAGTTAGAGCTCTTTAGTTGACTGTCGGGGTACCATAACATAGCATGCTTAATGAATCTCAGCTTAAATGTATAATCTATCCACCAAATGCCGAAAAATAACTTATTTTGAACAAAGGTCGCTGCAGTCTCAAAATATTCCTCAGATCTACTGTAACCATAAGGGACAGAGAAGATAAGGAATCGGAATGCATAAAATCTGAAAAGTAGTTTGAAAACAACAATATTAAATGTCTACAAAATTGATATCACAGCAAGTAGCATTACATACAGTTTAATTTTCAGAGCCACCATCTACAATATAACCAATGATGCCTGATGATCTTCCAAACTTGACACAGACAGATTTGGTATTTTTGTACCTTTAAATTGCCTCAGATAAATACTAAGCCTGTCTGATTTATTCACTCGTTATTTCGCCATGCATGCATGCATTTCCTGTTTTTTTCCCAGCTCATTAATAAACTCATTTTCCCAGCCGACTGCTCCGCTTCCACCGGGGAAAGCTTCGCAGTGTCGGCCGGTGGCTCCATCGGCGCATCCCATAATATGCAGCGCCATGGCGCATGTAAGCAGGCTGGCCTCATAGCAACAACGAGGACCCTTTTAAAGAGACCTTAATTACCTCCATCAGCACGCTTGCCTGTCTGTTCACCCCTCGTCCCACTCTCTCTCACTCAACCCCCATCACTCCTCTGACCAGTGCCTTGCAATTCAGCTCAACCCCAGACCGCTAAGAGCATCTTCTCGAGAGGACATCATTGTTACATCGTGATTAGTTAAAACAATGATTAAAAAAGAGAGAGAAAAAAAAAGTCACTCAGAACCCTTTCGGTCAATTGAGCTCCGGGGTCACATGATTAATAAGAGCAGATCTGGTGTTTTTCCAGTTTGTTAAATTGTTATATTTTGCGAACATTTTTGTCGAACGCGGTTCTTTTTCAAAATAAATAAACAATCGTACAAATGAAGTCTAGCTACGTGACGCATTTTCCCCAAAGCCCTGCCGTTTCCCTGCGGTTCCGAAGATACTGTTTTACGGACAATGAAACGAAACGAAACTGCGGGTGATTGACGTTTTCGGAGGTCCGGGAGCATGCGGGGACTGCGCGCGGAATGCCATATGAGACCCGCAGCCCAGGACTTGTTAATCCAGGTTGCCGTGGCAACCCAGCTGCGCCGCTGCCGAATGCTGGAGGAGATAGGCATCCTCGAGGGAGCGGCGAGCGGTTACCAACGGCAGCGCCGTTTGACCAGAAAAGGGGAAAAAATATATTCATATATAAAAAGAAATATACAGACCTACCCGTCAGTCATGCCACAAAGAGAGATTTCGATTTTAAGCGAATGCATTAGATTAATACCGCTCAGGCCTTTCAAATACACTGTACTACTCAGAAAGTGAAACGAAAAAGCAGGGGCGCTCCTTCCAACAAGTTGGAACCTGGGACAGTTTCAGGCTCAAGTTTTGATAAATTGCTTATTGATTTTTTTTTTTTTTTTTGGACAAAGTAAAAAAAAAAGAAGAAAAGAAAAGAAAGCCAGACAAAGAATCTTACAACAGAGATTGCCAGAGAATCAGTAGTTGACAGAGACAATTTAGTTTCACTGAAAAACACATTGATTAGCAGAGATGAAAAGACTGGCACCCTAAGGTCTTATAATCGGTTCTGCGGAGGACCAGGGCAAACTTATCTCCACGGCCTTCTCTCTCTCTTAAAAGCTGGTGTTGAGGAACTGCTGAATCCCTGCCAGCTAGCCAGCCACCAATTTTACAGACTTTTCACTTCTACTTAACCGAAGCTTGAGTCACTGCTCGCAAAAAGCCTACTCAGGCTTCTGATTCACAAACAGAATCTGACCGTTTATATATATAAATTATAGCTTGATTAGCCTACTGAAAGAACGGTTCTATTTTGTACATACTGTACATTTTATATATAAGTCCCAGTGTATATTGGTGTATAAAAAATTGTGAATATGAATGTATGGCTATTTTACTATATAATAACCATGAGAAGTAATTCAGCTGGCAATCCATACTGTATTTTATGACTTGCTTCAGTCAAAATTATTATTTAAACAAATGTGACCTTGACTGAAAGCCCCATTTCCCATTGGTCAGTTTTGAAGGTGTTCCAGCGTAGACTCGGAACACTTCCTGAATTCCAGAATATACGTGACTTCCTGAATTCCAGAATACATGTGTCTTATTGTACGGAGAATCCAACAGACGTGTGATGCCTGAAGACTCAATATAGAATCTGCATGCATATCATAAAATGAAATAATCAAAATATGCAGAGATGGTGGCTTGAGTGACCGCACACCAGGGAAAGAGAGAGAGCACAGAATTTAAATTCATATTCAAGTCCTCCTTTCTGTCAGCTTTGTAGCCACGTATTCAAGCCAAATCAATTTAACCAACCCTGTCAACATATTTCCCACAATCCTTCACTCCGTCCCCCCGCCACTTAGATTCGTGGAACCATTTGATCCCCTCCAGCAAATAAAAAGGGAAAAAATTATGACTATTAAAATGAAATTGGATTTATTGTGTGGGATTTTCCTGCTCTCCCTCGCTTAGAGATTAAAGTGATTCTTGTGTTTTTTTTAATTCATTAATTTCTTCACTTTGCTGTTTCTCCTAAGCGCGTAGAAAAATACTAGTATAATTATAATAGAAATATGAATTTCTAATCTTCATCAGCAAGAGCAGTTTAATTAGTAATACATTCTGTCCCTGTAGTCTGTACGTTTATCACCCATCAGAAACCCTGCACTGAAACGTTGTGTCCATGACCGCCGTAGGAAACCTTAAGGCTTGCTCACAATTTGAAGCGAGATCGAGAAGGCCATCGGCAAAAGGCTTGGGATGATGTCGACCATGCACAGCCCAGATTTTTCTGCTTCACGGTTTTGTGCAGAAGCTGCTTGGGCAGACGAGTCCTAGAGCGTACACAGGAACTGGAGAGAGGGTAGGAGGGGCCAGAGAGTGAAGCACAGGCTGAGGGCAGAAGAGCTTGCAGCCCATTTAACTCCATGTAGAAAACCAGGCTGAATTAGCTGGCTAACTGTCTCTCTGTCCTCTCTGTCACACAACTGCCTGGAAATGCAATGAAATTCTGATTGAACCCTCTAGTTACAACAGTGTTTAAGTGTCATAAATGCAATAAGGTGTGTAGGTGGTCTTCATTAATTATTAGAGGCATATATCAACCTGTCTTATTCAGATTTTACATATTCTGCATACCTTAACCAAGTTTTGCTTTTTGGAATAAGGTTTTCTACATGGTCTGTTTCATAACCTGGAATACTTGAGTTTTCCAGCTAAGATCAGAATAATGATATGCACGTGAATGTGGTCAATGACATTTTGTACACGTATTCAGCAGTTAGGGCCTCTGAGTTCTTGCGTCTGCGTGCAGTTGATTAAAAGTGCAAACTCTCTTAAGGAGTGATGTTGTTTTCAGGAACACACCTGAAAGTCGATGTGCTATATAACAAAGATTTGATCTGACAGATTAAAAGTGCTGGGAAGTGATGCTTGGATGCTGAGTTAAAATTTTTTTTCCACACATGGCATTGAATTTAGAACAATTAACAGCTTTCAGGTTGCAGTTTTAGTTGTAATGAAACCTGACTAGTAAGCGAGTAAGCTAAATTGACACCTACATATCTCGCTGTTTCTCTCTCTCTCTCACACACACACACACACACACACACACACACACACACACACTCTTTGTCTCTGTCTCTCTCACTCTATCACACACACACATACACACACACACACTCTCTCTGTCTCTCTCTCTCTCTCTCTCTCTCACACACACACACACACACACACACACACACACACACACGCTCTCTCTCTCTTTGATCTCAGCAGGAGCCACCAGTCCTGCAGACTGAGAGGTACAGATAGTTCCTCAGACATGGAGCGAGGCACAGCACGTTCCACCTTTCAGAATTCCAGACCGCAGAGTGACGCAAGGTCACCCGGGCTCCCTCCAAATTGTTAACCCTAGGATCTGTCTTTAAAATGCATTACATTAGTTTATTTACCTGCGAGTGAAAAAAAAAATCCTTACCAAGAGGCTTGCGAAGGTTGCTCGCAATAACAATCAGTGGCTTTCAACACTGGCCATCAAAAAGTGAGTGGGAGAGAAAGGAGGCTGGAAAGAGAGGGTTACAGAGAGGGAGGGAGGAAGGGAATGAGAGGCGTAGAGAGGTAGGTAAAGGATGGGGTAGAAAGAAAGAGGAAAGAGCGGGGTAGAGAGGAGAGGGATGGAAAGAGAGGGGTAGAGAGAGTGAGAGGGATGGAAAGAGAGGGGTACAGAGAGGGAGGGAGGAAGGGAATGAGAGGCGTAGAGTGGTAGGTAAAGGATGGGGTAGAAAGAAAGAGGAAAGAGCGGGGTAGAGAGAGGAGAGGGATGGAAAGAGAGGGGAAGAGAGAGGGAGAGGGATGGAAAGAGAGGGGTACAGAGAGGGAGGGAGGATGGGAATGAGAGGCATAGAGAGGTAGGTAAAGGATGGGGTAGAGAGAAAGAGGAAAGAGCGGGGTATAGAGAGGGAGAGGGATGGAAAGAGAGGGGTAGAGAGAGGGAGGGAATAAGAGGGGTAGACAGAGGGATGGAAAGTGGGTGGTAGACCGAGAGAGTGGGAGGGAAAGAGCGGTAGAGAGAAAAAACGATGGAAAGAAGGGGGTAGAGAGAGAGCGAGGGAAAGAGATAGAGGGGGAGGGACAGAGAGAGAGAGAGAGAAGGAAAGCTGGAATGAGGAACAGAGCCCACAGTGTTGAATGCGAGGGAGGCCTCTGATTCGGAGATCGGCCATGTCCCCTCCACCTCTCTCCCGTCTCATTTATTTCAATTTGTCACACTTTATCCCCCCCCCCCACCCCAACCCCCTCTTATACGGGCGCTGAAATTGTGTCTCCCGCTCGGGCTATAATGAAACATTTAGATGAGAGCAGACCTGCGCCTTGGACATTAATGGCTCCTATAGCGGGAGATGGGTTTTAGCACTCTCCCCACTCCCTCTAACATCCCTTAATCCAGGTCAGAGTGAGACTGCTTCTCTCTAATTAGCATTGCTACTTTCTTTCTGAAGCTCTAATAGAGCGTAAGAGCTTCCAGTGCTTGCTGCTACACCAAGGACATGGTTTGGAGGTGTACTTTTCTTGGGTAAACATATAAGGGTCAATTGCAACGTGCGTAGTTGGGAGTTTAAAACCTCAGGTTTTAAAACCCTAGACCGCAGAACTACATTACACCTGGAACGGCTATCTGAATCTGTGAAATAAGGATTAGCCGTTCCAGTTATAATGTCTTGGGGTTTAAACCCGAGGTCTAAACTCCAGCTAAGCATGCTTTAATTGACCCAAAGTGCACGCGATGGTTTGTTCTCAAAGTTGTTTAGCCCTAAAGACCTACGCCGCATTCCCAGCGTTAGGCGGTGGGCGTTCCTCTGGGGCCGTTGCATGCTGAGTTCTCATCGCCGCGAGTGGAATAAAATGGGGGGGGAACGTTTGCCTAAGCTTCGCGTTTCCTGCTCGGAAGCGCGCAAACAATCGAGATGCCTTGTGTTTATTTACATGCAAATGCATATATATTAGTGCGGATTTCTTTGATACGAATCTAAGATGTGCAGCGCTGCTGTTTTAAATGTCAGCACACACATGCCTGGAAATTAAATAAATGAAGAGAAGGCCACAGCTTTTATATTCCTTGATTTGATTTATTTTTTATGGCCTGCCCTGTTCTGGAAGGAAACGTCCGGAGCTTTCAATGCATTACCATCTCGTCAGTGTTCGGCTTCGCTGATGGGCTAATGCAGGCGGTGCTTTTAAAGACGTTTCCTCTGTGTTCAGGTTCAGTTTCTATCGAACGGGGGGAAATGACGGTTGCGTGTCCACTCGCCGGTCCGGGAACGGTGTTAACCAGCTCCGATGCGGCTGCAGAACTCGGGTAGAAGCCATAATGTTACCTGGCATTCTTAGTGACTTAGTGGATCAAAGTGTCTACAAAGTGAATGTAATTTAAATGTAAAAGTTCTGAGATCAGAGAGAGAGAGCGAGAGAGAGAGTTGTTTCATCGTGACCTCCCCGGTCCGACAGCCAGCGAATCGGTCCAATCCTTTCTGAAGTCTTTCCAGAATGTTCTCGGTGTCGTAACAGTCCGTGTCCTGGCCGAAATTAGCTTTGATGATGACATAACAGCGGAACTGGTGTCAGCTGTGGAAAATGCAGCACTGCTGTCATATTAGATAGTGTGATTCGTGTGAATGTTTTGATCTCCTGCCGTCCTGTGCATTGACACATCTAGCGTCTACAAGGCGGTTGGTCCGGTGGTTGAAGGCCATGGTGCTCTCCAGGGCTCGACACTGAATCCTCACAGCGGCACTGCCGCCACGCATGCAGTGAGCGAGCGATGGCATCGGGGGCAACAGGGTTATCTGCGCCGTCGTACTACAGCGACCCCTGTGGTCGATCATGTGTCTGCAATCGGTTCTCCGCCCGCTGTGCGTGAAGCTTGCTCTTCAGACACGGTGACTGCACAGCTCTGCTGAAATGGCCCAGGGAAGCATGAGCATCGCATTGCATAGCGCTTAGCATAGTACATAGCATAAAACTTAGCATAGTACATGACAGCGCATAGCACTCTCAACAAAGGGAAAGGGAACGTATAGCATAGCACTCTCAACAAAGGGGAAAGGAATGTATAGCATAGCGCATAACACTCTCAACAAAGGGGAAAAGAATGTATAGCATAGTGCATAGCACTCTCAACAAAGGGGAAAGGAATGTATAGCATAGCGCATAGCACTCTCAACAAAGGGGAAAGGAACGTATAGCATAGCGCATAGCACTCTCAACAAAGGGAAAGGAATGTATAGCATAGCGCATAGCACTCTCAACAAAGGGAAAGGAATGTATAGCATAGCGCATAGCACTCTCAACAAAGGGAAAGGGAACGTATAGCATAGCGCATAGCACTCTCAACAAAGGGGAAAGGAATGTATAGCATAGCGCATAACACTCTCAACAAAGGGGAAAGGAATGTATAGCATAGCGCATAGCACTCTCAACAAAGGGGAAAGGAATGTATCGCATAGCGCATAGCACTCTCAACAAAGGGGAAAGGAATGTATAGCATAGCGCATAGCACTCTCAACAAAGGGGAAAGGAATGTATAGCATAGCGCATAGCACTCTCAACAAAAGGGAAAGGAATGTATAGCATAGCGCATAGCACTCTCAACAAAAGGGAAAGGAATGTATAGCATAGCGCATAGCACTCTCAACAAAGGGAAAGGGAACGTATAGCATAGCACTCTCAACAAAGGGGAAAGGAATGTATAGCATAGCGCATAGCACTCTCAACAACGGGGAAAGGAATGTATAGCATAGCGCATAGCACTCTCAACAAAAGGGAAAGGAATGTATAGCATAGCGCATAGCACTCTCAACAAAGGGGAAAGGAATGTATAGCATAGCGCATAGCACTCTCAACAAAGGGGAAAGGAATATAGCGCATAGCACTCTCAACAAAGGGGAAGAGAGAGAGGAGCTTTGTGTAGTTCATAGTGTAGCACATTGAACTCTCAAAAAGCAACTCACATCAGCCTCCAAGGAAATGTGCATTGATAAATTAATCATTTAATAACATGTGCTAGCTTTTATGTGGATGTGTGAGGGCATAATGACATGAGCTTCACAGGGTGGCAGAAGGATGGAAAAGAGGAAAATCAAAATGCTCATTGAAAATTCAACTTTCCAGAAACTCCATCAGTGTCAAGTGTACTCTATCAGAGTCGATTTAATCAGGACAGCAGAATGGCCATCTTCTGACTTTCCTCTTCAGACTGCATCTTGGTTCCTCTCCTGTCCCCTCCCCCTAGCACTCTCACCTTTTAAACTATTTCAGGTTATTTCTTTTTTTCTACAGCTCTGAATAAACTCAACTCACTTTGGAAATCATGGACATCCATCTGTTAAAGTTTATGCTCCCAGCTCAACTGAGAAAGCCAGAAGAGAGAGGGCAAACTGGATGGGCAAATGGGATGAGTGCAGTCTGCACCCAGTGCGTATGGGAAATGTAGTATCATGCAGCATCACCTCAAATTGACTTATTTCAAATGGCATTTGAGAACTACAATGATTTTTTTTCATAGAAAATGCTACCAGAAGGTCACCCGCCAAAGTGGCTGGTAAAAGTGACACACCACTGCCGAATTCTACCCACATTTGGCGAGTGGCGAGTGTTAATGTCAAGCCCTGAATGAGGTGCAAACTGATCCAGCGCAAGCCTCAGATAACTCTTAGAAAGATAAAAGTAAGTTGAACAAAAGTATCAAACTCTAATTAGACAGGAAGCCATAAACTACCATAAAATCATAAATCATAAAAAGGTTGTATTTCATGAGACCTGAAACACCATGGTGTATGTTGTCAGGTTGTCAAGCAGGAAGTGTGTGTGCTCTGACAAAAGATCACTCTCCCCTTTTATTCCGCAAACAACTGAGTCATATCACACAGCCATAGAGGGAGGGCAAAGATGGCTTAGGGTCACAGAAACTTCTCAAACCAATCACAGGCCTACTACTGTAATTATATCATATAAGTATCTATAACTACTCAGTATCACATATTTCAGCTCGATCAAAGCTTAATCATTAATAAACCTCAAAATCAATGAAAAATTCACTTATTTGTGCAATAATTAACAATGAACTAATCATCAATTAACATTATTTATAATTTATTATATTATTCCACTACACCAGATGCAATGTGTGTGTGGTCAGAAGCGATACTTTGGTTTGCATAGTTAACTACTATACTCGTACTCGTTCTTTAGTGGTATTGCACTTAAACTCTCTGCACTGGGAATGCCATTAGCCTAAACTGGCACTGTTGGCACTGTTACTCATATTAGTCAGGTGAATGCCTTGTTCTCTCCTACACTGTCGGTCACTCAGGACAAGAGCACCTGCTTAGTGAAGATAACGTTATGCAATGTAGTGTCACATAATGTAATGCATTAGTCTATTCCCTCCATTGACAAGAGGTCAATGGTTGCCAGTTGTCATAAGTGAGAGATACATGCTTTGATTGAGATTGGCTTCTCCTTTAGCACAGCCAGCAATGTGCAGTGTAGTTACGGGCTGACCAGACGAGCGGATTCGAGGAGAGCTTCAGCGGCAGTGCTCCTGGTTGGCTGCAGGGGGCGTGCTGGTGACTTCAGATGCAGAGTCAGATGCAGAGTTTGGGGGCAAGACGTACCAGACGAGTGAAGGGAAACGTCTGAGCTAAAAAAAAAGTTTGAGTGAAAGTTATTTATGAAAACACGTTATGGCTGCTTGATTTGGCTCATAAGTAATAAAGAATGTTTAATATCAGCCATAAAAACCCAAAGCACTCCACCGTGGCATAAAAATGAAGAGACTTCAGAGAGCATAAAATGGGAAGTGAAAGCAAACACGATTATAATGGCTCGCGATGCACCAAACATGAAATGTTTCTTCAATGAAACAAAGGGAATTTTAATGACCGATATTCTTTTCTTTTGTCATCGGTAGGAACGTACTGGCCCGCAGGAAATGATCGGCTCGTCTTTAGCTGTCATCGCGGCGCGAGTTTCAGGCCTCAAGGAGCCTTCAGCTAGTCGTCGTTGCAGTCGACAGATTTCGGGACCTGAAGGATGTGCTGTCAGTTTAGGCTTTTCCTCCAGTTTTCAAGAGGAGGGGCCACTTTGGGCCACTCAAAAAGCAAAGCACTCAGCATTGAAGGGCTGAGATAAGACCTGACATCCTGTCAGTGTAAGGGGGTTACTCATCCCCCCCCCCCACCACACACACACGCACACACTCGCACCTCCCAATAATATGCAGTCATGTTCTGGTTGAGTTCCTCACTCACAGTGTCAAGGCTGTGCCATTTAATGCACCATGACTTTTTTGCCAATCAGTTTTTTAATGCGACATTTCCATAAACTTAAGACCTCACAGAAAATATTGGGGTGGGGGGGGGGGGTTATAGCATGGTAGGCGACTTCCAATCCACTACACACTTCATACTGCCCGGACAATAGCTTTTTTGCTTTTTTCTTACCGGCACCGAGGCATGCTTTCTGTCACTCACATAGGTTAGTTTAGACACGCTTGCCTACAACCTCCATCTAGCTTGCACGGTTCTTGCTTGCAAGGGCTTGACCCGAACTGAGCCAAATATAAAATGACCTGAACCGACCCAAACTGTTGGGCTCTGGTTGGGTTCTGTCGGGCTTGGGTGAAAATGACAATCTCTGGATGTATACCAGTGGATAGCAATCCCCTCACAGCAAGAAGGACCAGGCTGGCAGGGGCCTGTCTGGGTGGAGTTTGCATGTTCTCCCCATGTCTGCATGGGTCTCCTCCCGTAGTTCCAAAGACATGCAGGTTAGATTAATTGGAGACTCTAAATTGCCGATAGGTGTGAGTGTGTGAGTGATGGTATGTGTGCCCTGTGATGGATTGGCAACTGGTCCAAGGTGTATTCCTGCCTCTCGCCAAATGCATTCTGGGATAGGACCCCCCCCCCCCACCCTGACCAGGAATAATCAAGTTAAGTGATGGATGGATGGATGGATGGATGGATGATGATGATGATGATGATGACGATAATAATAATAATAATAATAATAATAATAATAATAATAATAATAATAATAATAATAAAAAATTCTGTTTAACAGAAGTTGGGTTGGGTGGGCAGCTTCCAAAGTCAGAGGGCCTACAGCATAGCCTCCAGTTGCAGCCTGAACATTACATTACATTAAAGGCATTTGGCAGACGCTCTTATCCAGAGCGACGTACAACAAAGTATATAATCATAATCAGGAACAAGTGTGTCGAAAACCCTAGAGAGAAGTACCGTTCCAAGTGCAGGGAACAACCGCATAGTTCAACTTGGACCCTGTAGGTTAAACTGATTAACACTAACACAAAACAAGAACAGCAACAACGCAGTCTATGAAAAAATACAAGCAATAGTTAAGACGAGTGCATTAACTAAGTCACCTACAAAACAGTTACCTAGTTACAACCCTAAGCTTACAGTCAATTTAGAGATTAAATTGAGAATATGATTTCTCTCAGCATGACAGATTTAAAGACTAAACGAACTCACCCGATATTGTCTTTAAATGGATCCATGCCAAAGAAAAGTAATGATTCATCCTCTCAAAGCTTTTACTAACAAACTTTTAGTAGCAAAAAACAAAATATCAACTCGCCATCCATGCTACCTGCTTCCTACGCTCAAAGTACCGTATTATTTATTTAGACATTGGCAGAGTACAGCATAAATTGCATCTTTTGTTTATATTCAATATTAGTAATTGCAGCGAGAAACTGCAGCTGTAGACACAAGATAGTGTGTTCTGTTATGGTAGCAACGGAACGAAGCGGACTATATATGTATTACCATCATTGTTTTATTATACTAGCGTGTTTTCACGCGTTTGCAGAGAAACTCAAATACTATCAATAAAATGGTTTAGCTATTTCTCAGCATAATGACAGATTCAAAGACTAAATGAACCCAATATTGCCTTCAAATGGATCCATGCCAAAGAAAAGTAATGATTCATCCTCTCAAAAAGCTTTTACTAACAAACTTTAAGTAGCCTAGCATGCACTCTGGCTGGCACTGTCTTCCATTGCTTCCCCGACGTTCAGACTCTCCCCTCACTGATAACAACTAGATCCTATGGTGTCGGATTACTTGTGTTGCCATGGATGTCTCTTCTAGCCGCTTGCCGTAAAGGAGTTTACTAGATGTCGTAACACTTGAGATTTGGAGCTACAGCTCTTCTGCACCCCAAATAATAAAAAGTCCAAATGGCGGGCTAACAATATGGCGGACATAGGTGGTCCCAATAGCAAAGTTGTAGAGCACATTCAGATGCATCGGTCGATTAAGTTTTGTGTTGATCTGAACCATCGCCAGCGCGCCCCACGGCGACCCCGCAAACCTCCAGCGAGCCTGCAGGGGCTCTGCAGCAGCACGGGACTGCGCGGGGGCCGCCGCGCGATCCGTCACCCGTCGGGGCCCTGTCTGGTCCCGGGGTTAGCTCATTACCGCGTTTGTCAGGCCAGTGTCTGGTCATGACAGAGTCATAATTTAACAAGAACAATCGCTGCGAACGCTCGTTTTTTTCTCTTTCGTTTTTCCACTCGTTTTTCCACCCCAACCCCCCCACACCCGCCCCCACCCCCTCCGCCATCGGCTCGGTCACGGCTGCCGATAATTTTCCGCGGTTAAAGCGATACCGCACTTATCAGTCATTATTACGGTATTATCCGTTCTCTTAGCTCCGACCGCGACGGAGGGGCCTCGATCAATGTGTAATTACCGCCAGCTCCCGCCATAAATAACGTCCCGGCCCTCTCCCAAGGTTATCTTAATTGTGTTATTTATAAATATGAAACGGCGGTGGAGCTCCGGGCCGGGCGAGGCGCGGGGGCTGACGAGCGGCGTGAGTCTGAAGGGTTTCGAAACGCCACGGAATGGCGGACGCATGCGTGTGCGGCGCTCGCGACTTCGTCGTGACGAACGAACGAATGAACGAACGACCCGGACCCTCGATGCGCCCCCCGCGGGCTCGTCCGCTCGGACGACGGCGGCGGCGGCGGCGTCCTTCATCCCGATTCGTTCGTTCCGAAGACGGGAACTCGCGCGAAAAGGCCGTGAACAACGGGGAAAAACTAAGCAGAAGAAGAGAGAGAGGGAGAGAGAGAGGGCGAGAGAGAGAGAGGGAGAGAGAGAGAGAGAGAGAGAGAGAGAGAGAGAGAGAGAGAGAGAGGGAGAGAGAGAGAGCGAGAGAGAGAGAGGGAGAGAGAGAGAGAGAGAGAGAGAGAGAGAGAGAGAGGGAGAGAGAGAGAGCGAGAGAGAGAGAGAGAGAGAGAGAGAGAGAGAGAGAGAGAGAGAGAGAGAGAGAGAGAGTGGAAGCACCAAGCTCATATTCGCACCCTCGATAAAGATGAGCAAGGAAAGCTGAATGAAATCAACAAGGCATGTAATGAGCTATATCGTTTGCTAAAAAATGAGATTTTGTTCTTTTTTACGAGCACGGCTGCTCAGAGGTAAAGATTTTGTTTAACAAGAAATGTTTTTTTTTTCTAAGAAGATATGTCCCAATTATTCCAGTTTGCAGTACTTTGCGCACCCTCTCTTAGCAAAGGTAAGACTGCTGAGTGTAGGAATGGGCAGTATCCAACATGATTCTGGAGTGGTGAGGGCTAAATATGAATCACCCAGATGAACTCCGGGACACAGCTGGCACTGGTGCAGATCCGGGTCCAATTGTACACCTCTGCCCCTGGTACAAAGGGCTGAAGACGTGACCCTCGGACCCAATCACAGTGCTTCGCCAAAGAAAGACACGTTTTATTTTATTTTATCTGTAAGGAACCAGCGAGTGACAGCCCTTGTTAACTCCGTCCATCTGTTAGCACGCGGTAGCATATGCTTCCTCTCCGCGCTCTCTGCCAGCTATGGAGACAAATGGCTTAATGCGACCGGCATAGCATTTAAGGTGTACAAGTTCACGGGAAAATAGTTTCTGCTTTAGATTAATGAATGAGCGTGTGATGGAGAGCAGGCGTCGAGCTCGATGACGCACTCCACCCACTGAGCGATGGCGTGGCGCTCAACGCGTCGAGAGCAGCTCCGCTCCTCGTTCAGTAAACTGACTGAATATAAATATCTCCGATGCTGTCATGCTTGAGGGCATCGGTGAAGTGCTCCATGCAGATTATCTGTGTTCTTCCTGTTTAAATATGTTTTTGGAATCTTAAAATGACCTCATATTTTTACATTCTTGTTTTTTTTTTGCCATTTTTGGAGTTTGATTTTTTACAAAGAAAGCTTGCATCCTCATCCTCAGCCAATGTGTCATTTCCTGTTAATTCAAAACACGGTCTGACTACGTGTCCAATAATATGTGATCCCCATAAAACTGTGATCCCCACAGTGGCTGTGCTGTTAACTGCTGGGTTGTATGAACCAATGAAATGGCTCTACTATGTCTACTGGCTTCATGAGTTCTGAAATGGGTGAAGCTACAGAGCACTGTCAATCATTGCCTCGTATGAACCAATCAAATGGTTCTGATCCTTTGAAACCCTTGAACCTCCTCATGGGCGGAGTTAATATGCAATCAGACACAAAGGTGTATGAACCAATTAAATATTTTTCATCATTTTTGTGACCAATAAGCAATTATTCATCCAAAGCCGTGAGTCACTGGTAGGTGCTTCAGGGTATGATGCATTTCAGAGCTTCACAAAGCCTCGTTTTTACATTAGGTGAAGGTCTATTAGTGAACACAAACCTGGTCCTGGGCAACCCACTGTGGTTGCAGATCCTCATTACAGTCATACTCTGGATCAGTTCAAGTTTGTTGCGAGCGTGCATTTAAGTCTTTTCGTAATTTTTCCTTAAACTTACTTTAACAAAATTCAGGCTGGACATTCACAAATTAGGTTTTAAGACAACACAGGACCCTCATAAGGGTTGACAAAATAGTCACAATAGGCTGCACTTACAATCAGAATCATTTGACTAATACAACAGACTAATATAAACACTTGTAAAAACCTTCGGTTTGTGAGAATCAATAGGAGCGCTTTGGAGCTGTGATCCTGCTTGATTTCCCTGTAATTGTTACTTTGCACTTTGTTGCCACATAACGATTCATGCACTCTTGGGAAACTTATGGTAATTGCAGGCTCAGATTGCACTGTGACCATATTTTTACCTTTCAATTATGCCTTTATTCTGAGGTGTACAGGGCAACAGAATCAATCGCTTTTAAAGACGTAAGTCAAATTTGATGAGTGCTATGACAGTGGTGCACTGTAGACTAACATATGAACATGTGAGTGCACGCACACACACACAAACACACACGCAGACAAAGATGTAAACACTGAACAATCAAAAAATGTAAAAATACATGTATGCACATACAGTACCTGTGGTCATTCATGCAAACACATGCCACAAATGCACACACACACGCACACACACACACACACACACACGTGCAAACATACTTCTGCCTAAAATAATAAATCATTTTAATATCTATGTATATGTGTGTGTGTGTGTGTGTGTGTGCGCGCGCACGTGTGTCTTTGTCTACAACAAAGCTAAATAAAGACTTTCAGCAGACTGCCACAAAGATGGAAAGATTCACAAAGCTATAATGGCTTGCAGATGGACACCATGAATCGTTCACACATATGGACATATGTGTGAAAATGTAGTTTAATGAGTGACCTTTATATCATATTGCCACAATTCATATCGCATGCTCTCATAATATAAAGTATTCCTGGCAATGCAAGCCACTTCCTTATGCTCTTTATGCTCTTTACGTCAACTAATTATGCAACTTCATCCCAGGCAACAGCTGTGTTGTAGAGTAAAGCATTTCACTGGGATACAAGGTGATGTGAAAAAGACCTGTGTTTTTGGCTGAGCTATCTATATACTTAGCTTCATTAGCGTTGTCTTAGATTAGTAATGCAGTGCCACTCCACGATCAGTGCTGTTTAATTGAAGGGATCTTTGTTCAGGTAGCCCCTAGTGTGTGTGTGTGTGTGTGTGTGCGCGTGTGTGTGAGTGAGCATGAGTGTGTGAGACAGAGATAGAGCGCGAGAGGGAGACAGTTTTTTGTGTGTGTGTGTGTGTGTGTGTGTGTGTGTGTGTGTGTGTGTGAGAGAGAGTTTGTGTGTGTGTGTGAGAGCATGAGAGAGAGAGAGGGAGAGAGAACTGTAAATTGAAAATGAAAAGTTACAAACACAGTAGAAATCCTGCGCATGACACCTCCGGCCCCCGGCCCCCTTTGTCGTCCAGGGCCAGGTTGCCATGGTGATGAGTCAGCGGAGAGGTGTGTGTGGACGCGCAGTGGAGTGTTTTTCTGTATTTATCCCTGATGCACTGAGACATAATGGACATATCTCTACATCTCTGACACGCCAGTATCACACATCAGGCCAGATTGAACTGGTTTTTACAGTCCCGTTCACCCATTTTTTCATCTCCTCTTGCCTCGTGACTTTCCATTGTGACTCTCTGTTCCATCTCCACCTCCAGCAGTACTGGTGGTGTGGGGGGTGGGGGGGGGGGGGTACGTACCTCTGCATCGATGACTCCTTTGGAGGTAAGAGCGGTTGTCTGGCAGTCGGAGGGTTGCCAGTTCGATCCCCGCCCTGGACGTGTTGAAGCGTCCCTGAGCAAGACACCTAACTCCTAATTGCTCCCAACAAGCTGATTGGTACCTTGCATGGCAGCCTTTCACCATTGGTGTGTGAGTGTGTGTGAATGAGAGGCATCAATTGTAGAGTGCTTTGGATAAAACCACTATATAAATACAGTCCATTTACCATTTAAAGGATATGTCCGTGCAGATATTGCGTTGGGAGAAATGAGCTCTGTTTTCTTTTGGTCATTGTTCCGGCCATATTTTGCCACGTAGTTAACCTGGGAGGCTTGTAGATTAAAAGCAAACACTGGAATTTACGCCCCTTCTCACTCCCTTATTAAGAAAGATGATTGAGTATTGTGTGTATTCTCTGGACTGCTCTAGGGTGTGTGGGGTGTGACTGTGTTAGGGTATGTGGGTGTGACTGTGCTGGGGTGTGTGGGTGTGACTGTGCTGAGGTGTGATGGCTGGGGTGTGTGGGGTGTGACTGTGCTGGGGTGTGTGGGGTCTGATTGTGCTGGGGTGTGTGGGGTATGACTGTGTTAGGGTATTTGGTGGTCTGACTGTGCTTGGATGTGTGGGGGGTGTGAAGGCTGTGGTTTGGGGGTGTGACTGTGCTGGGGTGTGTGGGGTATGACTGTGCTGGGGTGTGTGGGGTCTGATTGTGCTAGGGTGTGTGGGGTGTGACTGTGCTGGGGTGTGTGGGGTATGACTGTGCTGGGGTGTGTGGGGTCTGATTGTGCTGGGGTGTGTGGGGTATGATTGTGCTGGGGTGTGTGGGGTGTGACTGTGTTAGGGTATGTGGGAGTCTGCCTGTGCTGGGGTGTGGGGGGTGTGACTGTGCTGGGGTGTAGGGGGTGTGACTGTGCTGGGGTGTGTGGGGTCTGATTGTGCTGGGGTGTGTGGGGTATGATTGTGCTGGGGTGTGTGGGGTGTGACTGTGTTAGGGTATGTGGGAGTCTGCCTGTGCTGGGGTGTGGGGGGTGTGACTGTGCTGGGGTGTAGGGGGTGTGACTGATGGGGTGTGTGGGGTGTCACTCCACTGCTGTTTTTACCACTGCAGGATTCACAGACACACTGTCCATCTGCAGGATTCACAGACAAAGTGGTCAGTATGCGCCTACACAAAAAAAAAGTAAAAAAATAAAAAACTGTTTCTTTGTGGTGAAGGTGGGTAAGATTCTATGGTAAACACAGTACATGTTCAGAATCTAGGGTGAAATCCCCCAGTGAAGGAAAACTTGTACAAATCATTTAGGATCCTTTTCTTCACAAAAATGTCATCCACCCACACAACTTTTAAAAATAAGTGTGGGTTTCCTGTAGTTGGTTCTCGCATCCTTATTATAAGCATAATATTATGTGGTTGTGTATAGTAGATTTAGGAGTGTTCTACAGAGCAGCCTACGCAGTTATATCATTCTTTAGCATTGGCAACCCACACAGCCAACAATAAACATATTATTACTTCAAACTTACTGATTCAGATCTATCCTGGTGCCACACTGGTTTCAATCCCAGGGGTGATGGCGCTGTTGAATAAATTGCATTTTAATCTAAAGCACTTTTGGAATCAAATGAGGTTAGACTGGATTGAATAGCAAGCCATTACATACATTACAAAATGACAACCT
Organism: Anguilla pacifica; assembly: GCA_039654925.1. NCBI lineage: Eukaryota > Metazoa > Chordata > Actinopteri > Anguilliformes > Anguillidae > Anguilla > Anguilla pacifica. Next base: position 34,710,300 of record CM077294.1, read on the forward strand.
ATTATAATGCATCTTTCATGGTCTTCCCCCAAGGCTATAGGTGTCTAGCACCATCCTTAGCTGACTTTTGCTTTCCGTAGGTACAGTAAGTCCACGAGAAGCTCTCGGTATCCATAACAACCTCACCTCCCCTCAAAATTGCTTTTGACTCTCTCAACAACCCTCACCTGGTCCCAAGTGTGGGTCTTCCTTGTCCCAGAAAATGTCTGAAAGACCAACCCCTCCACCCCCTCCACACCCCCACCCCCACCCCCATGTTCGAAGCCAAAAGCCAACAGTGCAATTAAAATAAGTGCGTAAAAAAATTTTTTTAAACAGCAGCGTGAGGGAGACAGTTAAGTCTGTAATTAAAACAGGACTCATTAAAACGGAGTGTGGCGGTCTAGAGGAGAGCTCAGAAATCGGGCAGAGAGCGAGGGAGGAAGGAAGCTCTTAGGCATCAGTTACGCAGAGGAGAAGCCATGGTCAGACCGGACGTTTCCGGGTTCGTGATCCCAAACCTCAGGATCCCTGTAGCGTACAGCTGGGAAATGAAGCCTGGGATTCGATCAGCGTTCGTCCTTAGCTTTGGCTCACTCTTGACCGCGATCGTTCGTGTTCAGCGATCACTGCCGTTAACTCATTAAACTTTGGTTGCATTGAAAAAAGTGACGCTTACGAGCTGAAGACAGGTGTCGATTGAATCCCGACCAAAGGCTTCGTCACATTACAGCCTCACGTATACATCTATAACAACTTCACCTCATTATGAATTCAATCATTTAAGTATGTGGAATGCTTTATGAAGGACTGCGAACAAAACTTTACAAAGGACTGCAAACGGATGCAATGCGGGATGCATTGTACATGCCAATAAAAAAAATATGAATTTGTCCCAAACATTATGGCAGTCACCATATATATATATGTGTGTGTGTGTGTGTGTGTGTGTGTGTACAGTGAGCTGCTGTTTTGAAACCAATACTCCTGTCTTTCACAGAGCAAGAATATGATCCACAATTTGACCACAACTGTTGTGTTGCGATTTTTAAAAAAATCTAAGAACATAAGAAGATTAACAGTGCAGTTCATTGAAGTCTCCATCGCCCTTACTGATACATATAGTAATTCCAAGTAAAAAAACAAATAAAGAATAAAATAAAACACTTTCTCACAAGCCGATTAGTGAAGTTCTATTTCAACTAGTGGTTGTCATCCACATACTATAAAGCTCCTGTGAGGGAGTGACAAAATGGCCGCCGACCACATTGTGCCAATGACAGTGATGCAAAGATAGAAAAGTGATAGGGAGCACAGAAAGTGTCTGTTCATGAACAGCTGGACACCATACATAGGTGACTTCCAAGGCTGGTTTCAGTGTATTTTATAAAAATAGTTTTCTTACTCCAGATTTAGACTTATTTCTGCTTCTTGGGGAGTCTGTTTCATCCCCCCAAAAAAAGTCTCACACAAAGGACTTGGCTCACCACGGTCATGATCCTTGATCTCTTATCGAGAGAGTAGAGGTGTCTAAGGAAGGCTGACCAGCCGGTCTACCAGCCGGGTGCTTCTAAAGTAACATATCATTATATCGTATATCGGAGGACAAAATGTCACTGCTGCTGCATGTCCAAAATCAGAATAAAGGCTTCCTTCAAAATATTGCAAATGTCACCATCAGCTTTAGAGGCTTTGAAGGACAGCGAAGAAATATTGTTGTTAAATGTACAAAAATGCCCTTCGTGCCACCCCCACCCGTCTTTCTCCATTGTGCTGCCTACATGTGCTGGGTAAGATAACCATTTGGAGGAACTACCACAAACAAAATCTAAAAAATAAAAAAAAATAAAAAAATCTAAGAAAAAATCTTTGACCTTTACTTTTGAGAGCTGCATGTGCTTTTCCTTTCCCTCTTACATCTTTCCCCCTCTCTCTGTCTGTTTGTATCTCTCTCTCTCTCTCTCTTTCTCTCTCTTTCTCCCTTCTCTTGGGCTTTGAACCATATTATCTGACGAGACCATGAAATTTACTTCAGGAAAGTGCAATGAGTATATTAGATGCATTCTGGGGAAAAAAATAGAAAAGAGAGAAACCAGAAAGTGAGGCAGATATAGAAAAGACTTAGAAAAGGATCCCTGATATGTAAAAAATAAAATAAAATAAAGACAGAATGTTGGGGAAATATTATCGGGAAGGAAAACTACACATTTTGAATGTTCATCGTCGTCTTTCATTTTGAACCGCTCTCTGGGTCGATAGCCGTAAAGAAGCACCTGTAAACAAAATGGCAAGATGAAAGGTTTCAGTTTCATAGACATCTCTGGCATTGTTTCTACAGGGTACATGCAATAATGCCTCTCATTCAAGTATTGAATTACAACAAAGAAAATTACTGAAAGCCAAGTGAGATTGATGCCACATTTATTTCATCACACAACAAAACAACCTGATGAATATGCCTCATCAGAAGCATTGCAGTTGTAACACGCTCAATTAAACTGACAAGTTGGCTGATAATTTAAGTATAAAATAACATGAAATCACACGATGCCTGCTTCCCAAATTGTTCTGTTAGCGCTTTGATATTGGATATCGAATGCTTACAAAGTTAACTCGTAAGCAACCTTATTTAAAAATAAACTGATAAATTACTAAGACCCAAAGGTTCACTCATTTACACATCCATTCATTGATTTCATAACTTTAGATAGCTACAGTATGCTAACGTGAACAGTTACCTCCACGATCTGACGCATCACACTCCAGCTACAAAGCCTCACAAGTGAAAACAAAACCATAATTTTTAAAGCCAAGATTTAATATACATAAAAATCTATCTATCTATCTATCTATCTATCTATCTATCTATCTATCTATCTATCTATCTATCTATCTATCTATCTATCTATCTATCTATCTATCTATCTATCTATCTATCTATCTATCTATCTATCTATCTATCTATCTATCATCTCTTTTCTGAATTTTAAAAATGCAGTTATTTTAAGGCCAAATATTTAGGAAAGTCATGAAAGGAGGACGATATAGCATTTACGACATCGGAGTAACTTTATGAAGTCCCCAAAGTGCAATGGCGTCGCACTGGCCTATCTAGTGTTATGGGAAACTCTCGCTTGCTGTTTCTCTACAGGTGTGTGTGTGTGTGTGTGTGTGTGTGTGTCTAATTAAGAAACGTGGTGCTGACTTCTGAGCTAAACGCATCAAAGAAATATATCCGAATCCGAATAATGTTGGCCAAACTCAAGAGGAGAAAACATTTGGGGATAGCGCATTATTTGAGTGTTGCCCAATATGGCATTTGTATTTGGCATCATCCCTAATAGACGGAGGAAGTCTCTGGAGGAAGCAAAGAACTTTTCTACTAACTGTAATATTTATTGTGGGGGCGGGCAGGTGTAGGGGCTGGGGGTCAAATGTGTCCCCTCCTGTGTCAGACTCACTCCTACGCCCCTGCACACCAGTGTGCATCGACCCTGGTGCACAGCATTGTTTTGTCTCAAATTTCCAAGGGAATGAGTTTGTGTGCCATGAGGAGCCTGTGCAATTACTCCCCTCATGCAGTTTGTGTACACTAAGCCACAAGATAAAGATGTATACTCAATTCATTAGGACATGTCATTTTTAAACAGATGTGCTGGAGGTCTGAAACTGGAGGCGTTTTCTTTATCTGTTGATATTCACTCAAGTTAATTTCTGATTGGTCGCCCACTGAACAGTCACACCACTGTTGCTTATGCAAGAAACATTGTCTCCAAATGACCAATAGCAAATCTGAACCTGAACCTAACACTTTACAATAAGGACACATGCATTTGCATTAACCAATGTAGTTTCTAAACTACTACCTACTGAAAATTTAATCTCTACAGCTTTGTTAATGTATTTGCACATCACTAATTCATGTTAACAGCTACATTTTTTAGTACCAGTTCATATTGGGATGAAAAAAACCAGTTGATGTATTGTTAATGATGGACTAATTTTAAGTTTATCCTATGTTTTGATAAGGTATAAATAATCATGTAACTACTGTAATACATAAATTCATGTATTTAACTACTAACTAGATTTCATGCTTAGTTAATGTATTTCTGTATAATTAATTAATGTTAACAACTACATTAGTTAATGCCAATTCATGTGACCTTATTGTAAAGTGTTACCTCTGAAACCTTCTTTAAATGTGTCCGGAACATTCAGCGAATATGATTTATTTGCAACTCTCTGTCCTTTTCTGAGACCCAGCAGGTGGAATGCTAGCAAGCCCTGATTGGTTTAGGGCTGCCAACATTACTGTCACCTGATTGTAACCAGCCCTCACTTTAACTGAAATTGGTGTCAGGTGCCGTGTGGAGGTAACACTTTGAAGCATATAGGACAGCTGTGTAATATAAAGGATAGGGAACTGGGTTTGTAGCTGGGTTGCAGGTTCATTTCCCAGGTAGCCCAGTTAGACACTGCTATCAATCCCTTGAATGGAGGGCTCAACCTAAATTCTCGGCTTCATATTGCATTACATCACTGGAAGGTCGTAGGTGCTCTTATACCAAGAAACATTTTTACAAAGTATCCATTTATACTATTTTGTAAAAAAGAAAAAAAAGTTTCTCAGGATAAGAACATCTGTTAAATGCCACTAACGTAATTCAATATGAAGGCGACAAATTCATACTTGTTCGTTCATAATTGTTCTCTGTCGGTTATTAGAGAGTTCAATGCATCCTCTGTCTGTCAGTCCCCAAAAAGTGGATCTCCGATATACGACCGCAGTCCTTTGTTATACCAAGTGCTCTAAAACAATGCGCAGACAAGCTCCTTCCCCAAACCGTAAGCCTTTCCTTTCTGAGTGCGAGTCCCAGCGCTAACGCTGTCACCTGACGCCGTCTACAGGCCTCACATGAGATGAAATAGCTGTCGGGGACCATGCAGAGTTGACACTTTGATAAAGGTGGTTTATTACTGTAAGTATCACGCTGAAGCAGGCGGGCTTCCGCGTGGCGTCAGCGTTCTTGTCACTTTTAAGAAGCGTCGGATTAACGGATGTTAAGCTTTCGGAGTGAGACTCCTCATGCGTTAAGCCCTGAACTGTTTTTGTGCGTGTGTGTGTGTGTGTGTGTGTGTGTGTGAGATATATGCATTTAGAAATGGTTGAAATCTGTTTGCTAGCATTGATATTCCCTGCTTATGAAACTAATAAAATAAAGTGGTTGTCAGCACTGAGGTGTGTAGTTCAAGCAGAGTGCCACCGTTTGTTTTTCAAAGTGTGCGACCTGTTGTTTTGTTTACCATTTTTCAACCTCGAATGTCCATACAGTTTTTAGTTTACTTTTATATAACCAGGTTGATCTACAACCCGATTCTCATTTCTGCATTACCAAAGTGGGTTGGGATTGCAAGGGAATGTACAGCCAATGTACAATGTACAGCCAATACAGTCAGATGTAGTGGGTGAGTAAGTGTCCAGATGCTGGTTTTTGTGGGAATTTGACTGGGAGACCAGGGTTAAACCCTTACCTGTGATTGTGTGATGATCCTTGTGATCTTTAAATACAGTGTGTCAGGACTTTGGTTTAATATCTCATCAGGAAGATGGAATGTTCTAGAATACATCACTGTGCCCTCGATACTGTGCTGGGGGATTCTATTTTCTTTTTGATGCTTTGATAGGTGCCCCCTATTGGCCCACTAACACATCTTCCAGCTTTGCCTGGGAGGTCTGCCATTCAAGCACTACCCAATCCCATACCTGTTTAGAGTCAGTACTAACCAATCCCATACCTGTTTAGAGTCAGTACTAACCAATCCCATACCTGTTCAGAGACGGTCCTAACCAATGCCACACATGCTTAGTTTCAGTACTAACCAATCCCATACCTGCTTAGCTTCAGTATTAATTAATCCAACACATGCTTAGCTTCAGTACTAACCAATTCCAATCACGCTAAGCTTCAGCATTAACCAAACTCAGCCCTGTTTAGCTTCAGTACTACAGAAGCCCAGCCCAACTTAGTTTCAGTACTAACAAAGCCCAGCTTTGCTTAGCTTCAGTACTAACCAATCCCACGCCTGCTTAGCTTCAGCATTAACCATACCCAGCCCTGTTTAGCTTCAGTGTTAAACAAGCCCAGCCCAACTTAGCTTCAGTACTAATGAAGCCCAGCCCTGATTAGCTTCAGCAATAAACAAATCCAGACCTGCTTACATTCAGCAGTTGGTCATGAGAATGATACAGGGTGGCATGCCTGCTTAGCTTCAGGAGTTTGACATTAGGAGGGTACAGGGTGGTACGGCTGCTTAGCTTCAGCAGTTTGACATAAGGAGGGTACAGGGTGGCATCGCTGCTTAGCTTCAGCAGTTTGACATAAGGAGGGTACAGCTTCAGGAGTCATGAGAATGGTACAGGGCAGAATGAGTGCTTAGCTTCAGAAGTTTGGCTGCTACTTTGCTGTTGCCTTGGTATGGCCGAGTATTAATTATAAGGAACAAATTAAAAGTTTGTTCACCTTTTCAGAAGTTGCTCGCCCATGTTTTTACATACAATTAATCCCAGATTGTCTGGTTTCAGTGCCACAATGAAAACATTTCAAATAATCAAAAACAATAATTTAATGACTGATAAAAGATTTTTTTTCCCTTAATAACACATCTTACCATTTTCTTTATTTATTTTCTAAGCATAGAGTGCTCTATTTTTACAAAGACGAGATGAGGTTGCCATAGAAACCAATTTGATTAGCAGTCTTGCAAATGTGTGCTTTTTAAAGACCATCAAACACATTTTCACCCAAAAGCTTTCTTTGTGGAAAGCAGAGATGATAAAAGACACATTACAGCGTGATGTATCTGAAAAGGCTTTTAGAGTAGCCAGTCTTTGTCCATGACCTTGTCAGAGCATGTTTCTTTCTCTCACTTTGTTACGAGTAATTTTGGAAGGTTTGTGTCCAAAGGGAGCCATGGGAAAACATAACATGATTCTTACAATGAACTGCATCATCAAAACACTTACTTATTACATTTATAAGCACTGGATCAGAGTGACATAGCAGAAACATAAGGCATTCATGCTGCATTATGAGTATACACAATGTGAAAATTTAGCATCACATATTTCAGTAATCATCATAGTGGACAAACATTTGCTTCTGAAACGGTCACAAAACTGTCAGCAAGGTGAAGATTGATTGAAATATGTTTAGTTTTCTGAACCCAGCAGTTTTAACCTTTTACACCCTTGTTTGACATCCGGCACTCTGAACATCGGACACAAGTGCATCAACAGTTAAAACATCTCACTTATTCAATATTTAAAATGTATTTATTTGAATTAATTTGGTAAGATATCAATTACCAATTAATTAACAAAATTTGTTGATAGAAAAAGCAATCTGTTGGATCAACCTTTATCAAAATGTACAACTCACAACCAGATGAAAATTAAGAATTAAGAAATAATAATAATTAACAAGTATTCATGTCTAATCTAAAGACAAGGTTCAACTACTTTAAAACAATTAACAAAGGTAACAGACATGGACAGTGGCAAATTAAATGAACCAAACCACAGCTTGTTTGTCCCCAAGTAATCCAAAATACAAAAACCAAAAGACAGTAGAATATTCCAAATGACCAGAGATGAAATGTAGAACGCCAGACATAGATGCAGGGCTTAGATGCCCACTTTCAACAAAATGTTACTAACTTCTTAAGTTGCCCAAGCTTGACTGCTAACTAAAAGAAAGCTGCATATTTTATCTTGTGAAAGAGAGGAGGGGAGATGGGGAATGGAATGGACACCCCCTCTGACACACAAACTCACTGACATGCAGACACACACATTCGCACCTCCAATGGCCACCCCCTTCAGTTCCTGCTCTGTTTTCTCCCCAGGCAATTCTTGAAGCTTCCTATGGCTGAGAACGGCCAATTCGTCAATTGAATGTCTGACAAAAAAACGCATTCTCAATATTTATATCTGTTCTTTAAGGAATAACTTGGTAATCGCCTCTTTGAATGGTTTTCAAGGCACATAAGACATACATATATAGTCTTTCATTCGCAGTATGAAAATTTATCGTATACTACACTTACATTTAGCAGACATAGACTGCCATAGGGTCCGCTGTCTCTCGTATCATAAATTACACTACCAGAACACTCCAAATCAAAATGTATGACCATTTATGACTAGCATCATGGAATGGTATAGTCTTTATACCACTCTATGACGGTTGTTTTGGCCCTCAGGATTACTTATTTGTAAAAAATACATAAATGAAAAAGTTTGATCACAGAAATGAAACATTGAAAACTAATTTGCTTTCCACATCAAGCAGAAAACAATTTTTTCTCTCAACTGAACATTCGGCCAATTTGTCGGGGGATTTTTCTCTATTAATAGGCATTAATGGCGTATGCGACAAAAGGTGTAATTTAGCGAGGGGGCGGAGTTCGGGGAGGTGGGGGTTAAGACGCTTCACAGCGCTCTGGAATACGGGGCTCCGGAGTCATCATCGCCGTCTTCGCGATCGTTATTACGTTTCTTATCGCCGCCGTTTTCCCTCGCTGTGTAATCTCCGTCCTCGTCGTTGGCGGTTAGTTACGGCGCGAGGCCGACTCGCCGCGTTTCCGCGGCCCCGCCGAGACGACGCGTCGGCCCCGGGGCCGAGGAGCCGACGGCTGCCCACGGGCCGCGCGGGTGTCGCGCTAATGGCTGCACTCCCGACGCCGTGCGCAATTAGCCGCTGCAAGTGACGCCTGTCTGACACATCGATGCCTCGGAGGGCGCTAACGCTAACGTAATTGCGACGCGAGAGGGGGCGAAGGGGGGGGGACTGTGTAATTATGACAGACCGGAAAGAAAAAAGAGTTGGCGTGAGAGAAAGAGAGAGAGAAAAAGAGACAGAAACAATTAGAACACCATTACTTGAACATGAACGCAAGTTACTGAATGCCCACCCCCCCCCCCCTCCCAAATCGATCTCATCGGTGGTTGGATTACGTATGGGCTTGTTTCCGATGGCAACTTTCCGCTGTTGAGCCTGCCCCCTTCTTGTTCTGTGGTCTCCCACAGGAAATGGCAAAAGAAAAAATTCCTCATTCCTATTTAGCCCTTTCACACAGGTGGCACTTCCTGGAGCTTTGCTCCACTCTGGGAATGTAGTTTCCTCTTTTAAGGCTGCTGTAAAGGGGAGTGTGTGTGTGTGTGTGTGCGTGTGTGTGTGTGTGTGTAGGGGGGGTGGATTTTGGGGGGTTTACACGACGCTCACTCCTCTTTAATTCCCTCCCCCCGGCTCGGCGGGGGTCTGTGTGAAACGGCTGAGCGTTGAGAGGCAGTGGCACAGCTAATAAGGCCCGGGGGGGACTGATGCTGGACGGGGGGGGTCCGTTGAACAGCCAGCTCGTGGAAAGCGGACGCGGCTTTACGCGGAAACGGGATCAAATTCTGCAGCGCAAGTCCGGGTGACGCGGTGGAAGGTGGCAAAGCTGAGGATGAATCTCTGCGGGACTGCGGTTCTCCCGATTCTTTCGCTCTTCTCTGTGTCTTTGTCCTTTTTTGGGGAATCTTGCAGCCTTTCTTCCGGTACTGTTGGTTTGAGCTGGGCAAGGGGGTCTCATGGCTGTTGGCACAGGTCAAACCTAACTGCTTTTTCGCAGTATGGTGGTCAGCTCGATGCCTGGCTCTTGCTTCAGGCCAGTCTCCTGCTACAGGGCACAGTCTCCTGCTTCAGGACACAGTCTCCAAGGACAGAGTCTCCTGCTTCAGGACAGTGTCCCACCATTTGCGACGGCATACCCCCAAAAGTCAGGACTGTTCCCCTCCATCTCTCCCCCTTCTCCCACACACTGCTGACACAGAAAGGGGTGATGAAAGAAGGAAGGCAGTGGAGGAGAAGTGGAAGAGTATTTAACAGGGAACTATTTGTGGGGCTCACCCAGAATACAGGGTATCTGTCACTGGGGTAGCGCTGGGGGGGCAGGGGGCAGCAGAGGGGGTGTTTTTGGGCAGCCGTTTTTGTGGCGGGAGGGTGGCAGGGGAGAGGGATAATCCCGTGAAAATGGGGGATGATCCCGCGGGGGAATGGGGGATAATCCCGCAGGAACGGGATTTCTCCTCCTCGTTTCGAGCGCGTCGATCTGCGGGCCGTTTAATCCCGGGCGTCCGCGGCGGGCGCCGTCGGGCCGGCGTTTGTCTTTTGACATCTTATCTGTCGCCTCGCAGCCCCGACGTCTCCGGGAGACGCTCGCACGCGGAACACGCGCGCGTCTCGGGAAGAGGAGATAAAAGCGGCTTCTCCCCTGTCCTTTTTTTCTTCTTCTTTTTGAACCGGCGCGTTTTGAAGGCGAAGGCGCTCGCAGCCGAACGGCGCTGTTCCAGTCCTCTCGTATCGACGCGTCACTCTGAACGTATCCGTCACAGAATTTTTATTTTTACTTTTATTTTTTTTTAAGGAGACCCTTTATCAGTCGTGTTTTTAAGTCAATCTAATTCTCTTCTCACGATTTGCATGTCTAATCTCGCCCGGTCTCCCCTCATAAAACCTTCCGGTAAAATGTGCTTTCACACTAGGTATGCATCTGGTTGATATGCTAACGTGACAGCATGTGTGACTGGCATTAATCTGAGGCACATTTGCCAGCTTTTGATGATCACAAATAGAAACGGGTTACAAATTGTGTTATAACAGGCTTATTACATGGGTGTCAGAATGTCGCATTTACACATGAAATTCTCTCTTACCCAAGCACACAAAAATAGGATGACACATTCATACAGGAAACGCAAACACAGAATCATGTACACAAACACGATTTAATACCTTCGGGGGTGTCAGGGCTGTCTAATACCTTGTGATTACACACACAGACACACACAATCTCACGCACATGCAAACACATGCATACACAGTCACACACATGCATACACACACACAAATCACACACATGCACACACACACACACGCACATGCACGCACACGCACATACACATTCAATTCAATTAAATTTTATTTGTATGGAGTTTTTTTGCAGAGAACTGTCACAAAGACACTTTACAGAGTAGCAAGGCAAGAGACACAGCAAAAAGAGCAAACAGAGCAAACACCAGGCCTGAACCCCCAAATAGCAAGCACATGACGTAAAAAAAAAACTCCCATTGGGGAGAAAACCCTCAAACGGTGGCGAGAAAAAACTCTCAAATGGGAAAAAACCTCTAGAGGAACTTGGCTATAGAAGGGGAGCCCATCCTTCATTGCCCGACCTGGTGTAAAGTAGTGGCAGAATGGAATGTAGCAGAAATGCTATAAGGAATCTATCACAGCAAATAAAATGGGTTAAGCCGTTTGCTAGTTGAGGTGATAGCCAACAGGAACAATATTAGGCTAAAGTGTATAGTTCAGTATAATGAAATTTAGAGGAGCCAGGAGCCCCAGGCTGCATTGAGGCATGGGCAGGGGGGGGGGGGGGGGGGGAACAGGGCTGCAGCGGTCCATGACCATGGAGCGAGGGACAGGGCTGGAGCGATCCATGACCACGGAGCGAGGGACAAGACTGGAGCGATCCTGTGGACTCTGGCTGATGAAACAGGCTGGAGCATAAACACACATTATACAGTACACTCTGGCTTCATTAAACGGTTCCTCTAACACAGCGCATGAAGTCCACCCCCCCAGAGCTCCATGCACTGGAGAGCCACCTAGTGTCCGGTAACCACGCTAACGATTGTGGGCGGATTCACGGCCCCTCAGCGGCCTGGCGCTGCTGAGCATCTGTGCCGATTCTCTCCTTTCTAACGCTGCCACAGTGCTTCGCTGCATCTGGATGGTCTCTCCATCGCAGTGTATCCATTGTGCTTTTCCATTCTAGGATTCAGCCCTCATGAATTTATGGAACAATGGTTAGAGTAACATGTAAAAACCGGTTAATAACCATCTCATGATGACATCACAAGGGTGTCTAAACGGGAAAGGAAATTGCAGCAAAACGGTGAACATGTTGTCATAGCAACAGTCAACAAATCCAAAATTCAGATTCTAATTACTACTGATGTGCCTTGCTGACAGGTGCTTCTGTGGAGCTGTTTCCAAAACCTATTATTATAAGTGACCCGTCCGTGGCCCAACTGTGAGACTACCATTTTGCTGAACATTTAGTTAGTCTCTATTAACCCTTGCTAGATTTCCATGTCGCCTGAAGTAATGCCGTGCTTGATAACCCGACGTCTGCTATCTGCAGAATAAAGTACAATTAACTATATTTACAAAGAAAGTGTTTGTCAGCTATCTTTTTTGTATTATTGATATTTTAACTTTTCAGAAGTTAGAAACAGTGACATAAATTCCTTACTCTACTGAAAGGACCTGTAGTTTGTTAATGAGAAAAGAATGTTACACGCTTACACCTTTGTCAAAATGAGGGTGATACAGAGGTTGTTTTCGCTCTCTTGGTAGCTATTACTTCATGTAAGGACACTTAGTACTGGTAGGATAGAAGTTTGAATGAGACATCTTATTTTTACAAAAATTGTATTAGAGACCTTTAATGGAGTAATTAGGCTGCCACTCGGACCGCAACGTTACAATATTCATTTCAAAAACCAAAACTGCTGCAAAAGTTTATGATTTAATTTCATCTTCACCTGGCTATGGCCAGCAAAGAATAAGAAAATAAAATAAAATCAGTTAGTGTGACTTGATCGGTCCATTTTCTCACTAAAGGAACATTACTGTATTTTGAATTACAGTGTAGGATGATCGATGTAATATTTGATCGGCCATAAATAATTCACACAAAACCTATTGTCATTCTATAAATAATGGTATATACAGCAAAAAGTATCGCACTATAATATTGCTGTTAAAATGATTAAAATTCTTAGCAGTGTACAGAATGGCGAAGGCATAACTTTCTAAAGCGGTTTCCAAAGCGATTCCCCCAAGTGGAAGTTGCCAGTTACAGTGCCCCAGGGCGTGACATTTAATGCATTTAACTGATGCCTGGGGTTTGTGAAGAGAAAAAAATAACTGAAACAAAACCTAAGGTTATTAACCACTTTACATACTCATAAAATGGTGTTTTCTCTCCAGAACAGTTGAAAGTCATTTTGGTTTTGTTTTTGTTCCATGAAAATTTTTGTTTGTTTTCCTTTACTGTTTTTGTTCCCAGAAACAATCATAATCCATGGTTTTATCGGGTTTTAATTGTTGTATAGCGATGATGTTGATTTCGACATGTTTTAAAAACTTACTTCAGGCCTGCTGGACTGGCAGTGGTATTGCGTGTAGATGGACCCCGTGCTCGGGTACCAAATCCAGACCATACTGAGTCTCTGCATCTAATTTCAGTAAATGCTTTTTTTTGGACTGAAACAGATGGCAATAATTATACACAGTAAACACTCAGTGTTAAATCAACTCTGAGAGAGTACACTTAAGTCTGAGAGAGTACATTATACTCTGAGAGCATAAATATTGCTTGGAGAGGGTACATTTACTCCAATAGAGTACATTTTACCTTGCTAGAATATATTTTACTCTGAGAGAGTACTTTTGATCCCTTTTGGATCATGTAGTGTCCAAATTATTCTGCCCGTTTTACTGTGTGGGTTGCATGTGCAGTTGTTCTGAAGGGGAATGCGTGTCAATCTCAGGCCAAGATCAATGCAGAGAACAGAGAAGACATAAACGCCCGCTTGATGCTCCACAAAACACAAAGTAGTGTTTATTTTACCATGTGAATGGTTAATGTTTCAATCACATCGGTCTGGTGGGAGGCAGACACTATAAACTTTCCCTTAACCTGCTAATTTGTCTCAACATGTTTTCATTTTCCTTGATTAACCAGACATCATTTAATTCACAAACTACTCAGTACCATCAGATACAACCTCAATTCGATTATTAGGCAGGTCATAAAATGTTCTTTATTTGCATCGCAAAATTGTGAACATTCCAATCAACAGTATTTAAAATGGTAGATTTTATTGTATGCTCCAGCCTGTTTCCCCGTGATGTGAAGAAAAGAAGCTGCGTTTTTTTTACCAGTCAATGAATTATTCTGGTCAATGTGATAAGCATTACCTGTACGATAAACATCAAGTTCAGTCACGCGCTAAACCACAAATAGCACGTTGTGGTACAGTAGATGTTAAACACAAGCAGGGAAATATTATAGGTTTGTTTTTGATTCTTTCCCATTTGGTGACCTATAGTTTTATTTACGCTGCCAGGCACAGCCGTGGTTTTGAAACCACTATAGGAGGATTCAACACGTTTGAACTGTGCTCTAAATAAAGATTGAGCAAATGTGTCTTTTTTGCTGGCTTGTTTGGAATAGTGCTGTTTATGCATTGAAGCGGTTTCTTGCTAAAATTGATTTGTGCTAAGAAGAGAAACTTTTGGTTGTAGGCTATTGGTCCACATATGTCTATTTTGCTTGAATATGAGAATAAATAATTTGCGAGCTCAACTGTACAACATACAACTGTATCATACAGCGGTACAAACTATTTTGAGTGTGTGGGAGCAGGTGGGGGTGAGGTGGGTGTGGGGAGGGGCGCAGTTATGAGAAAAGATAAAGATGAGTCTTAATGCTGCTGTAATTTCATAGAACACTTTTGAATGTGGCTTTAATTACAGTTATTATAAGTACAGTACTGTTTTCGGGTCATTCCTTCAGAAACACGCGGAGGCTGAGGGCTTCTGGGTGATCACAGCCAGGCATAAACAAAAGGAGAGAGAAGGAGGAGAAAAACAAATCTGAGTAGCTCTCGAGTGCATCTGCTCTTACTGAGAGGTCAGGCGTGCAGTTGACTTCAGCCACCGGTGACCGTTAAAAACCAGTCCAGGTAAAGATGTGTGTCTGTTTACTCTGCGGCTCAACATCGAGCCTGGTGCTGCATGGGATGTATGGGATGGCACCATTCACAGAGGCCTGCGTTCAAAGATAATAAAAATAATAATAATAATAATAATAATAATAATAATAATAATAGTAATAATAACCATAATAATAATAGCAGCCACAAGTAGCAATCTATAGCGCATTGGAAGGTCCTCTCACTCAGGCAGTGAATGTAATCCAAATACCCTCCACACCAACTCTGGTGTGTATTGGATGTGATTTTCCCTTCAAATGAGCAATTTCCCTGTACTAAACTCTCCATGCAATGCTCTGCCGACCCAAACCCAGCATGAATTCACTCAGTCCCTGTCCAGGTGTGCAGGGGGTGGGGTGGGTGGGGTGCAGGGTGAAAGCTATCTTTTAGAAGCTATCTTTTGGAGGCCAGAGCAGAGCAGGCGGAACATCTCAGCTAGACGACGGCCCAGAGTACAGTGCTGTCCTGTGGACGTCTTTGTATTTTTCTCCATGGTGTCAGATCTGTACTGTGGGTGTGCCTTTATGCAACCTGTGCGTACTCTCCCTATTGCATGATGGGAACAGCACAATAACAGACCCTGAGAATTGAAACAGGTTTTTTTTTGTGAAATGTGCAGAGGTGTGCCTGTGAGTGATGCCATTGTGTTCACACTTATTCACAAAGAGACGGTCATTCGTTAAATTCAACCTTAACCTTGATTTACAAAACAAACACGGGTTGCTTTTGTCTTCGACCCCAAACCAGCGTTTGGTTCTCAGCAGCTGCGAAAGCGACGTTGTCAGATTGAGTCACGCGAAGGAGCCGGAGGGCCCTGTTACGCACAGGCACCCGGCTTCTCGGCACCACAGCTCGCCGTCTCTGATGTCAAACACGTTCGCGTTTATTGAAATATCAGTTTTTTTCTCGCCGCCTCCTGACCTTTCTCAGGACAGCCGGCTCGATCGCCGTTCAAACGGCCGGGGAACGACGTCTCGGTTCCTCCCTCCGCTTTTGTCGCTCCCCGCGGGAAATGCCGAGCGCCGCGCGGGGCGACCTGCTCGCGAGCGTCGCCGCGGAAACGAGGCCTGATTGACGGACGCGGTGACTGCGGAGAGCTCGGCGAGCGAACCTCCGCGACGGAAAGGCTCGCCGCCTGACAGCGGACCCTCGGCGAGAGAGAGCGCTCGCCCGCCCGCCCGCCCGCCCGAGCTCTTCTCGATCGACGGAAGACGTCGCCGGCATTTCAAAGTAAATAAATAAATAAAAATGGATAGATAAATAAATAAATGAATCGGGGTCAAAAAAACATCGCATTTACACGGCACTACAGTTCCCCACGTCTGTCTCGTTGGCACCTTTGACATATTTTGGTCCGAGCCCCCTTCCGTGGGTCGATATCCGCATTGATATTCATTGTAGATATGAAAACATCAGTTACCGGGACTAATTAGGGTGACCTTTCGGCAGACGTCCTCTGGACGTCGCTTCGGGAATCCGCCGCTCGATGGGATCGCCTCCGTGACAGGTCCGCGCTACGGCGGGAGAACCGCGGCACTCCGGCGGCGCGGCGAAGCCGGGCGACGATTAACGGCTTCATTGAGAGACCGACGCTTGTCGCTGCGGCCCCCGCGGCCCGAACGGATCTTCGTTTGCGGAAGAGCGCCTGTCTGCTTCCTGTCTGCGACGAGGAGGAGGGACAGACTGCCCGCTGAGCTGAGCGGACCGAGCGGTGAAACGAAACCCAAATCTTCAGCCGAGAGATGCTGACTGTGACAGTTCCCTGCGTCTAACAAGGCCTGTGCCGAGTGGCATAATGTGCAGCTCTTTTCCAAATTCAAATTGCTTAATTGGCATAACAAGCAATATATTTACCGACATTATGCTCTCTTCTTCATTCATTTGCTCTCTCTCTCTCTCTCTCTCTCTCTCTCTCTCGATCTGCTTCTCTTAATTCCAAATTCAAATTGCTTAACTGGCACGACAAGAGATATATTTGTAGACATTTCTCTCTTTCTTTCTCCATCTGTCTCTCAAATTCTAATTCAATTGTTTAACTGGCGTGACAAGAGATGCATTTATGGACAACACATAACCATAAAATAAGAATAACAAGCAATGACTCTGTCCTTGTCTCTTTCCCTCTCGCTTTTCTGCTCTTCTCTCTTCACTCCTCCCTCCTTTCCCCTCCCTCCTCTCTTTTTCTGTCCCTCTCGTTCTGTCTCTCCTCCGGTCTGTCTGTTCTTTTTTTCCTCCACGCTATTGCAGGGTGCGTCGCACAGGCTAACAAGTGGCATTTTCCTATTAGCGTCCTCCAATTATCTCCCGATTCCTGGTGCCGCGTGCAACATCAAGCTGCACAACGGTGTCTGTTTAATCAGTGGTGTATGTGTGTGCGTGCGTGAATGTTTCATACAAGGGAAGTGTAAAACCAGCTTGAACCGAGGCTGTCGTTATTAAAAATAATATATCCTCTAAACTGTGGGCCGACCCCCCCCCCCCCCCATCCTTTTCTGAAGCAGAGCTCAATTGATCAGGCAATTATTTTTTAATTAATTTAGAAAATATCAAATTAAGGCGCAATACACCTAAAGCTGTTTATTCATTCTTCCAGTTGCAAGAATTCATTTAATTCTCTTTATGCTGCTTTAATTGTTCCTCCGAGCCTCTAAAAGGAGCCTGGAGAAGCCAAAATCGTGAAACGGCTTCCCGCAATCGCGAACCGGCTTCCCAGTCCCCGCGCGCTGCTTAAATTTAACGTCACGTTCACGTCGTCTGAGGGATTATTTCATTTCTGAGTAATGATCAGTTTTGCAGTGGGATCCAGGCACATTCACGCTGCTGTGCTGGGCTGTAGTAGGTCATATGTTGCGTGTGTATCTTCAGGAGTAGTACCGGTCCGCCTCGTTTACCGGTACAAATGCGCCACCCCCCCCCCCCCCCCCCGCACGTGTCTGCCATTACCGCTGCGGACGCGAGGACTTCGCCCGGCGATGGGTCGGGCGCCCGATCGGACCTGGCCGCCGTCGTTCCGCCGATCGTTCCGCTGGAGCTCACCGCCGATCACGTTTCCTCTTCTTCCTCGCCCCCTTTCACTTCCTGTCTCTCATTCTTTCCCTCCCTCTCCCACCATCCCCCCCTCCCTCGCAATTTCAATCCAGTTCACCGCTGCACCATTGGTGTGCTTCCTCACAATATTACCAAAGCGAATAACAATGACACGAGACAAATAGAATAAAGAAAAATAATTCAAACTATACACACAGGCTAGTTTAATAACACACACTGATAATGAGAACTATACTGATCGTGAATATAATGACGATGAATGATAATAGTAAAATAAAAACGACAAACTGAAGACTTAGACTAGCATCACTGTACCTTGCTGACAGTGCCACTTTTCTGTTTCTCTCTTTCCCTCTCTCTCTCCCTCTTTCTTTCTCCAATTTGAATTCATTTCAGTTAATTGCCATGACAGGGCATTTGCTGCACGTAAACAGGAATGATCATAGTTCGATGACTTCACAAACACCGAGGAGGTTGCTGACATTGTTTTTTTATTGTTTAATTTTTTATTGTGTTTCCTCCTCTCTCCCTCGCCCCATAAGCAGAATTATAATTATAATTTTGATGATAAACAAGTAGCAAATTACATTATCTCCCTCCTTCTCCATCCTCTCTTTCCCTCCCCCTCTATACCTCCCTCTCTCTATCTGTTCTATTTCTCTGTCCCTTACTCCATACGCAGAATGATAATGAAAATGTTAATGAACAAATAGAAAGGGAAAGAATGATAATCGCAAAATGATAATGGCAAACTGAAGTCTTAAACTAGCTTCACTGTACCTTGCTGACAATGGCACATTTCTAGTTCTCTCTTTCCCTCACTTGCTCTCTTTCTCTAATTTTAATGTTCTCTCGCTCCCTCTCCTGTCCTCCTTCCCCCTGCTAACCCCCCCCCCCCCCCTTTCTTCCTCTCTTTCTCCTCTCAGGTCCACCCAGGCGTGGGCTGTCGAAGTGTTCCTGGCAGAAACGCTGCTTAATTGTCTTCAGCCTCACACACCTAAGCCGCCGCCGCCGCCGCCGAGGGGCCGAGGAGCCTGGGTAATGAATCCCGGAGGGCCCGGCGGCGGGCCTCCCGCCTTCAGAAGAGCGGGGAAAAACAGCACGGACCGGCAGAGCTCTGAGTGACAGCTGGAGCACCCCCTCCTCCCCCCCTGCCCCCCTTTCCCTGCCCGCCCCCCTCTCCCCCCCTCTCCCCCTACCCCCGGTGTGCGGGGACTCACCCACCTCAGGTAACTCCCTCCCTGAAGCCTGTCTGACTCGCTAATGTAGCGCCGCTGTCGTGCCAGTCAGGGTTCTGTGGTGGGCGGAGCTTTCGCGTGCTGTCAATCACCCGCTCGCACGAAAGGGTCTAATGGCTTCGCTTTCCTCTGAGAAGCGGCGTGAGATCACGAGACCACCAACGCGGAATAACCGTGGACGTCGTGGGCCTGAATCCACGATTTCCAGAGGATCTGGCTGAAATGTCTGTGCAGCAGCGTCCGTTCGTCAATTTGACAGCTGACAGGAGAGGTGGTGTAATTGGACGTAGAAATAAAGATTTCTCAGTCACACAATCGTTCATTTTTCAAACAGAGCTCGGTTGAATCATTCAATACCACGCGAAGAATGCCGAGAACCTCTCCGTTATTTTCTCCGTATTATTTTCATGCTTTATTTATCCTTGAATGTCACATGTAAACCCTTTGGCTGCTATTCACTGCCATTTTAACACATACGTTATATCGGTCCGGTTAACTTCACACGACCAAATATCCAACGCCCCTTTTGAACAGATTTCAGTGGAAGCACAGAAAAAAGAAAGTAAAAAGGAATCGCGGCCAGGCGGGCGACGTGGAGCATTATTGGCGTTTAATCGCGACCGTGTCGTTTATGGTTTTCCTTCGGTGTCATTGATAGCGTTCCGCTCAGAGACGCTACGCGGAAGTAAATTGTCACGAACGTTCATCAGGACCGCGTGTACCTGCGCTGGTACTCGGGGATGGAAGCAGACGTGCTGCTGTCACATGCATTGACTGGAAGAGTACCGCGGCGGAGTAGTCAGGCAGGCGGTCATGATTGGACTGCCTAACGGAGTAAACACTAAACGCTTGCCTAGCCCGCAGCAGCAGCTCTAACGTAGCATCGGAGCTGCACGTTAACTAGCACGTGCTAGCTACGGTAGGTTGATATGCGAGTGAGAGACACACACATGCACGCACGCACGCACACACACACACACACACACACACACATGCACGCACACACACACCACACACACACACACACACACACACACACATAGAACTCATTTGTAGTTCGCAAGCTGGAGGTTTTCCAAAACAACCCACTGTGAACATACAATACATTGTGTACGTGTTCTCACTTTGTCTATTTGGGTCGGAACACAGAATTTTTTTTCACACCAGGAATGATCCACACCCTGGTCCAAATGAAGGGGCCCGAGTCCAACGATTGTTGTTTAATCTTTTGAACTTTTTTTTTTGGTCCAGATGGCATGTTCAGACCAGTCAAAATGATACTGATGTTTGAAAAGACCAAACAACGTTGGTGTGAAAGCACCCTAAATGTTCAGAAATCTCAACAAAGTGGCCCACGGCCCCAGATCAGCCCCCTGTGCTAAGCAGCTGGATGGGCTTTTTTTTGGTGAGTGGGGGGGTAAGAAAAAAAAAATGCTGCTTTTCCCTACGCTCCAACTGGTTTATTGTTATCTTTGAACTTATCTACCTATAATAGACATTGTGAGCATTGCTCTTGTGCGCTTTTAAAATAATCCTTTAAAAGCAACACCAAAATGCGTTGGATTTTGTGTCTAATAAACCTGGCGTTTCTTCCTTTTTTACACCAAGCATGACTGGAATTTGTCTTTCATCTTAGCGATTCCTCGGAGGATCCTCGGGAAAAGAGAGTTTATCTTCTCTTTCGCTCGTGTCTGATTCCTTTCTCCGTTGCGTTTTGACGTTCGGTCCTCCGCTTTGCGCCGTTTGAAGCTTCGCCGTCGCGCCTGAGCCAGACCGGGAGGCGGTAGCTCGAACCGGGGGCCGCCTCGCCCTCCGCTCCTCTCTACCGAGCCTCTACAGCGAGCGGCAGGGGAGGGGGAGCGACGGAGCGCGCCCAGAGCGGGGCCGGCGCACCGGCCAATCGCCGGCTGACCTCTGAAGGGTGATGCCATCCCTCGGTTCCCGCGCCCTGGCGGATCTGCTTCGGCCGGTTACCGATGCGGCTGACCGCAGCGCGGTAACGGTTGCCGGGCGCTCGCCGCGCGAACTCCCAGCTCCGTGTCTCGCGGTCGCGTGTTCCCGCCGCGGCGCTTCCGCGTGCCGCTACGACGCCCCTCCCCTCCGTGCCTCCAGGGTGCGCTATCTTCCCCGCGCGCCCCACGCCTGATTTGCGCACATTGTCCCCGTAGCTTCCGCGGCGCGTTATCTCAGCCGTTAGCCGCGAGAAGCCGTATCTGGTGTCAGGCTAACCTCGCGCCGCTTTATCTCGAGGATGTAGCCGCGCGTAATCGCACGTAATGTGCCTGTAAACGCGCCGCGTGGAATCTGAATGCACATCTGCGAGGCCTCCCGGGCTTTCTGGAGTCATCCAGACGAATCGCGTGCCTGCGCGAATGCCTCTGGACTATGCTAATTACTGCCTTTATCTGTTTGATATTTAATTTAATCCGGGTTAAAGGGAATTCTGAGTAATGCGTTTAAAAAAAATAATTTGTAACTCATTTTGACACTTCAGACCTTTGTGGCATTGGGATAATGAGCTTAGGTATTCATAATATTATGAGGGGTTAAAGGTGTCTTTGCTTTGTTAATTGTTTTCCTTTCTTAGTGTGCCTGTGTGTACTCACAGAATGCGTGTATTTGCATGTGTGTGTCTGTGTTTGTGTGTACACGTGCGAGTGTACCTGCGCGTATGTGTGGTGTGCGTATCTGTGCGTCACATTCAGTCTGCTGGGGAAGTGGATTGGCCTCGGAAATGCCGGCTGGTGGAGAGAGCACGAGCACCTGGGTGTGTACTCTCGAGACCAGGAGCCCACACCCAGAGAGTGAGTTTGAGTTTCGTTTGAGAAAGAAACTCAAACTCTCACGGTGTGTACTCCCGGACTCGGCCCCAAACCGCGGAGAGAAACACGCCTTTAAGCAGCTGGGCTGGTTATGTAACGCATCCCATATGCGTGTGCTCTCTCCCCCGGCCGGGGCTGTCGAGACCAATCCGCCTCTCCGACGGACTGAATGTAACACTGTGTATGTGTCTTTTTTTATGTGTGTACCTATTTGTATTTGTATTTATTTAGTTTATTTAAACAGGGACAGTGTACAAAGAACATTGACCTTATATAAAACAAGGAAAGATGTATTGTACCGGGTTATAGCAATTTGCTAATTTCCACCCGTAGTCCCTGGGCAGGTAAGTAAGTACCTGTGCGAGCGTGTGCCTGTGCGTGTTTGTGTTTATACAAGCACATACGTGTGTGTGCATGGATGTATGCTTGTGGATATGCGTATATGCATGTCCAGTGGGAGTTCTCAATTTTTGCAACAAAAACAAAATCACACACCTGGACACTGAGCAGTTGAACAGTATCGTGCTGTATTGTACAAGTACATTATAGTCGAGTTGTTAGACCTAAGATATCCCTGACATTTTAAAAAAATGTGGGGTCCTTTCTTGCATGTTTATCTGTGGTCTCAATGAAAGAATTCCGTGCTTTATCTTGTTTGTGCGAAGTCCACCTGTGTCACAGTGCAACCAGTCCAAGAATCAAGTCATTGTGCCGGCAAGAAACAGCCAACTATTCAAGCTATGCTAACTTTTGTATTCCTTGTCTGTGCATTTCATTTATTTCCCTCCTTCAAGGCTGTGAAAATGTTGTTTTTCTCCCCCCACGTAAGTGGATGATACATTTAGCAGTCAGTCATGAGCTAACCGCGTCTCTGACCTTTACTTCAACGACTTTCTTCTCCCGCGCTGACGTTTTTTCTGTCCAGAAAGAAAAAAAAAAAAGTTTAAAGGAACTTCAAAGTGTCAGGAGCCGAGGGCGATCAAACGCCGAGGGAAACGGTCTAACAACGTCGTTCCAGATGAAAGGGCCCGATAAATAAGAAGGATTAAGCGCATGCGCTAGCCCGCTGTCTGCTAGCGTTGCCCGTTTGCGGGCAGAGGGCGCGATTAAAAAGCATAATTAAACAGCCTGTCGGTTGCCGCGAAAGCCGTCGTGTCAGCCGACGGTCCGGAGCGCGCACCCCGTTCCCTCGTAATCCCCCTCCCGTCTCCCGACCCGGGCTCCCACGTCACCTCCAGTTAGCCCGGGACCGCGCCGCGGCGCGCCGGCGCCCGACGTCCCGCTCGCGTCCGTTTAACGAAGGGGGAAACCGCGCTGCGCCGTCTGGCCGAGCCGCGGGGCGAGGAGACGCTTCCCCTCGGCGTCGCTGCGTTCCCTCTGCGTCCGCGCGTCCGCGCGACGGCGGGGAAGAGGAGCCCCGTGCGTTAGGATTGACGCCCGGGCCGCGTGGGAACAATCGCTCGCGCGCGCGTCAGCGGCTGCGCTTCCCGACGCGCGTTTCCAGCATTCAGAAAGTCTGCTGTTTGTACGTAGACGCGCGCATACGTAATAGGTCATTACAGCTCTGCCCCTCTTATTTCTTTTCTTTGGTTGCATGCCGCGCGCTTATTGTGTTGTGCTGCTGGCTTCGCGGGGATGGAGAATGTCTGTCTGACTGTCTTTACATCGGTAAATAGCTCACGGTAACTTTATCCGTGGCCTTGCCGCGACCATGCGCTCGGAGCTGAGAAAGGAAAAAGGTCATTATATCGCTTTCTCTCTCTCTCTCTCGCTCTCTCCTTCTCTCTCTTTCAATTCAGCTCAATTATGCTTCATTGGCAGGACACTAATATATAAATGGAACATGTGAAGTATAACTTAAAACACAAGTAACTATGTCTATAGTGTTTAGCATAGACATGGCTTGATTGAAACAATCTCGATATCTTTCTGTTTCTCTATCTCCCTCCCTCCCTACCTCCCCCCCTCTCTTCCTCTCTGTGCTTTGAATGCGGGTGAGCTGCAGTCCCTCACGCCTTGCCACCATTTCGTTTCCACGGTGACCAAGGCCAGGAAGACAAAAGTCCTGTTTTCTACCTTGTTTTCCCTCCGCAATCTCTTCATGCCGTTTCATTTTCAAGGCGCAACCATTGTTAAGGAGAAACCCCAAGACAACCAGCGGTTACAAATGCCTTTTGGCAGTTGTGTGCCCCTAAATATGAGTTTTGGTTCAATAATGTTGTGGCCTAAATATTTAATTGATAGTCTCAATAAGGAAAGCTTCTGTGATAACTTTGACGCAGCGATCTATCAAGGTTTATTGAACACGTGAATAATTAAAATGGCACTCCAGACGAAATCTATACTTTGATATATTGTTTAATTTCTGTGAAGGGTTTTTCAGGCGTTCAGTCAGGTATTTCCCAAAGCAGGATTAAGGAGTTATCTTGGCTTACTTTAATGAGTTAACGTCAGGAAATTGCGCAATTTAAGACATCTGAGAGGACGAAAGACAGAGAAAGCCATAAAGTTAGCAGCAATCCTGCTTCCTGAAACAACCCGAGCTAATTTTCTGTCCATCCACCCCAAACTTATTTCCTCTGAAAATCCATCCATCCATCCATTACCTATACCCGCTTATCCTGGTCAGGGTCGCAGGGGGTGCTGGAGCACATCCCAGCATGCATTGGGCGAGAGGCAGGAATACACCCCGGACAGGTCGCCAATCTATTGCAAGGCACACGCACCATTCGCTCACACACTCATGCCTATGGGCAATTTAGAGTCCTCAGTTAGCCTACCTGCATGTCTTTGGACTGTGGGGGAAAACCAGGGTACCCAGACACAGTGGGGGCGGGGATTTGGACCTTCTCGCTGTGAGGCGACAGTGCTACACCCACTGTCTGAGCTTCCTGATTACACATTGAAAGAAATGCAAATTCACTGATTTCTCCTTGGTCTATTTCAGTCTTGTGTCAGAATGATAGGCACCATTCCTCTTTATTACATCGGTGGTCATAAACATATGATAGATTTTTTTTTTTCCGTATTTTTTCGGCAGCCTCTAATTGCTGTGTTCCTCCCTTAAAGACGGTGTCAGTGTATTAAACGCTAATTTGCAGTTCTTGGAGGAAGGTGGAGGAAAGCGAACAGATGCAGATCATTTATCTGATTGACAGAGACACCTGGCACCAGGAATTTCACACAAATCACAGTGAGAGTTTGAAAATAAAAGGAAAGTTTGGGTAAAAACAAAAAAAGCATAATAACAGCCCTCTGTCTTATGTGCTTCTGTATTCCAGATGACAAGAGATAAAAATGGATATTTTGAAGTTAATTTGAATTTTGAGTTAAGTGCAGTAAGAGTTCAACAAACAAATGTTGTACTGCCTATTGCAAATATCACTCGAATTAGCTCATTATCCAATGAGAAGAGAGGTACACACATTAATCTTCCCACAATGCCCCTCTCTCTCCTGGCTGCATTAGGTAATTCTAACTAATTCAATATCCAGCTAATTTAACTAATCAAATTCATTTACACCCACCCTCTCCTGTGTGTGTGTCCCAGCTGATTGGTCCATCCTTCCAATGAGCTGTCTGTGTCCTTCAGTCTCACAGGTAAAGTGTACCTCTGTTTTTCAACGCGTCCTGTCCAGGTTTGGGGCCCCAGGGCGAGAAATATCAGACAGGCCTACAGAACCAGTTGTCTTACGATCTATAAATAAAAAGAGGTTTGATTCAAAAGTTTGATTTGGATGAAGTAGATTGAATTACGGTTGTTATGAAATGAAATATCCTGTTTTTGGTTTTGTTAGAATCCATTCATCAGCTGAAACAAATTGTATCAGTTGTAACAGAGCCCCCCCCCCGACACACACACACGATGGGAACACACTTATGTTAGTACATATACACACATGAACTATCCCCATTCATGAAATATTTTTCACGCAAACCCCTCCCTAAATCCACACACAAACACACACACACACACGCACACACGCACACACACACACTTCAATGCGAGCCCGAGGCTGTGAGCTGGATCAGTTCTACTCCCGCATCCTCACAGTGCAGTCAGCTCTGCAAACCTCCACACGCTGAATACTGAAAAGAATAAGATGTCCGAATCCATGGCTCTCCATTCATTTAGCATAATACAACATCACTTTATCCGGCTGGGCATTTCTCCAAGCCAATTCTGCTCTCCATCCTCTCCTGTTTTTACAACAGCAGCCCCTCCGCGGGGTATTGAAACCAATAGCCTACCGGTTGTGAGGAGAATTCCCTCTCCACTGCGCCGCACTGCGGCCCAGCTCACAGAAACCGGCCCCTGCTATAAGGGATTAGAGCCTGTGGGCGAACTGATGCTGTATAATATGGAGATTACTGTACATTTACAGTGAGTGGTGTAGGGAGCGCATCAGGGGTGCAATAATGTGTGCGTACCGGTGGGCTTTACAACCAGCCAGCCATCTGGGGCTCTGCTGGCTCAGCTTAGACATGACATGATAGAATAAGGGAGGGAGGGAGGTGGGGAGAGAGAGAGAGAGATAGAGATTATTATTATTTATTATCCTGATACCATTATTACATTTTTTTTTTTGTTTGTGCGGTTTATAATATTATGGGAATAACAATATTTGGATAATATTATCTGTTTATAATTCAGCAGCAGCATGCCAATTGCATCGATTTCAAACTTGAGACAGAGAGTAGGATGTAAAATGCACTGGGTGAAATATTAAAGAGCAAGAAGCACATGGCGGGGAGGGGGCAGGAGGTGGACATGGAGGCGCTCAGCAGCAGGAGCAGGAGCTGGAGATGAAGAGGTGGGAGAGGGGAGAGGTGAGGGGGATAGGATGGGGAGTGGGGTAACTCTGAGGGTATGTATGGATGGAGGGATGGAGGGGGGGGGAAGAGAGAAGCAGGCCGGAGGGAGCACATTCTCTGAGTCACTGAGCTTTGATTCCCCCTCATCAATGGCAGAGGGCTCACTAAAGCTGACTTTTTGGGGTTAGCGCATCAGGGACCCCCTTAGAGAAAGAGAGAGAGAGAGAGAGAGAGAATATGAAATGTTTTCTGAGATAAGAGGATAGAAAGATCAGCTCTTGGAGAGAGACAACACGTTCCAATGAACTGGAGACAGGGGTCTGGGGACGTGAGGGAAATACATTACACAGCATTTTAAACACGCAGGCCCTTCAGTACAGTAAGACACGAAGCCTCAGAAGATGGCCGATGTGAATTCAACCACTTCGACTCACATAGAAACAGACCCAGCAATTTACAGTACACACTCTGTGCATTACACATGCCTGTGTATTACAGTAACACAGGCACCTGTGTGTGTGTGTATCAGTGTGTCAGTGTGCTCGTGTGTGTACACAGATGTGTGTGCCCTTGTCCATGTGTAATTATAGTCATGCTCCCTTTGAGTGAATGTCTGTGTGTGTGTGCATGTGTGTGTTTACGTGTGCGTGGTCGTGTGTGTGTGTGTGTGTGTGTGTGTGTGTGTGTGTGTCTTACAGCACTCTCATTTTGTTTCAGAAACCCAGTAAAAAATGACTGGATAAAGGACGGATGAATAGTCAGTAGTCCACATCCTTCCCTGTTCACGGCGAGCTGTCACCCAAGGACTCGCGCCATGTTTGATAGCCAAGGTATTTATTGGCCCTTTTTGCTATAACCACAGTGCTTTCAGGTTGTGCTAATTAGGAAGCTTTACCTAGGATGCTGGTGTTGTCTTTTTATATCAAAAGCTGCAATGTTATCGTAAACTCTTAATTTAACTGCTTTTTATTTGCTAGCAGATCGCTCTGTTGCACGATATGAGCTACTGTTTTAATTTAAAAGGTGGAGAGAAAGAGAGCGGGTTTTCCTGTTGTGAACAGACGCAGCGGGCGGTGCGTCTGCATTCCGAAAGCATCTGCTAAAGTCAGGGCTTGGACACAGCCCTGATCTGGTTTGACAAAATATAACACTGTTTTCATTTCTCTTATGAAATTGCTTTCTCTCCCCCTTCCCTTTTATTTTTTTTATTAGTTTAATAAAAGCACTCTTGGACGTGCTGAAAGTTCTCATCTCTTCCAGGCTTTGGCAAACAGGACCACACTTGTTTTCACGCCGCACTGAGAAGAGAACAGACTCAAAGACTCAGACAATTGTACAGTCTTTTGAGAGAAAAGGAAGAGACGGATACACACACACGAATGCACGCAGACTAGCATGCGGGAACTTGCGCGCACACAGAACCACACACAATCACGCTGACTCACTTGCACATGTGCAAGTGCACTCACCCAAACACACACATTCAGTTGCGTAGATCACTCACACGCATACTTACATACACAGACACATCCCTCAATTTATGCAACACACATGGACATGCAACACATACATCTCTTTATCTATCCATCTACACTAAATTTCCAAAAAACAAGTATGTGGACAGCACTTTTTTATTAGTGGTTTCAGCTATTTCAGACACACCCACTGCTAACAGGTGCATAAAACCAAGCATACAGCTGTGCAATCTCCATTGACAAACATTGGCAGTAGAATGGGTCGTACTGAACAGTTCAGTGACTTTCAGCGTGACACTGTCATAGGATGCCACAGTTTGTTACATTTTTGCCTTGCGTGAGCTGCCCCGGTCAACTGTAAGTTCTGTTATTGTAAAGTGGAAACGTCCAGGAGCAACAACAGCTCAGCCGCGAAGCAGTAGGCCACACAAGCTCACAGAACGAGACCGCCGAGTGATGAAGTAAAGTAAAAATAATTTGTCCTTGGTTACAACACTCACTAGCGAGTTCCAAACTATCTCTGTTTGCAACACTCACTAGCGAGTTCCAAACTATCTCTGTTTGCAACACTCACTACAGAGTTCCAAACTATCTCTGTTTGCAACACTCACTACAGAGTTCCAAACTATCTCTGTTTGCAACACTCACTAGCGAGTTCCAAACTATCTCTGTTTGCAACACTCACTACAGAGTTCCAAACTATCTCTGTTTGCAACACTCACTACAGAGTTCCAAACTATCTCTGGAAACAACGTCAGCCCAGGAACTGGTACCTCTTATCAAGTCTCTGGCTTATTTCAGTGATGTGTTGCATACTTCAGACATTGACATTTGTGATGAGATCACAGGAAAGGTTTTCTTCTGATAACTCTTTCTCGCAGATTATTTTTATACAAGCAGCGCAGCACAGTGGACTGGTACACCACTACTCTCTTATCAGCTAAACCTTTCTTGCTGTGATGTGTGGGTTTTGCTGCTTTGCATACCTGTCCAGACTGCCAGCCATTCTATCAGAGACTTTTCTCTGTCTTTTCTTGGTCATCCCGATCTTGCCTTGACTTAAACCTTTTCCCCAAACTTCCATTCCTTAATTCTTAATTGCTTAGGGGAGCCTATGGTTGTTGCGAATAAGCACAACACACTGAGAGGTTATGACAGCCAGAGCATTTATTAAGCTGTGGAATTGTCTTTAACCTGGCTTAATTTAAGGCCAAACAAGTCAATCAAGTTTTGAGACCTTATGAAAGTATCAGTGGGTCAACTGAAAGGGTGCCTAAACTTTTGCACATGGCACATTTAATGCAATTTTTTCAATTTGTTAAATTCAGCAAATAAATAGTAACTGTGAATTAAAATTTGCAGAAATAAGCCATGTTTAAGTGTGTACCCTGCAGATGTTGTGAACTCTTTTTCACTCCGAGATTCAACAAATATGCAATTTCACCAGGAGTGCTAAACCTTTGCGTACTGCATAATATTTTCACTGATAAGGTTCTGTGGCCTGAAATAACTGCCAGGTGTCATAACTGTTTGCAAAAAACATTGATACCTTCCCAATATCTTATACACCTACAGTAAGTGTAAGGGAGTGTAAACATGCAAAAATACATCAAACAAAATTGATTGAATCTCCTTTCTCACCTCCAGGAAAGGTTCAGGTATCAAGTCAAGCAGGAATCCCAGCCCAAAACACTCTGTCCAGGAAACACTTTATCTTAACAACGGGGTACTTATCTCTGATGAAACACCTGCCACGTTAGTTGCTACTTGTAATGTGATTAATGTTGTAAGCATTTATCTTTAAATGTACCAGAAACATATTATTTCTAAAATAAGTCTTTAAAATAATACCTTCATTGGCTTAAGAAACACTTGGTGACATGTAAATATTGTAGGATCTGGTCTTTTGTTTGAATACCCAGAAGGAATAGTTCTGGTCTGTGAGACTGTCAGTGTGAATCCAATTATTTTTGAATTAGCGAGAACAGAAAGATATGGACTAAAATTCTATGCGCGCACACACAAAATCATTTACTAACTTTTAACATTTTGCTGTTCAGATCGCTTGGGAAATTTTCTGTATAACTGCACAAAATGGCAGTCTGATCACAAATACGATATGCAATTTAAATGGATTGATTGACACAAATAGTAATAATTGTTCAGTGAAGCCTCCTGTATTGCTCAGAAAAGTAATGAGAATTTCATAAAGTGTTTATTAGCATAAATTACAAGGATTTATTGATATTTTTCTAACAAGCATTAATTCCCAGAGAATTTGCGGTATGTGCCATCAGAATGATAGCTGTCGTAATGAGCCTCATTGTGATGATCACCATTAAGTGTATTGGTCTGTTAAACAACATGTATGCAAATGAGTCTGAGAAGGACAGAATGTCACAATGTTGAAATTGCTCTTCTAATTTTTCATTCAAAAATTTCCATGCAGTGCAGGTTTCGTTGAAAGTAGAATGTTATAATGTTATAATTCAAATGCAGCTGGTAAAGTCAACTTTTTTGAGACTCTTGTTATATAACAAGAGTCAATTGTATAGAAACTGGTTTCTCTCTGGCTGCATTTCTGTAGTTGTGGTGCAGTTTTAAGATGATTTCTTTTGCTAGACACCACAAGATACTCATCTTTTTGTGTTTTTGTTGGTAGGAATTGAAAAAATGCCTTCATAAGAGAGCAAGAGTCACGCCATCGCCAGTTAACACAAGGTAAGTAGAATTTAGCATTCTCTCGCCTACACACAAGCATGGTCCTCAGAGAGGTCATAACTGCCGCATCCCTGCAGCAGTCATAGGGTTCAGTTCCTTCAGCGGTGTTGGTAGGCACTTTAAATGTACTGTAACCTCTCTCACACTCAGCTACTTTTTTGCACCCAGCCCCCCCGAGTGTCAGGTGCATTTCCCCTTCCGCCTGTTCTGGTTTGCACTGTGCAGAAATGGATCCACCTGTGCTAACGTACCAGCAGCTGTGCTAATTGAGATCTGTCCTCACCTGTGCCCCAGAAGTATATATATTCCCCACTCCTCTCCTTGCGGGCCAGTCTCCTCGTAATCCTGTTGTTGTTTGGCTGCCTATTATTGCTTTTATTGTAGTTTCCCTGCATGTTTTTTAAGTTAACTTTGTATGTGCAGACTGGGGGATTTCAGGTCCACCTGTCCATTGAGGGGAGGCCTCAATTTCCCCCTTATTTTCTTTTAATTTCCCTTTGTCTAGTTGGTTGTTCCTTCATGTGAACATTTGCTCTTGTTGATGGATGATAAGGAATCTCCTTCGCTTCATTTTACCCAAGCCTTTCAGCTCTCTGTGCGCGTTATGCAGCATTTTCAACTGCCAGCTTCATGTATGCTGAAGGTTTTTGGGAGGTAACACACCTGCTCAACCTTATGGTTGTCAACTTGCTGGTCATGACTCAGAGTTTGAAACAACTATGATCACCTTTTCCAAGCGAGAAAGGGTAAAAAAGTGTTTATACTGTTGTCCTTCTACCTTGTTGTTCCTCAGTTGCTAAATTTAGTTCCTCATCTTATCCAGCCTCTGTCTTCAGGGCCTCTAGTTCGTCACTATTTGAGCTGCTAGAGAAAAAATCCTTCAAAAGGACTGGACTGCTCATATATGGGATAGGATTTTCTGATCCAGGAAATAGTTAATTGTTAAATTAATAAATCCAAGGCAGGTTTTGGATGGTGGGTGGGGTTACAGATCCTTGAAACATAGACCCATCTGAGGAACAGTTTTTCCTTTCCCAGGGCCATGGTCATGATGCAGAGTTTGCTCTTTTTAAAATTCTTGACAAAAAATAAATAAATAAGAACATCCAACAGTCTACCTGATGTATCGAAGTTCACAAATAAAATCTTAAAACACTCCAGCTCCATCTTCATTTATGCAGCCCCTGTGTATAAAAATGAAACGCAAAGTTGCTGCCTTGTTGCAGGTCTAATGCTTTGTAAACATATAGCTGAAAGTACTCCCAGAACCAAGGGGATAGAGAAAGAACAAACAGGCAAAAACATGAAAGGCTAGCACGGACTAATTAGCCTGTGTTATATGGAGAAGCCTGAGCAGCCAATCACGGCTGTGGATTCTCAGATCATTTGTGTTAGCCTTGTTAGTGAACAAACTGCGAACCAAAGGCCGGGCCTGACAAACTCTTTGCTTAACGAGTCATTTGACAAGCCTGTATGTCTCAGCCAGAATCGGGGAAACTACTCTGAAAGTGCAGTTGTACAAACTACCAATTACTTCGCTCCGAAAGTATTTTAACTACAAAAAGGCTAGCCTAAAGAGAAGTGTAGCTTTGGAAACTACAACTACTCAGAAAATGTAGTTCAAACTACTTCGTAAAAAAATAACATAAAATAAAATAAAATAAAAATCTTGCTGACCGGTTGTCACATCAACACCCGATAGATATGAGTGGTGATGGTCCAGCTGCATTTTTTGCATGTAGTTTCTGAGATTTCTCACCATGAACGTAGTGTCTTAAAACAAATCTGATGAATGGCTCTCAGTGAAGAAGTGAATTCTGCATACCTGTGAAAGAATGGACTCAAAGCAATCTTTGGGTGTGGACATGACAGGCTATCAGCAGCACGGCCATGCAGCTTCTGTGCAATCGACCAAAGCGCTACCCATGGTCCCGTGGGTGCCGCATGGTCTTGCTGCTGACCGGCTGGCACATCAACACCCAATGGATACGAGCGGTGATGTCCAGTGGCGTTTTTGCGTGTAGTCTCGGAGGTCTGGAGGTTCAACAGAGCGTTAGCTAATAATAACGCTAGCCAATGTGCTGCATTGCAGCGACGGTTGTTATTGGGCTCAAAGATATTAAATCGTTGTCTTATATGGTTTATCACTCGGCCCTGCGGGAGGAAAATAACGATGACCGTGAACCGTGAACCAGGAGGAGCCATGCAATCCCAGGAAGCTTTCTGCTACGCGTTGTTTCCTGGCCTCTGGTTCATTTCAGTGCAATGGCGGCTTCTGTAGCTGGCATGCCAGTCAGCTTCACCACCTGCACCGTCCTCAGTCTCGAACTGCCAAGAGTACAGAACGTACATATTTCCCCAAATAACCAGGAAATAAGCCCTCGGTGAGATCAAACAGGGATTTTTATGGTATCAGAGACCTCCCGAATGTACTGAGTGCAACTGAGGGGGACACGTGTTCAGTTGATCCCCCCCATCTGAAGATGAGCATGTGTTCAGCCCGTGTGTGTTGAGGGACGAAGAGCACGAGATGGCTGGCTGTTGAGTAAAAGAACAATCTGGAGTTTTAATGCGCGAATGACGATCTACGTGAATTTAAATTGCCGAACTGACGAGTGCAGTTTTGGTTGTTGAATGTGACCTTACTTAACCCTCACACTTCAGGAGGGCTACGCCCCTGGAGTCGTTGCAAACTGACATCGCACTAGACTCGGGACCTGTTTCACAAAAGCGATCTGGTCTAAACACAGTTCACGAAAAATGTATCGCTTGTGAATTGCAAATAAAACTGCGATGACTACGGGCCTCTACGGCCAATTTCATTCCTCGCAAATACCCCATTTCCTCTGGTTGTGCGGAGATGGAGGCCAGGCTCCAGAAAGAATCTTCCGTGATCATGAACGCCATTTAGAAAACTACAGAGATAATGAGTTCATCAAATACACAGATTTCCATGGCCTGAAATATTACGCTTATGCTTGAGATCTTAGGTCAATCACTAACAGGAGCTTGGTCTCGCTAATGTGTTTCCTTACAGTAAAATAGTACATACATGTTTTTCTTTTTTAGTACAGGCTACTGAAATACATCAAGTTTATAAAAATATATATTTTAAAGTAAATTTTAAGTACTTAAAAAAATTGACCCATTTTAAGTATTCACTAAAGTATTTTCTGGAATACATATTCAGTTTATTCTAAAATTTTCATCCAAAAGTGGTAGCCTATACTGTAAAGTATTTCAAAACCTTGGTCTAAGATTACTACTGTAAAGTAAAAACTGCACTTTAAGTACACTACCTCAGAAAAAGAGAACTTAAGGCATACTTTTATTAACTCATTTTTTGTAAGGGTTGACAGCTCCGTGCTTCCTTGCAACCGGCAGCTTTCTCAAAATTTTTGGACAATGCCATGGGATAAGCAAAGCCTCTGTGCCCAGATGCATCTGTAAAGCAATAACAGCTCTACGCTTTGTAAATACTGATTTAATTTCGTTTCCCGATCCCCAACACGTGTCAAGTGAAACTTTTACACACTGTTTGGTCTCCCCAAAGCCGTTGGCACAATTTATAGTTAACATATTCCCCATCTGAGCACTGAATGAGAGCTAACACACTTTTTGTATGTCGAAAAGCACTTGATGAATATTTAAATTGTATGTGAAACCAGTTATAGAGAATTAGATGCTGTGGTTAAATACCCTGTGAGCACACACAACAGCTCCTTTTGGAGCAACTGTGATTTGAGTGACCACTCGTCATAGGTAACATTACTGACAATGGCTCCTAGGTGACAGTGGGTAGATTTAATCTGAATATTACAAATAGCAAAACACTTAATGTTGCCATATAATATCGGCTATATTAGGTTGACTGGGAAGACCTAATAGTCCAAATAAAATAAATTGTTAAAATGACATTTTTACATTACAGCGTGTAACTCCAATTTAATCTGACAGTAAGCCAGTTTTTTTCCACTCATCAGATTCCCCTTGAAAAGATGGCTGCTGACAGCCGTGGCTAGCTCACATACAGCAGTGGAGCGCTACAATATCGTGCACAAATGCAAAAGCTCGATACTAAACCAAAAGACGAGACAAGGGGATGAGAACGATAGCCGACTACTGACTGCCTACGTGCACCTGCTTTGCGACATGCATTTGTGGCTTGCAATTGCAGTTTCTATGTGAAACGCTTCAGAAAGAGAAGGAGAAATCTCTCGCATCTCCCAGATCACAGCTCGCAACTCTCATGTAAATGAGCTCCTGGTCCGTTATTTGTAGCTTCATCAAACAGAGACTGCACCCCCGACTGACTGCACCCCCGACTGACTGCACCCCCGACTGACTGCAGCCCCGACTGACTGCACACCCGACTGACTGCACCCCCGACTGACTGCACCCCCGACTGACTGCACCCCCGACTGACTGCACAACCGACTGACTGCACCCCCGACTGACTGCACCCCCGACTGACTGCACAACCGACTGACTGCACACCCGACTGACTGCACCCCCGACTGACTGCACAACCGACTGACTGCACCCCCGACTGACTGCACAACCGACTGACTGCACAACCGACTGACTGCACCCCCGACTGACTGCACCCCCGACTGACTGCACAACCGACTGACTGCACCCCCGACTGACTGCACAACCGACTGACTGCACCCCCGACTGACTGCACAACCGACTGACTGCACCCCCGACTGACTGCACAACCGACTGACTGCACCCCCGACTGACTGCACCCCCGACTGACTGCACAACCGACTGACTGCACAACCGACTGACTGCACCCCCGACTGACTGCACAACCGACTGACTGCACCCCCGACTGACTGCACCCCCGACTGACTGCACAACCGACTGACTGCACAACCGACTGACTGCACCCCCGACTGACTGCACAACCGACTGACTGCACCCCCGACTGACTGCACAACCGACTGACTGCACCCCCGACTGACTGCACCCCCGACTGACTGCACAACCGACTGACTGCACAACCGACTGACTGCACCCCCGACTGACTGCACACCCGACTGACTGCACAACCGACTGACTGCACACCCGACTGACTGCACAGTGCGGACCATCAGGCCTGAACTGTTGGGGAAAAGAAGTATTTACACCCGTCCCCATACAATCAGTAAAACCACACGGGTTGAATTTTGCTGTTTGGAAGTGTCTGCTGCCTGCCATCTGCTATTAAGCTTCTTCTAAAAAATAATGGTTGACGATCGCTTTGTTATTTTTCGCGTTTCACTCCTGATTGAGAAGATACTAGAAGCATACTGGACGCAGTAGTTGGTGGGAGAGCGCGTAACTCGTAGTTTTCAACAGCAACTAAGACGGAAGCAAGATGATTCGAAATCTTAAGGAAGTAACGATAAAAAGAAATAACGAGGAAACACAAGCCAGTTTATTTCAATTTGTCCAGAAAAGGATTAAGTTAGCGGGGGATACATCATCATAGCCATACCTCGGCTAGCTGTGCAAGCTCTCAAACACAGTCAGCAGCTAGGCTGACTTCAATCCGCATATACACTGAGCTGAAGATACTGCTAACAATGCCATTGTCTCCCGCCTCTGCAGAACACTTGTTCAGCAGTTTGCATCATTTACAGACGTAGGGCCTACTTACTGAGTACAATGACTAACAAATGATTTAATGGGCATGCATTATAGAACAGCGAGGTGGTTCTGTGTGAGTTTGATGCAGCAGGGAGACAAAGAGTTAACTTCAAATGGGTAGGCAACTTGTTTTATTTAATCAAATGAGCTGTGTTCTGCATGTGTGTGTAATGGTGGGGATAGGGTTGCCAGACAGCTGGTTTGGGACCGAAATCTCCAGTTTAGAAATGAATTGTACAGGTCTGGACTGGAACCCCCCCCCCCCCTTTTCCCCCCCACCCTCCCTCAGTCGGCGAACGTTTCCAACCTGTTCCAAGGTCCCTACGTGTTTTGAAAATTGTTTAGATTGTGTATGTCCTTGGACTGTAATTACCTCAAGAACTGCATCACCGTGGATAATGCTAGCCGTTAAACAACTGGTTTTTTGCTAGTTTTCACAACACATTCTGAAGCATTTCACCTTCAGATGTTAAATTGTTTAAATTGGCTGAAAGACCATATGAAAGACTTTCTCTCAAGCATTCTCTCTCATCTTTGAACGCTTGAGCCCCCCCCTTTTCCCCATTAAAAATAAAAATAGATGTGAATGTATGAATGTATCTCCGGAATGCGGTGTGCTTCTGCGTTTCATTCGTTTTTAAAAGCATTCTGCTTTCGGCTGTGCCCGTGATAAAGAGTGTTGTATTTTCCTGTGTAATTATTTGGAAGGGGATTACTGAAACAAAACTGAGCAGGTGACTGTGAGCAGAATGTTATTGCAACACGGAGCCTCTGAGATCTGAGATCCGCTTAATTCAATTAGCTAGTGAATGGGTGAGTTTGGGAGACGGGTGACGAATGAGTCAGTCACTCACTCAGTCTAAAGCCTGGTTCAGACCGAAGATTCGCAATGTGCCAAAAACCCTTTTAGAATATTTCGGAGAGAAGTTACGGTGTGAACTATCCTCTACCATCTCACTTCTGACGCAGACCCTTGCCGTTCCTGGAGATTCAACTTGTCTGGTGGTGAGATTTAGAATACCGCAGAGTATGCCAGGGCAGCTCAGTGCTTTGTGAATCTTTGATTTGAACTGGGCTTAAGTTTGCCATTCTGAGTCATTCAGACTTTGAGTCAGTGAGGCAGTGAGTTCGGAAGTGAGTGAATCAGTTAGGCAGGTCACATAGTGAGTCATTCTGGAATTTAGTGAAAGAGGTTGAGTTGATGAGTCTGGAGTGAAAGAATAGCTTAGGTCATGGAGACCGTGAATGAACGTGTGAATCCGTAAGTCTGTAAGTCAGAGACAGATCGAATAAGTCAGTAAGGCTTGGGGCCAGTGACTGAGCAAGAGAATGAGCCAGGTCAGTAAATGTGTTGATCTGTCAGTAAGGGAGTTGAAGAGTGAATGATTTAATCTGGGATTTTCTGAGTGAGCTAGTGAGTCTGGGGGTGAGTGAGTCATTCAGGTTGGAAGTTAGTGAGATGTGGGAATTGGAGAGATATCATTTGTAATTTTTTCTTTCTCCAGAAAAGAAAAACAGATCAAAAAGCCATGATGAATTTCATTTGTGACAAAAGGAGCAACTAATTGAACAAAAAAACTATTTTATAAAGAGATCAATGAGAACAAAAACCCTCAAACCGTTTCACTAAATTATTTTCTGGCTAAATTTGAAGTATGTCCTATCTACTTGAAAGAGCATCAATAAAAAAGTGGTGCTTAACAAAATGAAGCTTTTCAAATAACTTTCCAACAAGCATTTGTGGTAGAAGGCATGCTGTGAGTCTCAGTGCCTGTGACATTGTCTTTCGGCACTGCTAAAAATACTTAGCATTAAAAATACAGGAACTATTCAGTTAGCAGTCGAGATTCCATTTCTTCCAGGTTTGTGCCTATTCATCCATCCATCCATCCATCCATCCAATATGCAACCCACTTAGCCCTGTTTAGGATTCAGCGCACTGGACGCGAGGCCCTGGACAGGTCCGCCAATCCATCGCACACTGTTCACTCACACGCTCGTACCTACGGGCAGTTTAGACTCTGGGATTACAGCATCCTGACCTGTATCTCTTAGTTTGGAATGTGGGAGGAAGTACCGGGAGGAAACCCACGCGAACACGGAGAGAACGTACAAACTCCACACAGAAAGGTGGCGGTCGCGGCTGTGTTTGAAAAAAGAGGCCTGGCACATGTTCTGTAATCTATCTATCTATATCTATATCCATTGCACCACCGTGCCACCCTGTGCCAGTCTATTATTACTTCATTACAATCTCTGTGCACAATTTGCCAATCTTTTTGCGTAATTTTGCTTTTTTATATTTTTGTAGTGAAAAATTTCTGTTTTTATTTATTTTTTTAAATTTATTTATTTTTTACATACACGTCTATTCGTTCTTCGGTGGACTAGGGGACGACGCACGATAGTCCCGTCCGTCCCCCAAACCTCTGATGTCATAGCTTTCAAAGTGTCCCACATTTTTGGCAGCATTTGACGAACATTTTTTGTGGCTGCCCAATGAAGCAGCTAGCGTTCCGTTCGCATTCTGAGACTCACCTCGGTTATTATATATAAACAGCCTTCATTTCTCCCTTACATCCCCGTTATTATTAATGTAATCCGGCGTTCTGTTTCATGTCTGATAATCACAGCAGCACCTGAAAACTGCATTCTTCAGCAGCGAAACGCGTTAATCTCACTTCGACTACTTTACCTCCTCTGTGGAATCGGCTTTGAATGCAACAGTGCTTTGCTGACAGCTTAAATGCGATTTGAGTCTTAAAAATCAGCAGACAGTTGTTTTACTCTCCCCAGGAAAGAGTCTAAGTCGCACGAGAAAGCCGGTCGATTCTCTGTTCCTGCCGCAGTCAGCGCTGAGCTGTCAACGGGACCGGGGTCCCCCAAAGCAAATTTGAATCCAGTTAGACAGTTACTTCCATAACCCTGGTATTTTGTCTATGCCATTAGCACACCGGAAAAAAATGAATGCACACAACTTCGCGACCCTCAGCAGGCCTCGTTCGTACCGCGACCGCAGCCGACCAGGTAACCTACTCTTCAGAGGGATATTGTCAGCTATGTTAAAAAGTAATCCGCCCCCGACCGTTCTTCACCCTGGAAGGAACTGCTAAGCAAATACATCATTTCAGATGATTGTAAACAGACGTGAGCACGTGTAATGTTAAATTAAGATAATTCAAAGCCATCCTTTGCTTCTCATTTTTGTCAGCACTCCAGGTAGAATAACTGATGGCGTGGACAATTGATAAATGTATCATGCTGGAATGTTGTCAGCGAAAACGCCACGCATAAACCCGTATTCACGGCCGCGTGATCTCAAAGTCGCCGTATTAAGTATGCATGTATGTGTGAACCATTATCTTCCTCATTCAATATTTATCTAAGATTTAAACTGGCAAAGGTGGGGGGTCGGTGGTAAATCGTTGTCAGGCTGCTCGGCAGCAATACATTTAGATAAATGCTGCTATTTATTTCCTTAGTTGCCACAAGTCATTTAGATTTTATTAGCAAGAGAAAAAAAAAAAAATTTATAATTATAATTACCACAGCACAAAGAAACGCACCCCTGGCTTTTGAAACGATACATTGCAAAGAATTATAGAGAACCTATAGACATTAAACAAGACGGAACATTCATTTGAACGTAATCCATGCTTGGCAAACTTGACCCTTTCCCTTGCCTGTTTCTCAGAATGATTCTAGGGTACAACAGTGCCCTCTACTGCTAAATGTGCAAATTAACCTGAGGCGGTGACGTCTGCGCTGTGCAGATTCGGCAATTGTTTACGGTGTTGGAGGGGACACTTGATTTAAGTAAAATATCATGGACTGTATTCTGATTGTAAATCGTCAATGTGACATCCACATTTGTTTAAATATGCATGTTATAGCTCTCTTTGACTTGACAGCAGACATGTACAGCATGCAACCACATTCTGGACAATTTGCCAAACTAAGAGGAACTGGCCAAGAAATATCTAAATCTGCAGTTGGTATCTGTTGCCGTTTTCTGGATCTCCCTACTCCCTGAAATGACTGATAAATTGGTCAATCAACAGCTTATTGGGGTGCACTGTTGGTGCCGAATATTGAATTAACATGGTCTCGACATTTTTAATGAAGAGGTTGTGTTGAAAACGGTATCCTTTGCCGTACTCAATGCCAGAACGGACAGCATTGAACCGATTCTCGATAAGATCGAATCACCCTCAGAAAGAGCTCTCATAGTGCTCTTCGCCAGCAATTTGTCAAAAGAAAATGAAAAAGTTATCCAACGGTACTTTTCTCAAAGTTTGTTCACATTTCTCTCTCTCTCTCTCTCTCTCTCTCTACTCCTCGAGTGTATTTTTCTCAGCCCTGTTTGTCTGAAATGAACCCGAAGCAACAACAAATGCTGTAATTTTGTGTGCGGCGTTCAGGTGCTTTTGTAAGATTTCATTGTGTTGCTGGCAAACAGCAAATTGAATGCCTGTTGAAATGGACGCAAATTGCATCGCACTTTAATAATATATTTCTCCCCCTCTTCAGCTGATGCAAAATGGCAGGAAAATTTCAGGCCGAACGCAGACAAAGACAAAATCACATCTTTGTCTTCTTTTTTCTTCTTGATAAAGGGCCCTCCACAAGCATGGGAACGGTAGAATGAAATTGGTTATTTTTGCTATGTTCTTAAGGCATTTGGAATTGAGATCAAAAGATGAATATGAGACAAAAGGACAGATGATCAGCTTTTATATCATGGTAATTACGTGCGTATGGTTTGGCTTTTTTCAAAGACAGTCCCTCCATTTTCAGCTGTGCAAAAGTAAGTTAATGGATGAACTTGTCTTCAGTCTCCTCTTCAGCGAGCGAAATGCGCTCTCGATTGGATTTAGATCAGGTGACTGACTTGGCCCGTCACACTGGCGAATGGCTTTGCTTGCGTAGGAGTGTGTTTTGTAGGAGTGGTCATTGTCTTGCTGCAGGATGAAGCTTCGACCAATGAGGTTGGAGAAATTTATTTGTGCGTAGCCCGCCAAAATCTGTCCGTACGCAGTAAAATGTCCAGTGTTAATTCAAGCCTAACGGTGTTAATTCAGCTCTAACTGAAAGACTTCAGCCGTGCCTGAGCTACACTTGCTGTGGGTTTTGCTGGTTCCCTCTCAATCAGCACCCAATTTTGGCCTTGAACACAATGTGTGTGGACTCTAGCCAATCATTTGAGAGCTGAAGCATTGACAACCAGCAGCCATGGCAGCCTCTAGGAATTTAGTCAGACACCCCACCTTAAGAGAAACTGGCAAATGAAAAATTATGCAGTATTAACACATCGCTGAAACAGCTCTGTAGCATTCACGCTGATTTCAATGTGTTATTGCCCACCATGGCATCGCTAATCTGTTATTCCAAAAAGTATGACTTTGTGAGCCTGTGAGTAAAATGGCTGCCTGGTGAAGTTGGAAAAAGTCCTATTGATTCCCATTCAAAATGGAATATTAGATCTTCCGATAAAAGTGCTGTAGTTCACATGTACGGACCATCCAAGAGTTTCCGCCTCATTAGAACCTCCGAGATCTTCTTCAGCGGCACGATGAAGAGGCCCCACCCCCAGGCTTACATGCCAATGGAATGCAGATAAATAGGATAAAATAGAAAAAGAAATAGACCCGAGGAAACTGCTCTGTGGTTTGCTCCAGAAGAGATTGCTTCCTGTTGCATCAGGCTTAGGACACAGACGAATTGCCACTCCCAACCGACCTCACAGCCAACATTTCTCCTTGACTTAAAAATATACAGTAAGCATTTCACACGCTACAAAACATTTGCTTCTTTACTAACATCAGCTTCAACAAACACATATGGTTGTGTACACACACACACACACACACACGCTCTCTCACACACACACAAACACACATACATGCACACGCACACACGCACACACACACACACACACACATACTTCAGTGATTTCATCAACAGTCATTTGAATGGTATGTGTGAACAAAAAAATTCTTGCTTTTTCTGCATATAAAAATCAGCAAGGACAAATGCTGATTGACTACAACCCGCTACTGCAATACATGGAGACTGGGAGAGAAAAGAACCACATGAACGAAAATGTAAATCCATCAGACTTCAGCTTTTGATTCAGCCAAGCCGTGTTTGGTAAAGCACGTCAATTTCAACCTTACAGTGACTGTGTACAGATACCCTTCCCATGTTTCTGCTACCCTGGAGACGTACAGATCCAACCTTGCATCTCTTAATGTTTAAAACAGAGCCAAAAAAATCACAGAA
Source organism: Anguilla pacifica (assembly GCA_039654925.1). Lineage (NCBI taxonomy): Eukaryota > Metazoa > Chordata > Actinopteri > Anguilliformes > Anguillidae > Anguilla > Anguilla pacifica. The sequence continues at coordinate 34,753,210 of CM077294.1, forward strand.
ACGCTTTCCTTTAATGAGCTTAAACGGAGAACTTCACCCTAATTTCATGCTATTGTATAGTATTGATCCCTCCAGAGTAGGAATGTTTAAAAAAAATATATATATATATTTCTTTTTAGTTGTAGCTGTACAGAGATTCTACTTGCTTTGCTCTGCGTGTGAATTACAGCCCTTTGACTCCACTGTGTGACTCCAACAGTACTACACTGATTGGCATTGGTGGCAGATTTTTCCAGAATGGAAGACTGATATCTAGAAGATTGGTATGTTGTTAATTATTGTTATGCACAATATACACAATCAAAAAATGAAGTTATCTTTCAAAGTCCATCTCCTGATGATTGGCTATGTCCAGGGGGGTAGTTTGAGGAAGTCTGTGTGGTTCTGGGCCTTGCTGTGCTAAAGGTTTTTGTCTGGCTGTCACATCCCCTGGGACCTGTTTCTTTTTCCGTCTGGTTCGAATGGGTCGTCTGATCTCAAAACAGAGAAGCAGTGCATTGTGGGAGTCTGATGACCTAATGCTGACCTCACCTGCAACCCACGCACCTGAGATCTGACTGAGGACAGCTCAGTATTGGGAAGTGAGTAAAAATTTCTTCCTGGAGCTGTCTGTCTCTTAATTTTTTTCCCCTCTATGTCTACCTGTCATTTTTTTCTTTTGTCATAGTTATTGCACTTTTGATGTTTTTGCTCGATTGGGCAGGGAACTTAAGAGATCTAATTCCCTTGCTGTCTACTGGTTGAGTGAGACATATTTTGTGTTGTATCCATTTTCTGAAAGCATACCGTCTGTCTAGGGGTCTGTGGGATCCAGACACATGCATGCATACACACACACTCTCACGCACACAAGCATTCACAGGACATTGTTTAAAACGATGTGTACTAGGCATGTATGTCCAACCTGAGTTAAATTTGTATGCCTTTATCCCCCAGTTTGACGACTATGAGTACATTTATGTGTGTGTTCCTGCTCCATCACCAAAACTCTTCATTACCACTGAATGAATCCCCAGTGCAGAAAGATTACAGAACAAAAAAGCAGTTACATCTGCATTGCAATTTTGAATTTTTTTTTGTCTGCTGCTTCAGAAAGTGAGTTGGGAAGGTGGGGGGGGGGGTGTTATGGTGGAACACATTAGGGGCCAGCCTGCAATCGGCTTGGTAACGAGCCTCCCGGAGCAGACCTGACAATGAGAGAAACACCGCCATCCCAAGGGAGATCGTCCCAACAACGGCCGATTCTTCAGCCCCTTCATGCTCATCTCTCGCCGTTTATGCCACTGTATCACGCCGTCGTTCACTTCCTGCAGCGTGATTTTCCTTCCCTTATCTGGGGTGTTCGTCAAGTTAATTTCCTCTCCTCGGAGATAAAAGCCCTTCGGGGGCCTTTGCGGAAACCCTACAGAGTGGCCCCTACAATGAGCAACACTACAGTCAGCTGGCCTCAGAACACATCAAGCGTGTCTGAAAGCAAATAACTCAGCAAGATTGGCTGAAGGTCTCTCTCTCCCTCTCTCTCTGATTTTTAATTTATTACATGCATTTCCTTTGTCTACTCCTGTCGGACTTTCCTTTAGTTCCCACATCAAAACTGATGTCGGACGATTTGAAGGGAGAGCAGCTTGTCTTGGAAGTTTGCCAGGTCTCAGATAAAGAGAACGGGTTGTTTCTTGATCTTTATTTATCGACCTCGTTTATCAATAGCGGAAGGTGACAGAACTCCCTGTCTCTGGGAGACAGACAGAGAGCAGGAAGGATAATGGGGTTTGATCGAGTGTTGGTGGTCCTGCCAGCTAAGACCGTGTCCTTTGCGGGTGCCAGTGCTCGGTGTTAAGTGGTGTTACCGATTAGTTTCACAGCTCTCCCTCCAGATGGTGCGCTCCCCCTCAGGTGAGGAGTGGTACTGCACTGGGAACAGGGTAGGGTTGTTTACTAACCACTTCAGGTATAATTAAAAAGAAAAAGATGAAAGGAAAGGTAATGCTCCATATGATGGCTATGACCGTTAGTGCATTCAATAATTATCGTCGCTATATATCACCCGTTCGTAAGACAGGATACAGGTAGAGATGGACCATTGTTGAGCTGGGGTCTCGAAGTCCAGTTTGGGGGACATCAACATATCTGTAGCAGGAATCAATGTGCTTACCCGTGCTTCGTTCAGTGCTTCAAAACCAGTGAAACAACCTCAGTGCTCATTGGAAAAAATGTACTGTAAATGGGTTGCACTTCAAAGATTTTTTTAAATTACATATTGAACTTTTTATTTTGGGTTTACAAGCGCAGAATAGACATTTTGCACAAGCATTTTGGCTATGCCTTCTTGAGTGCCCAGACTCACAACTTATGACATTCCACCATTTTTTAAAAACAAAATAGGTGGGTCCTGCTGCACTCAATTAGAGCTGCTGGCCAATAAGAGTGAGACAGTTAAGCAGCAGGGTTATCATAAACACAGAACAATGAGGGCAATGAGGACATCACCACATCTGCCTGGACGGTCAGCCTCTACAACTGGAAAAAGTGCCACTGTCAATGTACCTGTGTGAGCTCTCTGATTTATCCATTCACATGCTGTGTGGAAGCTATGACGAGGGGTCCTTTGTTGTGTGACTTTGTTGTATGGTGTTGAAAGCTGCATTGACTTGATGGTAACATGGTATTGAAAACAGCAGTGAACTGATAAAAGCGGTGGTGATTGGAATTACAGTGCATTGAATTGATTGAACTACTATTGGATTATTTAATTTGATAGTTTTAACACTTTGATATTTCATTTAACTGCATATTATTTGATGCAGTATTGAATTTGATTGCATTTTATTTGATTCCACATTTAAATTCTGTGGATTCAGCATTTATTTAATTATTTTTGTTACTTCCACCCCTCATAGTTATCCTCTGATGACTTGTGAAGCATATAATAGGTGTCATATCAATTGGAGGAGTCACATGTCTGTCCTCTCCTCCTGACATTGGCAGGAAGGGTTACTGCAGGAGATCAACAAGTTTGGTTGAGTTTGGGGTTGGGAAAAACCAGGCATAAGATATACATTTAAAAACAGTGTCCCTGGGAGTCTGGCCACCTACATGAATGAACAGATAGTAACCTGGGTAACCCAAACTGTGATGTTGACAAATGAGTGTACCCTCACACAAAAAATGTTTCTCGAGAAGTGGTAATGTCACTGCCTGTAGGGAATTCCCTTAACCTCTTAGTGCACACCCCCTAGTGGTCGGCACGCCGGCGTGCCTACATTACTAAACTCAAACATTCGGTGCTACTGCAACCAAAGTGTGAGTTAAAAACAGAAACGCGTTGTTTTAGTTTCATTAGTAGACGATACACGACAACTATGCCGAAGACGGAGTTTCGCAGCCCCACCATTGTCGCTCTGGTCGTTCATTTAACACGCACCCCCTCCCTGCAGTCTCATCTAAAAAACACCCCCCACCCTTGACATAATGGACAATATTGTCTATCTTGGCATTCATAAAAATATTCTTTCACCACTAAAAAATCATATTCCGTCATAGCAACAAGATAAAACCGACAACAGCCCTAAGATATGCCTATACAGCAGTGAAAACGCTGCTCACTGAACAACGACATAAACGAGAAAAAGTTTTAAAAATGATACCATGTCATTCTACAGTCAATATCTGGGACTAAATATTAAATAAATATAAATCCTTACTGTTGGTTTTACGTGTAGAGATGTCCCTTTTGAGACTGCGTGGTCATATATTGTCTTGGACAATCAGTTTGGGAAATATAGGCGCATCTGTGACGCCTGGGTATCTTCCAAAATAGCTGTGCGTAATACCACACCTGTTGTTTACGGCGTCATCGCCCTTTTTAGTACAGTCTGGCTTGATTGACAATTCATTTATTCAGTAGGTGAGAGTATGAGCTTTCTAACGATGTATAACATGTCTAATTCTGTTTTTGGAATAGCGTTTTATAGGTCAGCGTAACAGAAAATATTCTTAGCATCGCATTCACTTGCGCATTCACTCTGTTAGCATAAAAATACGTTGCAGCTAACGAAAGGTGGTCAACGATATTTCGTAATTTCTTGGAAAATACTATTATTATTGAGGACTTCTGGACATAGCTAAGCCATATGTTTGCTGATAGACCTAGCTAACATCGTTTTCTGGAGCAAAACAGAAGCGAATAGGACAGCGTCATTGATACTGTCTCTGTCTCTATCTACTGAACATAGAGGAGATTTCATCATTGCTATGCTCGTATTACTGCTCAAAATATTTCGGTTATATACGTTATTTTTGAAATTAAGTATCTTTAAATAGGTTAGTGGTGTTATATAATGTGAATATTTCACACTGTAAATGATAGCGTTAGATGGTAGTGTAATAGATTTTGTGAAGCATGCCACAGTGATGACGTCAGAGTTGGACCATTGCCAAAACGTGGTGGGCGGTCGAAAATTGTTTTCATGTTGTCCTACCCTCATACAAGAAAACATACGAGAGTACAGAGTATAGAAATACACACGAGTTAATTATTACACATTTAGGTACTGTACTGCATTGTGTGACAATATTTTTGCATTATTTTTTTAAAATCTGATAGCAATGTTTCATCTTAAACCTTCATAAGGGGCTCATTTATATGCTTTATAATGGACAAAAAGCATTTTATTCAATTTTGGAGAGATTTTGGATATGTTTCTGGACACCTAGCTATTTTAGACCACTGTACTGACTGAAAGCTTGTAATTCCCATTTGAAAATTATGCAACAGTGATTTTCTTGAGTCAAAACAATTGATTTGTATTGAAATATGTGAATATGTTGTGATTTACAACAATGCATAATTTAGACATTTTGGATAGATTTGGAGACGCTGGGTACACTGCTTAGTTTTTGCTTCATACATCTATAGTAGTTCTACATATCCACCCTTAGATTTTATGAACGTGTGGTCAAGAAGTTTTTGATCCAGCACAGGTGTAGTTTAACCTCCTGTATATCTCATATCTCTCAGTATTTCACTGCAAACTTAAAAAGTGCAAATTTATTTTTGATTTTTTGTCAAAACAATTGCATTTGTGGCAGTTTATTTCTTTCAAAATTATGAATATAAACTAATCTGCGTTAGTATTGTAAATTGTACAAATGTCTTGCTTCATTTAAGCCATTTTTCAAGTCTCTGTGGTGTTTACATCTGGAGTTATAAAGCTTTAAATAGGGTACCCCCTAAATGGGCAAGGATTGGCAAAATTTGGCTTGTGCCTTAAGAGGTTAAGGCTCAGTAGGTAACTTAAAGGGTAATACTCCTGGTCCTGGTGGCAAGCAGGAGTATTTAGGAACCAAAGAGAAAGCTAGCTGATTGTATGACCCTGAAAAGAAAGAATAAATCCTCACAAGGGGTTTCTCTTGTGAAAACGTCCTTGCCTCTGCCTGGACTTTTTGAAACATCATCCCTTGAAAAGGACTGTTTCGTTCTTTGCGGATGGTTGTGTGTCATTTCCTGAAGGAGCCTGGTCTTCAAATACCAGTTAAAATCTTGAGAGATACCGGTGCTGTCTTTTATGGTGGAGGATGTTTTGTGGCTGAAGTCCTCCCTAGGCACCAATGGCCTTGTGCAGGGATTTGAAATGGACTTTGTTGACATGGCATTGTGGTGAAGTCCGGCCTTGTGAAGTTTGTTCTTGTGGGTGTGCATCCCAGTCTTCCTGTGGGGGGCACATCCTTCATTTTTGGGAATGACTTAGCTGGTGGCTGAGTTTTGGTGAGCTCAGAAGTAATACAGTACCTGCCCTGCTTGCCAGTTGCCCTGAGGAAATGGTGTTGCTGCTTGTGCTGCCACTCCTGTTCGGGCTGAAGGGGTCGATAGGCTTGAGAACAGCTTATTGCCAAGCAGAAAAAGGCCTCAGACCTTTTTTTATTCCTCACTTTGAAAGTGTAATTTCCGAAAGAGAATTTGATTTGGTGCCAAAGTGGTGTTTTGTGAAAGGCGGTGCTTCGATGCGCAAATGGAGACCAACTGACACTTCAGCTCAGGACGACTGAAACGTCGTTCATCAAATTGTGGCCCCGTCTGTGTACCGCGATGAAATGCTCGGTCTCGCTCGCGATAATAGCCTCTCTGGTCATCTAGGTGCAAATAAAACTCATGGCCGTGCTTTGAAGCACTTCTTTTAGCCTGGTTTAAGGAATGATGCTGTGAAATACTTCAGATCCTGCATGTCATGTGTGCAAAATTGCGGGGGAAACCAAATCAAACCAACCTGCTGGCTACTTTCTATCCAATTCCAGCAATTGGGGAGCCATTTGGAAGAATACTTGTGGAGTATGTAGGCCCATTACCCAAGCAGGTAATCAGTACTTGCTCACAATAATGCATGCATCCGCTCTCTCCTGAGGTAATTCACTTATAGACAATAATGGCACTGGTTAAAGTTAAAGCGCCCGTTGTCTTTTCTTTGTGTGATCTTCCTAAAACAATTCAGCCCGACCAATGCTCAAACTTTATGTCCAGGATTTTTGCCAAAGTAATTTAGCTGCTCACAGTTATGCATTGTTAGTAGAGCGCTTATCACCCAGAGCCACAGGGCACACTTGAGTGGTTCCATCCTGCACAGATGCCTTTTAAAGCACGTGTGAGACTAACAATGAATAAATTGCTGCTGTTTCTCATGTACATATGTATATATTTGATATCATTTATTTATAGTTTTAGGGAGGGGGTGCTATGTTCTTCTATTTTCTTTTGTCTCCCTTTCCATATGTTTTGTTTTGGTACTACACTTGTGGACCCCAGTGTCCTGATGCTGGACAGCCTAGTTAGATGAGGCCATGGATTAGCAGATACCAATGGTCAGATTGGACAATGGTGGCATATAAAATGGGCCATCTCCATTGGCACAAAAACATCAGTTGAACTCGCTCTCTAGCTCACATCTTATCACTGCTACGCTCGTTTATCCTTATCTCACCTCTGTCTTTAATTGCTTTGTCATTAATTGTTTTCCTAGTTTCACAGGTTGCAGTGGACAGCCAACTTTAATAGACTTGGGTTGGGGCCCAATTAATTCACTGTAGCTTTTTGATAGAAGAGTGATCCTTTGCTTTTTTAGCAAGGGTTTGTGGCCTTCCTACCCGCGCAGTCCCGTAACCTGCTTCCCTATCTATGTTTCTGTCTACCAATGCCTTTTCATCTTCTGCCATTTTGTGTTTTGGTTTGCTTGACTGCGTCTTCAAATATTGTTGATGATTGTTATATCCATTGTTATCCCCTTTGTTATTATAACGCTGGTGAATTTCTGGGACATAACAGTGTGTGTGTGTGTGTGTGGGGGGGTGTGTTTGTGTGTTCATGCATGTGTGGGTGAGTTTGTTTCTATGTGAGTGTGTGTTTGTGTGTGTGTGTGTGCGCATGCGTGTGTGAGTTTGTGTGTGTGTGCGTGTGAGTGTTTGTGTGAGTGAGTGTTTGCGTGTGTGTGTGTGTGTGTGTGTGTGAGTGAGTGTTTGCGTGTATGTGTGTGTGTGTGTGAGTGTTTGCGTGTGCGTGTGCGTGTGAGTGTTTGCGTGTGTGTGTGTGTGCGTGTGCGTGTGTGTGAGTGTTTGTGTGAGTGAGTGTTTGCGTGTGTGTGTGTGTGTGAGTGTTTGCGTGTATGTGTGTGTGCGTGTGAGTGTTTGTGTGAGTGAGTGTTTGCGTGTATGTGTGTGTGTGTGTGAGTGTTTGTGTGTGTGTGTGTGTGTGTGTGTGTGTGTGTGAGTGTTTGCGTGTATGTGTGTGTGTGTGAGTGTTTGCGTGTGTGTGTGTGTGTGTTTGTGTGTGTGCGCGTGTGAGTGTTTGTGTGTGTGCTGTTTTCATTGTTTCAGAGTCTGCTGATTTGTAAGTGTGCTGTCAGCAGGGGCATGTTCCAGTGCAGCCCATTCTCTCCCTCGCTCAACAGTGAGAATGCTAAATAATATTTGATTAATGACATTGAAATAGCCACAGTTAGAGGGGAGAGAAGAGAGGACCTTTAATTGCTTTAGAGGTGAAAGGGCAAGACAGAGAGATCTGGTTCATTTGTGAAATTAAGAATTCATGAACGTCTCCTTGAACTGCCATTTGCATCGCGGTCAGGGTTGAGTGCTCAGTGAAATTATTTAATTGGCCTCTGTCCTTAGCTCAACGGACTGCGCGTTTCAGGAACCCAACACAAAGGCGCCGTCTGTATATTTCACATGAGCACAAATATAAATAATTAAATAAATAAACTAGCAAACAAATAAATAAATAAATGCAGGCACATTAATGTAATTGAAAAGGTCAATGAAAAAGCAGTAAAGGCCAGCCAGATTACTGAAGGGGGGCAATTAAGCAAACTGAATCTCATTGGTTAACTGTGATGGCGGTGAGAAAGATAGAAAGTAAATATTGACCAAAGGTTTTGAAAAGGTTCAGGGCCTCACTTCGTTTGCGCGTCCTGCACTTTACGAGACAGTAATTTCAATTCTCTGACGCCTTCAATATCTTGGACATTAAACGAATAAGTATCCGTCCCGCGAACTCCGATGCGCGGTTCTTTTCCGGAACCTTCTGCTGGAGAGGTGGACTTCTCAGCGGTTATTGCCGTTCGCAAGATAAATCCTCAAACTTTATCTGTCTCCGATTGCAGATCATTGAGACAACATGAGCGTAAACTTTCTGACTGCCGTGTACAATCTCCTCCCTGCCGCCGGAATTGTTTTCCCCCTACGGTTCGGTTATTTATTTGTTTATTTGTTTTTACGACCACGACCTCCCTGGGTGGTGCAAACTTCGGGGAGCCCTTGTCCGTTCGGCACCTCCTAAACAGCATTCTGTCTCAGTATTTATGAGTTATTTATTCAGTTCTTTTTTTTTTCTTCTTTTTCTCGAGGTTAACAGCTTTCTATCTTTATTCATGACAGGAGTGTTTATCCTGCAGCTGGTAGCGCCGTCGTCCTGCTTGGCGATTTTACGCACGTTATTTATCTGGCGTCAGAAGGCAGCTGTCTGCCGTGTTCGGCACGATCCTCCATGTGTCTCCGCGAGCTCCTCGGGGCCGACTTACGCGTCTCATTCCAAAGATTTCTTGTAGTCTTGTCTCTCGCTCCGGGGTTGCGGTTGATTACATTGTAAGGGGGGGGGGGGGGGGGCGGGGGGTCATAGCCGACAAAGTCGGGGTTTAACCCTTTCTGTATCTCCCCCCTTTTTGAAATACAAACCTGAAAATGATATACCCAAAATAAAATGGTTACAGTTCTTGAACCATTTTGAGTACCAGCATAGTCCTGGTCACTTCTGAAATGTAACCATTGGGAGTTGGTTTTCCAAGAGCCAGAATTACTCTAAATGTTTCTGAAAGAAAGTAACATAAGCTCAAACAGTGGAAGTGGAAGTTTTCTAAAAGAATTTATTTTACTTTTTTTGAATGGGTACAGATGCTTGTGGGTGTGACTAGTGGGTTTAGAAACACAATTAAGCCACAGCTACAACACTGGCCAAATCCTGGTACAAATTTTATGACAGTACCCAACACTACCAAACGGAACATTTTGCATTGTTTCTTCTATGCCATGTCTATGTATAAGCTATGTTTCCAAAAATGCCATTTTGGAGACTTCAAAGGCACACACGGTAACCAAATGATATTGTGGATGTTTAGAGGTGCAAAATACTTTATATTGTACACTACATACTCGTTGAAATTAGCTGGCTTTACCCTTACCTGTTACCCTCTCTCCCCCCCTGTCGTCCTCTCTCTCCCTCCACCCCCTACCTCCCCACCCCCCTTCACCTCTCCCCTTGCTGCCTCTGGCAGCAGCAGTCTGGAAGATGGTAGAAAATAACTACATTAGCTACAATTTCACATGCCACATTTATTATTCAAAATCAGGCCTACTCCTTATTTATAAGCTTATTGAATAATAAAAAAATATATTTTGAGAATGAATTTTGATGCTCACCGTTATAACATGGGATCAAGTCCTTCATTGCACACGTTCGGTGCTGTGGAATCAAAACTGTTTTCACTGTCCTCCTCAAAAATGTTCACTCAGTCGTGTGATTTTTCCCAAGGCCTTGGAATTTCAAGTCCTCTGATTACACTTACAGTAGGCATTGCATAACAAATTTTGTTGTAAAACAACAACCTTTTTAGGCATAAAGCCTGAAGAACTTTTCTATAGCCGCTATAACTTTTCTGCCAGCGTGTAACATTTTCAGCTTGCGCACCAAAAAACTTAGGGTTTGTTTTTTTCAGGAGAAACAATAGGTGTCCTTCCATGCAAACCTAACAACCATATACACCGTTAGAAACATAATTTCATTGGCTGAAATGCCGTTCACTATAATATCTTGGCACTGACTGGATGTGTACAAGACAGAATTTATACTGTCCCGGTCCGAGTTGTTGATGGTGCACGGTGGGTCCCATCAGTACTCATCATACAAGCTTGTAGGTGTACTCTTTGTTTCAGAGAGTCTATCCGGACTTGAGATAATAACATTCATATGTACGCAATACTTCTGAGATGTTCATAATAATGAAATGGACAACTGGTAATTTCTGAGGAGAATTTCTTAGCAAACGATGAATATTTTATTGGTGCTTCTCCACATTAGCGCATCCACAGAATTACTGTGGATTTTGTTCACTGGGTCCTTGCTGTGATAAAAACACTGGCTTTACAGTGATTCATGTAATCTGTGAATTTCCTAAACGCATAGGTGAGGACCCCCTAGCTTGTTTTGCCAGCCCACATGTTAAAAAATAAGGAACCGTTGTCGCTAAAACATTGGCACTGTGAAATAGTTTATAGAGATAGAACCATTCGTTTTGCCACTTTCAAACGGTATATCGTGTGACCAGACTAACTGAAAATTCCACCATAAAAAAACGGAACAAATGAAATTAAACCCATTGTGGTGGTGGTGGTGGTGTAGATCTGGATTAGTTCCTTTTTTTCTCCACATCACTTTGGTGCAGGTTAATGTTCATCTCGTGTGTCCATAAGGCTTTGCTCCAGGATTTAACAGCTTTTTTATGTACCTGTTTTTGGCAAACTTTGTATTACATTACATTTTATTTGGCAGATGCTTTTATCCAAAGTGGCATATAAGGGCATAAGGAAGGTTGTTGCAATAACTACGGAAGCACTGGTTAGATAAGGTGCAATTCTCGTAAAGTATAAGTTATCCATAGCCATGAACATCAAGTCTAATGCACACAGTACGGATTGGCTAAGTCAGTAAAGTATGGCAAGGCATAAACTGGAAGTGAGGCATGATTAAAAGAGATACAGTACGATCAAGAGCTATAACATCAAAATGAACATTCAAGTGCAACATGAAAGTGCAAGATGAAGATGCAAGTGCAACACGAGAGTGCTAGAAGATCAATATGCAAGTGTAATATAAAAGTGATACTAGACTGGGGAAGCCCTGCAGAGGATTGTAGTGTTAAAATACGTCAAGGTAGAGTCTGAAGAGATGTCTCATGTTCATTGTTTTATTTCGAATCCAGTGTGCTGCAGCACAGATCGTAAACAACAAAAACTGTGTCACTGCCAAAATATTTTCGCTGTTCACTGTATGTGATGCCAACATCAGAAAACAGCAGCATCTACTGGGTGTGGAAATTCCATTAAGTGTCTTTTTTGTCTGATGTTATTGTTTTTAGATGTTTCTCTTAAAGTATGTCTAATTTCCTCTGTGCTGTAGTGCACTCCAACATTAGATGAAGATATTAAACATTAAAGAGGGGGCTGGTAAAGCACAGTGCCATTTCAGTAAAGATGAATCAGCCTTTGAATTATCCCAGACATCACATCGCTTCCTTTAACGCTAAGGCCAATCTTTATCAGCTCACGGAATCACAAGCTGGAATCAAAAGCAGTTTCCTTTGGATTTTTAATGACCTCATGAATCATTTAAAAAGGTAAATATCCCAGTTATTTAGATGCAGCTAATTTAGATACAGCTTGCCAGAAACTGCGATTGCACAGGAGTTTATTTTCCCAATATTTTCAGCTTCCTTGCCATTTTGAACAGCCCATAATATTTGTAAGCGCCTTCTCTTCCGATGTGTGCGTGACCAGCCTGTTCCAGTGCAGTTTGCCGAGAAGGGTATCCAATGGGGAATGGCCTGGCTCCAAACTGGCGGAGTTTAGTATGACCCTAACCCTAACCTTCCTCTTTGGCGCTGGGCCACGCCCCTTTGGAGCTGGGCCTTGCCACCTTTGGAGCTAGGCCACTCCGATTAGGAGCAGCTCCAGGCACCAGAAATACATACTTGGGACCCCCAGCAGAGGCAGTATGACAGAGGGCTGCAAGTCATGTGCAGGCAGACAGCATGCGTGCGAACGCCCAGAGGAGTCAGTCACGCTGTGAGAGAAGGACAGTCCTGCTGAATAAATACACCCCTCCCCTCAGTAAGCAAGTACAAATAAATAAATGTAATGTAATGTAACACGGCCACACCGCCCTGTGCTGTGCACCAACCTGTTGTGCTGCTGACTGCCATCAGGACTCAGTGCCAGACTTTAGAAATACACAGAATCGGGGATGAGAGAGAGGGCTTGGTCAGTCAGGGTCCCACGTTTATCGCGGTCTAGCGACCAGGCTGGGCGATCGGGCGTCTGTGGTCTGCGTTTTAAAGCTACATATCAATGGTCTTCCTCCGACTCTGCTCTGTGCAAGCTTAGCTAGTCTGCAGTGTGAAAAGAAGCAACTGGCGACACGACATGTTTCTGAGGAGGACCGTGGAGGTCTTTACTCTCCTGAATTGTCAGTGGGGTGCACACATGAACACGGGTGCAGTTGCAGATAATTGCCCATTCTGAAATACTCAGCCCTACATTCGCTGCCAAATTTCTATATAAAAAATAAAAAAAAGAAATGAACTAATGCATTGCTTTTCAGTGCTGTGTCTGATTTTTATAATAAGCCAAGTTTTATAATGCAGCAGAGTCCAGTGAACTAGCAAGCAAACATCTGCTACAGAATATGACATCATTACTGGAGATGTAGGAGAGTGTGATTGGTTTCTTTGGCCAGGCAACCTGGTCTTTATCTTTTATTGTGTAGAGTGGCTGGGGAGGACCATGGTTTAAATTCAGAAGCAGACCAACCCACCTTACACCAATACTTACCACAGCTAGCTGCTCTTTTAATGTTTTTTAATGTGAGAAGATGTGCTTTTCTTTTGTTTATTTTGTTCTTATTTGTCTAAGAAAAAAGCAAAACGCAAAAAAATGTATCTAATCTTGTAGCCATCTTCTGTCAACAGCATTCTTTGTTTTGTTTACCGTGTTATTTATAAAAGCGAAAATATATTTGCATTTTTTGATATCTGTGATATTTTTTAAACAGCAATGCTGTCTGGACAGCCTGTGGGTTTATCACCTGCTTAATTGCCGTTAGCTGCTCAGGACCTTGGCAGAAAACAGTGCCAGTCTGAGATGTTGTCTGCCATGCGTCTCAACCAAGTCCTATTTTAAGATGGGAAATTTACCAGGCCTGCGTCGCGCTGGGTGGAGAAGCCAGGAGGGAAAGGATGCAGCGCAGGAGAGATGGTGCAGGAATACGGTGGGCCGAGCCACAGGGTACAGGAAACGGGGCACACGGACCCAGTTAGGGGTGATCGGCACTGCAAAGTGTGTTTGGGCTAATCGGCTATTGCCAGGTGTATTTTTGGAGAAGTTGGTGTTCCCTTTTACTTGAGGTGAGAGTGAAACGGTGTGTGTGTCGGGGGGATCCTGGTCGAATGGAAGACTCAGAGTTGGAGTGGAGGCAGAGTGGGAGTGGAGGTGGCAAAGGGTGGAGCTTTTCTTTTTATTTGGGATGTAGCTAGGTCCGGCAACATGGTGCAGGCTGGAGCTATATCCCCGGATCTTTTGTGCGTGTCTCCGTGTGTACAGCTGTGTGCTCTTGCAGAGTAACTGCCCTCTGTCATCTCTATATCTCTGGGTATGAGTAGAAGGTTTGCCTATGGTGGACTATCAGCCTGGGTACTGGCCCATAACCAGGCTCACTGTGGGCTCTTGATATTAATTCAGTGTGTAATTGATAATGCACAATTCATAGTCGGTGTTCCTTTGGGAGTGCTGTCATGTGTTTGTGTGTGTGTGTGTGTGTGTGTGTTTGAGAGCGTGTGTGTGTGTGTTTGAGAGCGTGTGTGAGTGCACGAGTGAGTTCGTGAGAGAGTGGTACTGGAAAATCAGTTTTAATCACTAAGCAGCCAACATTTAACAAAACCTAAGCTTCATTACAAAATCTTCACATTGCAGATCGTTGCCATGAATATTTTCCAATTGGCAGTGTGGAGAACATGTATCCACAATTTGAAATAACTTTGATAACAGGTGCACAATTTTGCAATGCAAATAAAAATGATTTTATTACTCGCCTATAGGATAATTGAGGAGAACTGGCTAGATCTTCTGGTATTGAGCATTATGTGAATATAAGATGTGCTTATATTCGTTTAATAATGCCAATGTTGAAGCTCTGCAGATGTACTTTCATTTATTTATTTTTTAACTTTTACTTTATTTTTAAATTTAAATGACAAAATACCAGTATTGCCAGTGCCAGGAAATGACTCCTCCTTCTTATGCCTCAGAACACTGCAGATTATTTATTTATTTTGCAGCGCTAAATAAATGAAAGCAACTTTGAAATCATGGATGTCCATCTGTCCTCATTGGTGCTCCTCGGCTTAATAATCGATTCTGATTGGTCCAAGGGCATGCGTTAATTATCAGAAATGGGACACATCGGCCTTTTAGCAGTTCTAAAATAAATGCGCAACAAAATCCGACATTCTAAAGCAGTTAAACTGCAACGCCATTCTTTCAATTTTGAATTCACATTACATCCCCGTTAATGTACTTTGGGGATGGTTAAGCAACCACAGTTTCGCCTCAGCTGCATCATCACATTACTTTCCAATAACGGGACAGCCCGTTGCGGTTAATTTCTTACTTACCGATCCGTTGCTGTTTTCTGTGTTTGGTGCAGCGGTCCTTATCATTCCGTGTTTTCCGATCACAACCACAGAATCTGAATCTGCGTTCTCCACTGGCATGGAACTGAATGAACAGTTTGAAGCCGCATGGAGTTCACACATTCGTATGCGCCACCGTGTTTGGGCTGCGGTTCAATTTCGGCCAAGTTCACCTTCTTATCAAGGCTATACTCTCAGCTGACTGAGGAGGCAAGAGCAAGAGGGCGAAGTGGATGGGCCAATGGGATGAGCACATAATATGCACCCAGTGCTCATGGGAGTTGTAGTGTCTCCGTGCAATGACTTGATTATTTCAGGTTCTTTATGTAAACTACAGTGATGTTGTTTTTTTAATAGAAAATGCTAACAAAAGGTCACCCGACAAAGTAGCTGGTAAGAGTGACAGAGTTACACACCACTGTCAAATTCTACCCACATTTTGAGGGTGACAGGTGTTAAGGTCAATCCTTGGTTATTATCTTCATGATGATCGTCATTATTAGCCAGTCTCTTGCAAGGGAACATCTCTCCACTGAAACACATGACTTCCTGTCATTTGGTTCGATTGCATTGCAGCACAGTAGTTTAAAAAACCCATTGCACCCAAAGCCTCATTTGGAAATGAATAGGTCCGTATCACACTGGGTCTGAACCCCTCAAAAACCAGTTAGCGAATCCCATAGGAAATGAATGACTTCTGCTCTATCATTGTCGTATGAAAGAGTTTATGTGACGCCTGCTTCAGATACAGAGCGCAAGTCAACAGTTTTCAGAACAGCGACGTTGGAGAGCTCAGTTTTAAATTTAAATTTTATGCGTAGATTTACTCTGTCATCGTCTTGGCATGCCTTGGATGCTCTGGGATCTTTTTCTTGGCCACAGCTCTCAGCCCATTAATGGCAGTGACACACCGGGATTGAGTAGGCCGCAAGATCTGGGATTTGACCCAAAGCTGCTTTAATGGAAACTCCTTTTCTTTTTTTAAATTGGCCAATCAGTGGTGTCTTCAGGAAGCTTTAACATCACATCCCTTTCTCAGATAAAATGAGGTTTAATGATGATTTAATCACAGCTACACAATATGTACACTACTTAATGTGAGACAAAACAAAAATCAATAAGCAAAATCACTTCTTTCTTGGCTTTGGAATAACAGCCAGTCATTTCTTCTGCACTTCGTGCAATGGTGAAATATAATAGATGTGATCAGTGTCCTACTGGTTAGGTGACAGCTTTGCTCCCGTGATTTCACCAAATAAAAATCAGACCCCTATCTGGAGCAGTGACTCAAAAGGCCAAGGTCCCGGCTAGATCCGGTTAAGAGCTCACATGCTCATGGGCTCCTCCGGCTGGCCCCCTCCCATCGCCACGACCAAAAAGATGTGCCACAGTTATTACTGAGTCCTCTAGACGTACCTCATTTCACATGGAAAGCCTTTCTGTGGAAAAGCTATTTGGGGATCCACACTGGTAGAAAGTCACATTACTGGACGGCAAGGGAAAAGGTGAAGGGGGTGTTTTTATCATTGATCATGTGTGGCATGAAACCCTTCTCTATGAACATGGAGAACATTCTGTAGCCCGAGTACACCTGCGTAAATCTTTAGATTTCAATTAAAGATGCATTGTGACTTTTGGCATGTTGAAGAAGGGCATCTTGCGTGAAATGTTCCTGCGAAAACAAAAAAATACTACAAATTTTCTGATGGTTTCGTTAAAAAACAAGTCAAGTTTTCGTGACATTGTGAAAAACTATTTTATGTTAAATTACATTTGACATGTTTTAGTCACATGGTATTTAGAATACATTTACTTAGGAATTTAGCAGACACAATTTTCCAGAGTGACTTATATTCATGCTTTATAAACTTAAACATCAAACTGTCAAAAAGCCTTGTAACATTGACAGAAATATTGACTCATCATGCAAGATCAAATTCAGACACCAAAATCAAATACGACTTTTAATTTCTTTAAGTATTACTTTCCATTGTCTCCAACAATATATTGAAGTGAATATGCACGCCCCCAGCCCAAACCGACGCAAAGGCTGACGCTTTGAAGCCTCCTGCATCATTTTTATTGAACATCTTATTTACTCCACAAATACACAGACATCCACCACATTCCTAAAAAATAAAAAAAAAATTTTTTTATTAAAGACGCCCGGTGCGTGATGGGCACGGGAGCGTCGGGGGCGAACGCAGTCCGCTTCCGCGACTGATAGGGGCGATGCTCATTATCATCTGCGCATGGTGATGGATTCCCGCCATCTCCGGAGGCACCGCGGGAGAGAAGAGCATCCGCAGGGAACATGGGGATATTTACACAGGCCTTGGTCTCATCTCTGCTCTCACGCACTTCAGCATTTTCCCAAGGAAGAGTCAGTGTTGAGTCATAATAATAATAATAATAATAATAAATATAACTATTGCTATTGTATGTGTTTGCATGTTTGTGTGCCTGTACGGGTGCATGTGTGTGTTCATGTGTGTTTGTGTGTGTGTGTGTGTGTGCATACCTGTGTGTGTGCGTGTGTTTGTGTGTGCATGTGTATGTGTGTGAATGCGGGCCTGTTTGTTCGTATGTGCGTTTGTGTGTACCTGTGCGCATTTGTGTGTGTGTGTGTGTATGTGCATTTGCATACCTGTGTGTTTGTGTGTGCGCATCTGTGTAAATGCAGGCCTGTATGTGCATGTGTGTGTGTGTGTGTATGTGTACGTGTTTGTGTGTGTGTGTGCTTGCGTGCATACCTATGTGCGTGTGCGTGTGCCTGTGTATCTGTATGTGAATGCCTATGTGTCTGTGATTGACATCCTGTTGCAGGCAGCTTGTCATTGCAAACGTCCTTTCAGAAGAGGAGTTGTCATTTATAATGCATCAAGCACAGGAACATGATGGAGGTTTCATTCTCCTGCTGCAGTATGCAGGGGAAAATAGCTATTCTAATTAACATTCTCACTGACCCGAAAATAAACATTTTATTTTCTATCTTCTGCGCACGTCGGGGATTTTTGACATTGTCCTCTGATATCTTTCGTGATTTTCATTTTTCTTCCTGCAGTACCCCCCCCTCCCCCTTTAATTTATGCATCAAATTCATGCATAATTAATTTTGAATTTACCACTGACTGAGTATTAAAATACCCAAACAAATTCTTTTATAATGGAGATGTGTAGGGTTCTCTCATTAGAAATTAATAAGATTTTTTTTTTTGCTGGAGAATGAAAAATATAATAACATTTTGATACGGTGAATGATGCCAGTTATTCATTTTCAGTGACATGGCTCTGAACTATGAGGTTGATTAGTTAACATTTAGAAACATCCAAGTTCAACCAAGTGTCAGACAGCAAGAATGCTTCAGCTCTCAGCCTCCAGGTTTGAAAAGGGCAGTTTTTTCCCCCGTTTTGCCAGAATTACTTTAACGTGAGGAAACGATTATGGAAATTAGCTTATGTTCGACAAGAACCTCCATTGCTCTTCAAAAAAAATCAAATAAATAATTGAACGATAGCAAGCTAAACCATAGCAAGTACCCATGGAAGAGATGTACTTCGGTTCCAAAGTCATTGGTTGCAGCCGATTCCATGATCATTCACAATTTAGGACACGGGTTTGTGCCGTTTTGATCTGGCGGAGTCAGTCCTCAGTTTCAATGAAGGACACAGTGTGGAGAATCGCCGGATCCACTCTGTCAGTCTTGGGTCTTTCAGCAATCAAGATGGAGGACAGAAAGTTTGTTAGGGTAAGCCCCCATATTAAGATGTACTAATCAAATAAATCAAATGAATTCAAACAAAAAGAGAGTCTACATATGTTTTTAAAACCACAGGTGTACTTTCTGATCGCAGTCTTTCCCCCCTGGCATGGGGTGGGGGGGGGGGAGGTGGGGGCTAGATCTTCCAGGCAGGCATGCCCTTAGAAGGTCTCTGCATGGCCACGCTCCCCAGTGGCAGTTGGGGGCAAGATACAAGCAGTAATAATAATCATTTTCTCCATCCTTTCTTCTTTCAGAAAAAAGCACTTATTTTTCTCATTATTTATTGCTCTAGGAACTGCGGCAGTAAGTCCTAGTAATTTATTTAAAATACCAACTAAAAGTTTTTTTTTTATTATTAGTAAAAATAAATAGAAGTGTTATTGTCTTTCTGAAGGTCAGCCAAACTTCTAGGGGTTTATTTGTCACGACGGCCTACCGCCTAAGATTTCAGCCGGTCTGAGCTGAAAATACACGGGCATTCATTTATTTATTCATTTAAAACGATAACGGCGGTGGAAAATCGCTTATTTCTCAATCTGCAGCTTTCTCTCTCGTTCGGGGGAAAGCCGCTCGGTTGTGCGCTGAAGGTGGTTCATCATGGCGGTTCCGTGTCATTTCACACGCCGCCGCGTCTCCCCCTCGGTTTCCCCCCCCGGAGCCGCGTTTCGCCCGTACCCGGGACGGCCGCGGCCGTGAGGCGAGCGGCGCGGTCCGCAGGATCGAGGCTGCCGCTCGTTTGTTGCCGTGGTAATCCGGGCTGTCCTGGGTAAAGCTACATTTAAAAAAAACGCTCACAGGCTCTGGAATTCCTTGTGACTTAGGGATGTGTGCTAACGCACGCTAATAATGTTCACTCTTTACACTGCCTACAATGAGAAGGTTTGAAAGCCCAGTATTCTCCTCAGTACTGCGATACCCCCTGTCCATATTCATCCATCCATCCACTATCTATACCTGCTTATTCTGGGCAGGGTCGTGCAAGAGAAGGCTCTGCCTCCCATTATAATTTTACATATAGTGACCACCATGTGGACAAAATAATTTTAGAGGTGAATATAGAATAAGTAAGTCACTAAGAAATTCTGGAGCCAAGTTGTTTAAAGGTTTATATGTTAAAAGCAAAATGTTCTAATCATTTCCAAATCTAACAGGCAACCAAAGGAGAGATTTGAGCACCGGTCTGATATTATGTTCACATTTCTTAGTTGTAGTAAATACCCTAGCGGCTGCATTCTGTTCAAGTTGGAGATGTTTCGGGGCTGAATTGTTTCAACCAGACAATAAAGCATTACAGTAATCCATCTGAGAGATCACAAACACGTGAACCATTTTCCAGGATCTTCTGTAATTTAGTTATTCCCCAGGTAGAAGAAGACCACTCTTATCTTATTAATGTGGGCCTGGAAGGAGAGAGCTGAATCAATATCAATTAAGCCATGATTTTTAATAACTGCTTTGGCAGAGAAATAGAAGCAATCTAGATTTAGCTACAACAGCAAGAATTTATCTATAAGAGCTTTGGGACTTACTACTAATATCTCAGTCTGAATTCAATAAGAGGACATTTTTGGTCAACCAGGGCTTTACGTATTTAAGACAGGCCTCTAGTTTGGCTAGTTGGGCAACTTTACCTAGTTTAACTGATACACAAAGTTTTGTGTCATCTGCATCGCTGTGGTGGTTAGCACCATGTCTGCTTATAGTGTCCCCATGGGGAACATGCACAGAGAAAAGAGCAAAGGACCAAAGACAGATCCAAAGACAGATAAGCTCAACTGGCAAAACAGATCCGATCTCAGTGCTCCTGCTCTTGCTTAGACATGCCCCAGCCAGGGTTTCCCAAAAACAGTTCAGGAGGTGGTATCTGGGTAAGGTTTACGCCGCTATATTCGTGGGATGAAACCCTTTATTGGTCTTTATGATTTGGGGGACACTAATAAATGTTTCTAAGTTATGAGCATCAATTTCTTCATCAGAAAATGTAGGTCTTGCCTTTTGCAGGGAGTCAAACATTGCCAATCAAAACCAACCTCTAGGATGAGGGTAGATTACCATATACACTTCACTCAACGGCTGACTTTCAGTACTTCTATTCAGCATTGAAAGTCACCTTTGCAGTCATGATTTTAAAAGAAAAAAATTTTACACACCCCAAGCAGTAATTTGGGACTCAGCAGCAGGAGGTGCTTCAAATGAGACTTTTGAACTGAAGTCCTGACTCACTATGATAATTAAAGCAGGGTCTCTCAAACACAGGAGACCCCTGTGCATGCTGGGTATCCGTCAGAATTGGGCCGTGCACAAATCAGTGCACTTGCCTACTATTGCGCATAGATTTTGAGTACACTGGATGAGAAAGTTGTTGTCTCTAAATGTAGTGTACTTAAAATCCCAGGATGATATACTTATATTTCAGGGTTTCACTGAGTATATTCGGGAGCATACATTTGAGGAAGTAAAGTACCATTTTAGTTCCATAAATACAACATGCAGCTTCAGTTTAAAAACAAGGCGCATCTTTGCTGATGTTCTCCTGCAACAACAATGACACGTGAGCAGGGCGGCGCAAGAGAGGAATGTCTTACAACACTTCCACAGTATGGTAGGAAAATAGTATTTTCCGTGTACTGCGTACATCGCTTACAGAGATTAAATTTTTCAATAAAGTTCAGGGTGGATTCACTGGCATTTAATATACTGCACTGACTTTTAGATGAGCACAGAGACTCCTGCTGAGAGTTGAGAGAGAGAAAGTGCACTTTAATAAAAACTGAGAGTCTGCACTTTAGCCATATGTGAATTCTTTGCTTACAAATCTAAAATTGTGGAGTACAGAGCCAAATCAAGGAAAACAGTCTTTGTCCTAATCATTATGGAGCTCACTGTAGAGAGAAAGAGAGAGACTCCCAAAATTAATTGAGAACAGGGGAAAGAACTCATGAGTATAAAAACAAAAAGAGAGAGTGTAAGTGTGAAAGTTCCTCAGGTGTCAGTCTTTGGGAACCAGAAAGTTCTCAATGCACTATTGCTGTCGCACATCCAAGCGTCGCTTCCAGCCAACAAACAAAATTCCCAAAAGACACTTATGATTGATGTGCACATCTACCCATATTATTAACTTCTGATGAAGAAATGAGGGGGAGTTATTGGGAATGAAACAGAAAGAAGAGAGGGCAAAAAAAACAATAATTAGAGACAAGCCTCAAATGTCAGTTACGCTAGCTTAGAATTATTCTCCCCGTTATGCAAATCTGCCTCTTTAATTCCCTCTGGCTCAAAATGCCAATTTTCTGCTATGCTAGCGCTACTTTTCTGAAATTGCTTATTTTAATAAAGCAGATAAAATAACTGAGTATTTAAGCAATTAACCTGTTCAAAATTGAATAGAAATGCCGCCGTTTTATGTGCTACCTCAGCCGGTGAGTATACGGATATTATCCCCCTCTTTCCTGGGACAGACCAGACCGTGTTTAATTAGCAGGTCACCCGTGAGAACATTAACTTTAATGGTGGATTTAAATCCGGTAGCCTTTGGACAGCATTATGTGAATTTGACCAAGCTGCTGTTGGCATCATGGCCACCATTCTGTGCTGATGAGGGTAGGGTGTCACACGGGTGAGGAGCGGAAGGAGAGCGTAGAAGCGATGAAGAGTAAAGTCCCAGATTGCATTTCTCACCCCCCAAATGAACAATGCTGAGTCATCACTGCCACAGCTGATGTCACAGTAGACAGTGACATAAGTACCATTACAGGTGCAGACCCCATTGAGCCTCAGGGAGAGACTTGTGCACGACTGTAGAGGAAAATGCCTCAGAGTTCATTAGTGTTCTTTTGGGTAATTCTCTTCTGGGTGCTGAGTGGGAAGGGGAGGGAGAGGCAGGTGTGGGGGGGGGGGGAGGGAGGGGGTTGGGGGTTAGGAAGGTTGGGAGTGGATGAAAGAGCCCCATCCAGCTGCTCTGAAATGGGTCTGGGCTCAGACAGAGCGCACGGCTGAATGGCCGGTTGCCCAGCAGCATCAGAGGAGTGGCTGGGTCCAGCGTCTCCCAGGAGCGCCGCCTAACCGACTGTAGCGTTGCTATGGCTTCAGACACCATCTGTCCATGTCCTCGCTCCTCTGACTCCTGGCCAATCAGGTGCCTGCAGTCTGCTTGCTCTATCTGTGCATGAACGGTCACTGCAATGATGTGATGACTGTGCAGCTCAACAGGGGGGCTGCAGAGTGACTGCGCAGCTCAGCTTTCGGGCTGCAGAGTGACTGCGCAGCTCAGCTTTTGGGCTGCAGAGTGACTGCGCAGCTCAGCAGGGGGACTGCAGAGTGACTGCGCAGCTCAGCTGGGGGGCTGCCCAGTGGAAGTAGCAGCGGTTGGCAGCACATGCGGGTGCTGGGGAACATGCATGCCCACCTGTACCCTCCAGAATTAACACAGGAAGCTGGGTATTCCAAATAGAGGATAATAGGGAAATAATGCATTAAAAGCCTACCCGATTGTTTTAATGTACCCCTCGCCTTTGTTCATTCTGTGGTTGTTCCCGAAATAACAATTATTTAAAGCCATCATTTAAGGACAGAACCACACAGAGGCAGGTAGCTCACACCTCAGACCCTCTGCCATGAATTCCAAGCGAACAGAGCAGCATACATAAAAGCCCTTTTTCCCAAATTCTGTGCGGGCTTTGGGGACCGAAAGCAAGAGTAGTTGCTGGGAGCGTAAACAGTAGTGTCCTACAATTTCCTTGTGTATATGAATACATAAGTAAGGTGGAAGCAGAGCAAGAATTGCCTTAAAAGTATACCAATGATTAAGTCTATGGTTGGACAGTAAGGTCCATCCCACACAAACATACAGGGAACAATGGTGAGTAAGGGCCTTGTAATTCATTATAAACTTCAATGCTCCATGGTAGACTGTATATAATGTATGAAGGCATTACATGCATTATGTATATTACATAATGCACGTAAAGTACATCCCTGTACTCGAGTAGAGACATAAAAGTAGCAGACTAGTCTCTTTTTAGCCGCAAATGAAAAACAAGACTTATTTCTAAAATTAAAAGCCAGTTTCAATTTCAGTTTTGAATGTTGTTGAATGTGAGGCCTAAAAGAGACAGAATTAAGATCCCTAGGTATTTATACGAAGAATACAAATATTTATACAAATAAATGATTTTAGTGTTGGTGTGGCCTCAACATGTGACCACAAAACAGTGTGTAATTGGCAGCTATCCTGGAGAGAGGTCTTCCGCCCAGTTGCATAAACTTTCTGGTCAATGTTGTGCAGTTCAGTGTCGTAGAGGATAAGGCATGTGGTATTTGACTAAGAAGCCAAAGACACTGTAAACTTACATCCACGGCCATGTGGCACAAATGTTTTTAGGCCCTGCGAACGATGACAAAAAAGTTATCTTTTTCGGATGTAACTAAAATACAGGATATACAACCAATATATATTTTTTGATGGACTTTTGCAGGCAGGTAAGTTTTTAGTTTCTCATTTAATTTCAAATGGGATTTGACTCCAAATTAAATATGATTTTTTTTCATCGCAGGCACAATGCAGTGATCACCAGAGCTAATCCACTGATGTACTTCGGAAGAAGATAAAACAGAATGTACGTTTAACTGTAGGGAAAAGTTAAGCACTTGTATGCATTGTCTTTATCGACTGTCATTGTTAATTGCTGAGTTTATTTAAAGGTACCGGTGTGATGCAGAAACAAGAAGAAGCAGAATTGCAGGTAAAATTGAGGTATGAGAACTTCATAGAATAATGGCTAAAAGGTCAGGGTAAATAATGATGCGATGACGGCAGAACCTGCATTTTTCTCGCGTGTCTCAGAAAGGGTCAAGCGATGCCTTCAGTAGAGAGGGAAAGAAAAAGAGGAGGTGAAAAGCAGTGCGAGAAAGAACAACTCAGAGCTCGTGGTGAAGGTGAAGTTGTGTGAGAGAAGCAGGAGAAAGAGGGAGAGGGAGAGGAGCGGAGAGTCACTGAGAGTCAACGCCTGCTGCCTTTGCCGTGTGTGTGTGAGTGAGCGAGAGAGAGAAAGAGAGAGAAAATAACTATTTGTGGTATGTGTGCTTGAGTGTGTACAGTGTGCACACAAGCCAGGCATTTTATCCAACCTTTTACAAAACAACAAATAAAGTTTTTGTATAGCTCAGGATGAATGGGCAAATGGGATTGGGAAAGAGTTTTAAAACATTCAGTCAACTTTATGAGTGAGTGTAAGTGTGTAACTTTCTCTCTATTCTAAAGACATACTCCCGTTGTATGCTACCGCCAAAAGTCTCCTTTGACTTTTTATTCACAACCCCCCCCCCCCCCCCCCGCATCCCAGGATCGATACAGCAGCACAAAAGAGAAGTAAAAATCATAAAGATACTCCTTTAATTCAGCTTTAGAAAAACCAGAGGTAATGGCTCCCACCTTTGAGGAGGTCTCTCAGAAGATGTGTGGCGTAGGGAGTGAGAAGTGATTGGTTTTCAGGTGCGCTTCCGCCCGCCCTGTGATGGACTGCCGATGTTGTGAACACGATAAAAATGGAAAGATATCTCCAGCAACAAAAAGAGCAAAACTGTAAGGAACTGTGTGGAATAAGATCAAACGTTACCCTTGTGTTCAAATTGACCCGTTTTGAACTTGTAAAAGAGGAATAATACTTTTGCAAGATTCATTTTCATAACCACAAACTAAACCAGTGTACAGTACATTTGGTTCTTGTTTGGTGTTTCTATTTGTGGTTCATCCTCTGTAATATCATGTACATGTATTATATATTATTATATATGTACAGTATGCTTGACCCAGGCTGACAGTTTGACAGGTGCTGGGAAGCAAACACAGTACAAGAGTTAAAAAACCACTGATCATTACATTGACACCAGCCCACGCGCCATGCTTAAAATAAGAATGAAAGAAAAGCTTTCTATGTCTAGCTGAGAAGAAAGTCCCTTATAAACTCATTTTTATTTGTAAACTTGCCTGCTTTTTACCTGCCCAGGGACTACAGATGAAATTTAGCTATTAAGCTAATTCTGCGGCAGTTACTAACTGTCCATTGTCCCTTTCAAATAAGCAAATAAATTAAATCTACAGTATATCTAGCTGAGAAGAAAGTCCCTTATAAACTTATCTAGTGGACTTGATGATCTGAAATTCTTTTAGGGGGGAATGTGCCCCAGATTCAATCAAACAAACTTGCAATTCAATCAAACCAGATTTTCATTGTCTTGTATTCAGTCAAACGACTTCAAGCACTTCAAGGCCGCAGAAACAGGAAGAGGCGGGGCTTGAAAGCTGTGGAGCTCGGCCTGGAGGAAGGAGCTTTTGTTAAAAGAGCAAGTGAACTTATCCTGTCTCCAACTTGACAATCCTCGATGTTTAAATAAATTAATAAAATATAATCAAAGACGGAATTTTATAAATAATTTAGTGAGCCGAGGAATATCACAACTCTCAATTCATGTAACATTTTAGGAGTAAAGCAATAAACTCATGCATTTAAAATTTCCCAGTGCCGTCTTCAATATTTTGTGTACATGCTATCTATAAAACATATTCATGTAATTAAGGAGAGGATGTGGACAAACATGAGCAAGTAATGTTGTTTGAAGTAATAGCTATTTAATAATCTAGAAGCAGAATTAACCATTCAGATGTTATTCGGTCACAGTATTCCAAGCAGTAAATTAATAAATCAGCAGGTATTTGGTGGTGTTCTGTCTCGTGGAAAGATGGCTAAGGAGTTTGACATTTTAGCAGATGTCATACATGCAGTAGAAGTACTGTGGCTTGTGCATGGTTATAATGGTTATCCACAGTATCTCTGTTTTCTGAAGATTACACATACACCAGACTAGAACTTGGGTCCATTCTGACCACAAGCATTCATTCATGCCTTGTGGAATAACATACTCTGCTGATCACCTGATTGGATGTTTATAGCTTCTGTATGATATTGCTATGACTGAGGGATCATCCAAGATGCAGTGTTTCCTGACAAGTTAATTATGTAGAAAACAGAAAACTCATGATGTTGCAACAGTCTTTTTTCCCTCACAGATTGACGTTTTTCTGTGCAATGGACATTACTGAACTGAATGTAGCATACTTGAAAAAGTACAACTCAAACAAGGTAAGTATTTTAAAAGTGTTCTGACCACTGAATCACTCAATCATTCAGTCAAACATTTCATGAAAACCCATTCACCTTGGCAGGAACCTTTTACTTCTATTCTCCATAATTCAATAAAGCAAGTATTGAAGACTTTACTGAGATCTAGCACTGGATAAATCCAGAAAGTTTGATTGAATTGCATATGCCCCTACAGTCTAAGTACATTTGACCTTACCTAGCCCAAAGCGCAATTGATTGTTTGATTGATTCATTCTTTGATTGACAGATATATTGATTCATTTTCTGCTGGAATTGCGTTAACCGGCTCAAAATGTTTTCATTCAACTTTGGTTGCACTTCATTTGAAAAAAAAAAAGGCAGACACTATTTCATACGCTTGATATAGCCATCACACAACTTGTATTACAGGAATTACAGCTTACCGCAAATGTCATAACACTGTCAATAATTTTGTAATTTGCTGTATGTGCTGTAAGCAAGAAGGTCCTTGGTTCAAATCCCGGCCGGGGACTTTTTGTGTGGAGTTCACCACGTGGTTTTCCACTGGGTACTCCGGTTTTGTCCCTAGGTATGGGTGTGTAAGTGAATGGTGTGTGTGTGTGTGTGTGTGTGTGCGTGCGTGTGTGCATGCACCCTGCCATGGACTGACAGCCTGTCCAGGGTGTGTTCCTGTCTCTCGCCCATTGCATGCTAGGATAGGCTCCAGTACCCCCCACAACCCTGACCAGGATAAGCGGGTTGGATGGATATATGTGTTGTAATATGTTGTAATATCTGATTATGTGTTGTATCATGCTTTATGTACAGTATTATGACTGCTTTCATCCACCAATGTTTAAAGGATATTGCCTAGGTCTCTAAACCCATTGCATAAAACACATCCATTAGCAAGCATCCTCCTTCCACCTGTGAAACAGATCTTTCTTTACAGGCTCAAAGTCGGAACTCAACCCCTGATGGGAGGCCAGGAAAACGGGGGGGGGGGGAGAGAGAAAATGATTCCACTCACCAGATAAAATGGAGACGCTGAAACACTGATAAATTCATATTTAATAGCTGCTGGTTGCACTGAAGGAGGGAGGGAGGGAGGGAGGGGTGAGGGGAGAGAGAGGGAGGGAGGGAGGGCTGCTCTCTCCCTTTGCCTTTATTGAAATTATTGATTTCTCGGTGGTAACAAGGTATCGACCCGAAGGTGAGATTCCGCCAAAGATGAGGGCTTTGATGCTTAAAGAGAAATGTCAATGCCTAGCCACTGCTTTGAGCATGCATTATACAGAAAGGAGGATAATTATCTTTGTGTAGCATCTCGCTGGGTACACCATTAAAACTGAGTTAAGTGTGAAGAGAGTGTCATTACAGATGTTTTAGGTGATGTTAAAGAGTTTATAGAATGCTAGAGACTATGCAGTTGGTCTGCAGTATATCACTGCAGATTTTTGGTGGAGTATATATATATATATATATATATATAGTGCTGTGAAAATGTATCCTGATCTCCTCTGTTATTGCATATTTGTTGCACTCAAAATGTATTATTAGATAAAGGGTAAGCACAAACACATTTTTTAAAAATTATTATTTCATTTATTAAATCAAAAAGTTATCAAACACCCATATATCACCCATGTGGAACAGTAATTGCTCGTGTTACAACCCGTCTTAAGTTTGTTTTTATTGAAACTTACCATCAGAATGAATTAGTCACGACAAAATATCTACAAGCACGCAATGCCACAATCAAAGGAAATTCCAGAATAAATAAGAACAAAGGATGTTGAAATATATCAGCCTGGAAAGGGTTACAAAGCTATTTCTAAGGATCTGAGACTCCACTCTACCGCAGTGAGAGCCATTATCTTCAAATGGAGAACACCTGAAACAGTGGTGATTCAATCCAGGAGTGGCGGTCCTGCCAAAATTTCTACTCCAGAACCTACTCGTCCAGGAAGTCACAAAAAAAAAACCCGGAAGAACATCTGAATAAATGCAGATCTCTCCAGCCTCAGCCAATGACAGTGTTCAAGACTCCACAATAAGAAAGAGACTGGGCAAAAACGGGAATCATGGGAGAGCAGGTGGAAATCACTGCTACCCAAGACAACTTGGACGACTTGCCATTATTGAAGGAGCCATGAATTCTGCACTGTACCAGGAAATTATTAAGGAGAAGGTACAGTCATCTGTCCATGAACTGAAGTTAAAGCGTAATTGGATTATACAGCAAGACAGTAATCCAAAACAAGCAAAAAGCAAATCCACATATAAATTTCTGGAGGAAAAAAAAAAAAGAGTGGCTTTGTCAAAGTTCTAACTTGAACCAAAAAAAGATGTTGGCAGGGCCTCATTTGTCTTGGGGAGTCAAACCAAGGGACTGTGCAACCAACCGGATGTGGGAGCGAGTGTGCACAACCAGTTCTGAGAGAACCTGACCAGGACAAGTGAGCATAGTTAAGGAATGACAAAACGCAGGGAGGGTGCCGGCCTTGCATGGGAGTCAGAAGAAGTCACGCGGTGGGGAGTAGGAGATTCCCCAAACCTCCAGATTTTAAGGTCCACCTCCACGTGTGTGCCGGTGGGCTACTGAGATGGTTTTGGTCCCATGTTTAACACTTACCGTATGGCTCACACTTCACCCTTACAATCAGCCGTTGGAAAGTGCTAGGTTAGGGAAAGGAACCTAGAAGTAGGGACAGGAAATTAGCCGTAGCAGGCACAGGTGTGCAAAGTAAAACCAAAAAACAA
This sequence comes from Anguilla pacifica, assembly GCA_039654925.1. Taxonomy (NCBI): domain Eukaryota; kingdom Metazoa; phylum Chordata; class Actinopteri; order Anguilliformes; family Anguillidae; genus Anguilla; species Anguilla pacifica. The sequence continues at coordinate 34,782,856 of CM077294.1, forward strand.
ACTCGTGCTCACATTTGCAGCATCTGAAGCATCCGTCCTGAACTCAAAGGTGAGACAGGACAAGGCCGAAGGAAGAAAAGCGAGAGAGAACAAAGAGAAATTTTGAGCTGAGAAGCTGTTTTTTACGAGACGGCTATGTTCAGCTGCCCGACCTCTCCCGACGCATTCCCACGTGTGGATTAAATATGCAGGGAGTGCTCATAAATAAGGCGATTAAAAAACAGCAGCATGCCTCAAATGAACTGGGGAATTGCAAGGATGGGTACAATTCCTCGGTTATAAACGTGGCCTTTTCAATTGTTAATCTTTTTTTTCTGCCAAAAAAAAAGTGGGTGGCAATCCGGTCCAGCACGTCTTGAAAAATGGCCTAATTGGGATGTTGCTTGGCTGGTTCCTGCTATTCCCCACGGAGCACCATTCTGTCACTGAAACCAAGGGCCATTTCGGACTGTGGGACATAAATTTTCCATCTGTCTCTCGTTTACTCTGGCGACTTCATTAGACAGATAAGTAAATTACTCTGTGAAACAGCCCCCCACTCATAGTAGACCTCCCTTTAAAGCTAATGAACCATTAAGTATATTTCTAAATATCTGAGGAATTCTTCAATTTTTTCTACTTATTTTTTCCAGCATACCTATTTGTTTCTTTGTTGCTCCATTCATTTGAAGTGTAAGCAATCGTCATGTTCCCAACCAGCGACAGGCTGTTACCAAAACTTGCGTTTGAAGAAATAATGAAATAATCTTTTAAATCCTCAGGTCTAATCCTCACACTTGTCTTGGAATTGTCTGAGAATATTTTTTTGTTTTGCTTTGTTCTCTTTTTATATATTTAATGGTTTATTTTTAGTTGTATTTCGCTATGGGTGACACACTGCCGAAAAAAATATAAGAACAGTTCAGAATGCAGGCCCCACCTTTCCTATTCAACAATGATGGCAGGCAACCATCTGAGAAGGTGTGGTTTAGGCCTTGATTTATAACCAATAAACTGAAGCCTGAGTTACCAAAATAAATAAAAAATGTTAAAAATTCTAGAACCTCTGACAAATTTCTATCTTTAAAAAGCTTCTCTAATGTATGGTTCTCTAATGATAAGTCAGTTCTTCGCTTGAATATCTAGTCGGGCTTGTCAAACTCAATAAACCGTTAAAAATCTCGGTAAATTATGGAGTCTAATCTTACTGAAGAGAGCAAATGGGAAGGGTTCCCCTGGAGGGACGAAGCCTCAGAAGTTATCATGAGCCCTTGTGCCCCCCCGCCCCCATCCACCCTCCACCAGAGCCAAAACCTCTTCAAAACTATTGATTTTTCATTCTTCTAAAAAATTTCAAATGAGGGAAAATCACACAGCTCCGTCTGTAGGATCTTCTCAAAAGCAGGGCCATTTAGCATGTAGGCCAGAGGTGTCAAATTCAAGTCCTGCAGGGCCACCATGGCTGAAGCTTCTTGAGTTTTCAATCAGCGGCTAATTTAGGCCTTGAAACACTGTGTGAGAACTCTCGGTCAATCAGTGACTTACATTATGCACTTAAGAACTGAAACGCACTGAAAACCAGCAACTGCTGTAGCCCTCGAGTGTGACCTAACCCCCGCCACCGATCAAGGAGAATTTTATTCCTCTGGAAGCTGTACTTTAGGGCTGCCTCTGAATGCTGTATTTCATTCCATCCAGCGTGGAGAGATGGGATGAACAGAGGAGAGGAGAGCGTTTTTTTTCTTCTGAATTTTGATGATCAGACACAGTGTGAGAGCTTTTGTTTGGAAATATGATTTTTAGTCATGGTGTGAGAGCTTTTATTTTGAAACACAAAATTCAGACATGGATGCAAGCGCTTTTATTCTGAAACATAATATTCAGACATCGGGCTCATGGGTGAGCCCCTTGGACAAGGGTGGAATCCCGCCCATGCCAGTGCAAACTGTGGCCGGTAGCCCTGCAGGGCAGCACGCAGTTGGCGATAGCATCAGGAAGGGTTCGGTCAGTGGGGATTCACGTCTCATTGTTCTCCATTGACCACTGGTGGTTGATTAGGCCTGCATTTTTCAAAGTGGGCGCTGCGAGATCCCTCTAGGGGTGCCTCAAAATTTAAGTTATGTTAAAAATTAAAAAGTTATGATAAAATAAATAAGAAATTGCAGCACTGTCAATAAAAAACTAAATTGACTTTCATTACGAGAATAAGTAGAGTTTTCTTTTACCTGCATTTGTTATGCTAAAATGTGTTTGGGACGTAAGAAGTGACATCACTTGCTTCAGAGGTCTGCGCACTCCTGAATCCAGCTGTGGGTCCAGTCACAAGCACTAATTTATGATTGATTTGGAACGCTGATAGTTGGGATACAAAAACAGTTAAATAAAAGACTGGAATAAAGAAATCTGAACGAAATCTGAGATCACACAGAACATCATTGCCCAAAAAAAAAAAAAGAGTTCCCCATGTCTTGGTGCATTTGAAATCCCTGTTTTATTTTCTAGACTCCATTGAGACATTTCCAGACATGTCTGTACATCAGAACATTGAGTCCTTTTTGATTTGTGAAAAGCAAACAGAGAGACAGGAGGGAGGAAAAGGAGGGAGAGAGAGAGAGATAGCAAGTTTCGGTGATTTTTGTGCTTCTGAAAGGCAGGAAAAAAAAATCTCTCAGAGTTCAGAAAGTTCCATCCCGTTCCATCATTATTTCTCTCAAACACCCGGTCACATGTCCGCCTTTGAATCCTCGACTTGCCCTGTGAAGAGTCTTTATCTTCTCAAGGTGATGGTTCCGCTAAGTGGCGTAATATGGGTAGCCCTGTGTTAGCTTTGCCTGAGGCTCGGGCAACGGGTCTGTTCTGCATCAGATTATCCGCCTTAAAGCGGCAATTGAAGTTAGCGAGCCAGATGGTGTCGAAGTGCCTCTTTTTGTTGGGCGGGTGGGGAAATGCATGACATCACCATCTCCTGACTTTTTTTTTTCTTCAATTCTTCTTTTTCCGCCATTCGTCAATGGGATTTGAGGTATGTCGCGCGCCAGCGTGACACCCCTGAGAGGTACACGCGGCAGTTTGGGGAAACACCGTTCGTTGCCGCGTGGAGAGAGAGAGAGAGAGAGAGAGAGAGAGCGCACCCACACCGACACAAAATCAAATAAACAGCGGCTGCTTTTCAGCGGACCAGCTCCTCCTACTTTCCAGAGGCAGTTCACTTTCTTTGTCGTGTTCGGACTGACAAAACTGAAACGAAATGAAACGAAAATCGAAACTCGCTCTCTTGGTGTGTGCGCCCGGTCGCCGGCCCTGAACTGCGGAGAGAAACAGACCTTTAAGCAACGTGTGCATTGTACGTGTGCACGGGCAGCTGGCCATGGGTGCCTAGATGGCCAGCAGGGGTCGCTCAAGCAATGAAAAGTGCTATCCCTACTGACTGAGTCTCTCCCATATATCCCCTGGGCACCCCGCAGAGCTGCTGGCTACAGTTGGTACTGGCATGGGCCAGATTCGATCTGACACATTATCAGCTTTTAAACATAGCCCCTCCCCCTCACCTTATTTCTCGCAGTGTGTTTACCGCCACGGGGGAAGATCAGCTAGTAGAGAGAGAGAGATCAGCCACACAAGAGAGATCAGCATGTGCATTTAGCGGCTGTGCCGCCACCATCGAGGAAACGACAGCTCTCTTCGTTTCATTCCTGTTCTCCTTTCCTGTCCTCTTCTCGTCTCATCCTTGATCCTCTTCTCTCCTCTACTCTCCTGTCCTCTTTTCTACTTCCCCCCTTTTCTTTCCTCTTTTCATTCCTGCCAGCTGTTTATTTTCATCTCTCTGCTGTAACAGATGCAGGATTCAAGAGCCAGGAGCATCAGAAAAGCATGGGACCAGGATTTAGTCGACCCTGGGACCTTTTTTCATTGTGACTCTCTCCCTCCCTCCCAACTGTGCACTGGCCAGCTGTGCATTATGCACATGCCTGTGGGCTCCCTCCTGAATATATAATGCGTACATTTATGCACAGATTAGACCTGTAAAATCGATAGGCCAATTTAAGATGTTGTACCTGGAGAGTGATAGCATTTGAAGAGTGCGATCGCTGACTCGCATGAGAGTTTATTCCGTGACCCTCGTCACCTCTGTCAAAAAATGCGCTCTCTGCCATTAGGAAGCTGCCTTAACTGTTGACCTGTGCTCCGTCAATGAGTACAGACCGTGTAACGGCCTTGGGTGCGCATTATCTGCCACAACACGTCTTCTTAACTGCAGCGGGTGCGAGTGCGCCTTTTCTGCTGGAAGAGGAAGTGCAAAGGGAGTCCTGTCAATCAATTCCAGCGGTGCCTTGCATCGGCACGTGTCCGTGATTCAGTTCCACGGGAGCAGGACGGAAATGGCGTGGACATTTACCGGCCCTCCTACGAGGGCGTGATTTCCGTTCAGCGCCTCTGGAACCAAACGCGTCAACAAGCGAGGGGACGTTCGCAATCCTCCCGAGGTGCATTGCGAGTTTGCGCAAAATTTCGTTCTGCGGTTGTGCTCGTGACAAAGAGGACAGGGAATTTTCCGAGTCAGCTCGGCCTGTGAAAGTAAGAAATGCCTTCGGAACAGAACAGACTGTTGCTTTGCTGTCTTTCATCACCCAGCTTCCTTAATCTCCTTATGTTAATAGTAAAACCCCAGGAAAAAAAAAAAAGAAATAAAACATTTAAACAGGCTTCAGTGCCTCACACTCTGGGTTTGTTTTTTCTCAGGTGGGAGGGGGTGTAAATAAATGATATAAATAAACATTGAGGTTCAAAGCTTGAAAAAGCTCTGGAGATCAGCACATGCCCCAGTCTGGCTGTACTCTGCTGTCACCTGAAAGCATAATCCGCCTCTCTCTGTCCCCTCCCTCTGCGGAGAGAGGAGTTTAGATAGAGACGCCGCCGGTGAGAGCGTCTTTGATGAGCTTTGCTGGCGCACATTTGCCTGATCCCACACTTTTCATCTGTGCCTCTAGTGTCCCTTTCTGTTTTCCATCCCTCCTGTTTGTCACATCGCCCCCCCCCCCCCCCCTCGAGAGGTGGCCTTGCTCTGGCGACTCATAATCCCTCGAGTTTTAGCGGGTTGTTTGGGCTGTTTCAATTGTGTGCGACCCAACGTGACTCACGGTTCGAGAAAACGGTGACTGTGATGGGATGTCAGTGGGAGATTTGTCTATTCCACCTCTTCCCCCCGCCCCCTGCCCCCCTCCCTACTCAGCTAACGCAGCGGACTCCCTCAGATGGTAAGGGTTCAAGTGGAGTGCATTCCGGCAATCTCTTTATTCGGTGAGGTCGCGCAGGTGTTCGGCTCTCGATGTGCGGAAGGAAGGATGTCCGCGGGGCAAACTGGCTCTCGACTCACGCGTAGAAGCGCGGCCATGTGGCGAATTCGCCATTCCTGTCACCGGCAGACCTCAGCACCCCACCTCTAAAAATAGTGCTCTAAAGGTGTTTATGAAGTTATACTCACAGGTGTCGTGACACTGGGTGTAGATGGGGCGGGTGACGTCTTTAACAGGGACTTGGCGGGGCCTTGCAGTCAAAAGGGGGGGGCGCATGATAAGCTCCACTTGCGTTGTGAAAGCACGGCCGATGTAAAATTGCTCAACTGTGTATGATTTTCGCAGCACCGTTTCAGCACGGTGCGAACGCGATGCGTCTGATTAGGAAGGCGCTCGTGTTAGGTGGAACACGCCCTACAGGCAGGAAAGTCAGGTGCCTTTTTTACGCCTACATTTCCCACGAGGCTCCCTTCCGCCGGCACGCGTGTTAACGTTCTCTGTGCGCTGAAGCTTTCAGTCAGGTGATGCGGTGGAGGCATGATGCTCGACGCCTAGCTTGCCTCTCCTGGCTGATCCGTCTGGGTGATGGGAGATTTAGGTCTGGGTCTGGACCATCCTGTTAGCCAAACGGAATTGCTGCTCATTTGAAATATCCATATTGGTGCCCTGCAGAGACAGGTTACTCTGGGTAGCTTTGATTTTTTTGTTTTTTGATTTGAGTACCTTTTTCCTTATTTGCAAAAGACCAAAATACCGGCACTAAAACCACTGTAGCAATCAGTCTTTAATGCTGTTATTATCCAAAGATTTTTTTTTTTTTTTTGGCTGAAGCTAGCATTCGGCCACATTTCCACATCTTTGCTCCTAGAGAAAGGAGAGAGGTTCTCACTGTCCCCCCTCCTTCAGAATCACCTCATCAACAACCTGTACTCACATTCCCCTGGTCCCAGACCAGTACTGACATATTGGATCTGTCTCATAACACCGCTACCTGCGACTGCATTCCCCTGGACCCGGATCAGTGCTGACATATTGGATCTGTCTCAGGATCCTGGAACATTTAATTGGTAGTCCTCTCTAAGCTCGCTCCTAATTGGACGCCATTGGCTGTGTGGTTTTAGGTTAAATTGGTTTAGTAAAGGTGAAATATGATACATTTGCTGTATTCTATTGTGTTTTTAAATCCCCTAGTTCTGAGTTTGCACCAGGTAAGAGAGTCAAATTGGCAATGTAAATAATTGTTGATACACTGTTCAGTTAAGTCATTCTGTTTAATGCTCATGCTGCAGTGGCTAATGTGCAACACGGCACCATATTTCTGCCCGTATGCGGATCTGCTGTGTGTGGATCTGCTGTGTTTGGATCTGCTGTGTGCGGATCTGCTGTGTGTGTATCTGCTGTGTTTGGATCTGCTGTGTGTGGATCTGCTGTGTTTGGATCTGCTGTGTATAGATCTGCTGTGTTTGGATCTGCTGTGTGCGGATCTGCTGTGTGTGGGTTGGCTGTTTGAGAGGTATGATGTGCTTAAGGGATCTCAAATACGTGTCTGTGTGTGTGTGTGTGTGTGTGTGTGTGTCTGATCTCAGTGCTGTATGTGTGCTAGTGATTGTAATTTTGAGTGTATGTCTGTCTGTTGGTATGTGTCTGTGTGTGCCTCTGCATGTGTATGCTTGTGTGTGCATGTTTGTGTTTGTGTACGTGCATGTGTGTGTGTATGCTCCTTCATTGTTGTTGAGAAGTATGAATGTTGAATGGGGGCTTGTTCAATAAAACATTAATCTTTGTCTGGCATCTCACAGCATGGACTCAATGGCCATCTGGGGAGAGGGAGAGGGAGGGAGGGGGAGGGAGGGATGGAGGGAGAGAGAGAGAGAGAGAGAGAGCTCATCAAACAGATGCAGAGCTGCAATTGCCGCTTTCAAAACCAGGTTCGTCCTCATATGCTCCCCACTCTAACTATGAACAAAAACTCTCAAACACAGCGTGCACAGCTTCCTGTTTGTGTGTGTGCGTACATGTGTGCTTTTATTTCTTAAAAGAATCTTATTTTAAGGCTACACATTATCATGGATCGGTATACCTCTTATCCTTTCTGGGTTTCTTCCACACACTTGTGTTAGCATTAAATTTACACTGGAAAAATAAACACTTTTTTTTTTCCTTTGTTTTTTTTAAAGTTGTTTATTGGAATGGCACTTTAAATAATTGGGCTGGACCTGCTGTCGATCATTGCATTACCAGTGTAGTAGTGCCTGGCAGAGCCTTGGCCGGTGTTAACAGGCTGCGCTGACAGGGGGAACTCAGGCCCCTTCTGAATTTATAGTGAGGGCATATTACACTCAGTGTAATTGTGTGTCAGGCCGAGCGAACACCGCGTTATTTACAAATGCGTGGCATTCGGCTTAAGGAGCAGACAAGGGCGTGGGAGAGTGAAGCTACCACAGAAAACCCAATTTATACTTGCTATCTCAGAATGGCAACGTTAAGTATAGCTGTGTAGCTTTCTCAGCAGGGTCCGCGCTGGTGCTTGGTCTTCATGAAGGAAAAGATGGAAGCTGATAATCTGGGAGAAGCACCTAATCGCCTTGGCATGAGCGCAGAGGATGATCAGCTTGTGTGTGTGTGTGTGTGTGTGTGTTTGCGTGCATGCGTGCGTGTGTGGCATGGAGGGCAGGTATGATATTGATGTATAAGCTCATAATGTGAGTGGCTCAAATGGGAGATAAGGGGGTCGTGCTAATGCCGCGCGGTCCTTACCGATAAATGTCGGGATTAGTTGGCCATGGACGTGCATTCATTTTAGTTATTTCTTTTTTGCTATGGCTACAGTAATGCATAATTTCACCAATGGGGACTTCAATTAAACAGATTAAAACGAGTCACCTGGGAGAAATGGCAGAAGCACATTCAGACGTGGTGCACCGGGGACAGCGTGCGGATTCAACAGATTCAGCGCTGCTGCTGTAGCCCTGTTTTCATGCAAAACTTCGTTTATCACCACATTTTCACGCAGAAAGGACAGGGTCAGTCCATTAATTACTTCCTATTTTAATTAATCAGAACCAGCAACACAGCACATAGGCATCTGAGGCCTGATTTGTGGAGCACCCTCATTACACTTTATCTCGTTTGCTTGCATATTTTGTGATAAAAAGAATAGAAAAGATTATGAAAAGCTGTGATTTATCCTGATATATTCTCTGTAAATATAGATTTGCCCTCTCCCATTGACTGCTGCACAACTTGTTAATCTAATTAACACACAATATAATTTTGAATGTCAAACAAGCAGCTATCTGACACTGAATTCCAAAGCACGCATCTTATTATTTGACTGTGAGGAAATCTTCAAAGGCAGAAATGCGCTCAACCTCAACATGAAGCAATATCGCCCCCTGGTGAATGGAATGGTTGATTGGCTGTTGGTTGGTGAAATACTTTTGCAGTTTATGAACCCGGTGCCGGACTATCAGTGAGTGGTGCAAGGTAAATATTATACATTTATGATCCTGAAAATATTTATAAACTATGAAGGCCCCAAAGCAAGCTAGCTTCCATGATGAAAACCACATTAACATGAATGACACTCGAAAGACAGCTTTCTGTATATTTTTTTAAATCTGAATCTAGCACATATTGTGTTATTATTACTATTATTAGTAGTAGTAGTAGTAGTTGTATAATCATTATTATTATTATTATTATAGAAAGTTTTTGGTTTGTCCCTCTACACACACACACACACTTCCGGCGGGAGTATTGACTCTGGTCATCCATTTAAATTATAGGTACAAGCAACAAGCAGAGCACCTGCATTGATACCATAAGAGAAGCAGGCTACGATATAACTGACATTCATCTTTGTTCCGCTGCACACATTGCAGCTGCAGCTGCTTGTTTTGTTCTTTGTTGTGTATTATGCATGACAGGTATATTGAGTGATTTTTATTTTCTTTTTTCTGTCTTTTTGGTTTCGTCTTTTTTTATGTTTTGTGGATAATAAGGACAGCTTCAGCTGTACAACCGAGGCATTCTATACCGAGGCTTCTATCTTTCTAATCGCCATTGTGTTATACACCTCTTTCCCTGTCACTGCAATTAACCGTGAAATGACTGTGCTGTCATTGAAATAAAAATATAATAATAAAAAATCAAAGTTGGTTTATGATTTGGGATTGCATTTAACAAGGAAAGAGGTCTTGAAAGAACTCGATATAAAGTGAAAAATATGGAAAGGCAATCACAAGATGAACACGCTACAGGATTGTGTTCAAAGCAAAAGACCAAAAGCTAATTGTTACCACGTGTTTAAGAAGGGATGAAAAAAATAACTTATTTGTACAAATTGCGACTACTGTTCAGGGAAAATGAACAGTAGTCTCATCATTTAGCTTCAGAGATCGTATCTTGAACCACCAGCTTTGTTTATGTTTGACACATGGTCTGTGCAGAGCTGGCTACAGTTAAATGAGATACAAACACTGCAAGAGCACATCGCACCAGTGTCCCATTTGGTGTTTGAACCTGAAATTGATGGTCAAATGCCTATGGTCTCAAATATTGCCTTCTGACTGTTCTAACTGGGATTAGCTCAAAGGTTTGTGTTGGTGTGAGTGAATGGATTAAAATTAATGAATTAAATTAATGACAGCAATAATATTAATAAAAACATTAATTTTATTTTTCAAATTAAAAAAAGCATATTGGAAATGTGGGGCACTTGGAGCCTCTCTCCTCTCTGCCTGCCATTGTGCCAATCCATGCACTAGAACAGGGCCTTAACAGATATCAGAGCATGGGGCCCATCCATGCACTAGAACAGGGCCTTAACAGATACCAGAGCATGGGGCCCATCCATGCACTAGAACAGTGCCTTAACAGATACCAGAGCATGGGGCCCATCCATGCACTAGAACAGTGCCTTAACAGATACCAGACCATGGGGCCCATCCATGCACTAGAACAGTGCCTTAACAGATACCAGACCATGGGGCCCACCCATGCACTAGAACAGAGCCTTAACAGATACCAGACCATGGGGCCCACCCATGCACTAGAACAGTGCCTTAACAGATACCAGACCATGGGGCCCATCCATGCACTAGAACAAAAATGTGAAAATGCAAAAATGAAGTTGTTTTCCTTTAGTTTGACATGAAATACCAAGAGATCACATGTATAAAATAGGTAAAACTGTAGCATGTCCTGAATCATAAACTGTGACCACATATGTGCAAAATGGGTGATATTATGGAAATATGAAGATCTATGAAGCAAAAAGTGAGCAGCATACCTTGATGTCCTTCGCTGTAGTGTCTCCATATCTACCCAAAGTATCTCAATTACACATTGTTGCAAATCATAGCATATTCATATTGTAGCGTCCTCGCTAAAAATGATCAGGCAAGCCGTATAGTTTCTCGAAACCTTGGTTTATTTAGAACCAGCTACTGTGTGCCACAGCCAAATTGGATGCTTTGAGAACAAAAGCACTGCAGCCAGAGCAAAATTGGCGAGAAGTTCCAAAAACACAGCAACAGCGCACTATTAGATTTTTGGCTGCTCTGCCCCCCCACCGCCCCACCAACCACAATGACCCATGCCACACAAACATCCCCAGAACTCCTATGGCTAGCAGGCAGCAGGTTGATTGACAGATGGACCCTGCAAAATGTGCAACATTAAACAGGCCTACCAGCAACACTTATTGGAACTATATAAGAGGAAATTTCCCTGGGTCGCTACAATATATTTTTCTTGACTCAAAAAAATCACGTTTGCATCATTTTCAAGTGGGAATAACTATCTTTTCATCAGTATACAAAACCTCATACAAACAAATGAACAAAATTATTTTTATCCATTATAAGGCATATAAATTTGCCCCTTATGATGGTTTAGGATGAAACGTTGCTATCACACTGTTAAACAAGGCAAAAACATTGTGACATACTGTGGTACTCATATAGAACCTTCACTCTTGTGTGTTTTTTTTACACAACAGTATGTAATATTTTGTTGCATGGGGATTGGATGACATTTTACAAATGTTTCTATTTATGATCACTCCAAGGGAAATTGTACGTTCATCTAGTAAATAAAAGCACACAGTAAATCTGAATGATGCCCTAAGTGACAAGTATAGCCCATGGAGATACTAATGCCCCACATTGTTTACAATAAGATTACAATAAAACATAACACATAACTGAGCCACCTATGAATGCTTACAAAATAAAGCAACCTGGTTTATTTCCCATCGTCTACTGTTTTGAGGAACCAGTAACTCCAGGCTTTTCCTCCATATCTCCCTTGGGGCCAGACCCAAGTGGAGACTTGCAAAATTGTCTAGAACCCCATTGCAACCATGACCATGAGGTTTCCCAGGAGTCCATGCATGTGCCAAAAATGACATACCAAAAATAAAATGGTTACTAGTCTTAAAAACTTTTGACTACAGACATAATCCTGGTCCCTTCTGAAAGGTAACTCTTGGGAGTTGGGAGAGTCAGAATTACTCTAAATGTTTCTGAAAGAAAGTAACAGAAGTGCAAACACAGAGTTTTGTGGAACTTTTTTTCCACCTAAAATATTATTTTAGCTGTGTCTAGGAGGGTTTCCAAAAACGCTATTTGAAGACTCCAGAAGGACATTTGGTAATGAAATGATATTATAGCTTTTTAGATGTATAAAATACTATACAGTATGTTGTATACTCCATGCCAGTAGAATTTAGCTGACATTAGCATGTTTTTCCCCTGCCTGTTGCCCCCCCCCCCCCTTCCTCCCCCTCTCCCTCCCCTTGTTCTCCTCTTGCCACCTCTGGCAGCAGCTGGTCTGGAACTACATAACTACATTAGCTAACTTGATTACTAATCCATTGTTTGAGGTCTATTAATTGAAGTTTTCATCAAATACCCCACCCCAATCAACATGTCAAACATGTACCACAATTTCATATGCCACATTTATTATTCAAAATCAGGCCTACTCCTTAGTTATATGTATTTATTTATCTATATTTTGAGAATGTATTTCGATACTCACTGATTTAAAATGGGATCAAGTCCTTCGTTGCACAAGCTCGGTGCTGTGGAGTCAAAGCTATTTTCACTCAGGAATATTCACTCAGACAAGTGATATCTTCAAAGTCCTCTAGAATTTTGAATCTTTCGTTTAGACGTAGGCATTGCTAAATAAATTTTGTTGTAAAACAACATCCTTTTTAGGCATACAGCTCAAGAACTTTTCTTGCCGGTGCATAATATTTTGAGTGTGAGTTGTGAAAAACTTGTGGTTTGTTTATGCTGGAGAAACAACGCATGTCCTTTCATGCAATCCTAACAAACTATACACCATTAGAAATGTAATTGCATTGGCTAAAATGCTTTTCAGTCGTTACTATGATATCTTGCCACTGCCCAGATGTGTACTGGGCAGAATTTATACCGTCCAGCTTGAGTTGTTGCAGGCGCACGGTGGATCTGCATTGGCTATACTGAGGGGCTGCTTGACAGGTACTCATCAGAGAAGATTGTAGGAGGACTGAGAGGGCCAGGGAACAATAGTGGAGAGACAGAAAGGGGAGGGCACGAGAAGGTAATGGGTTGTGGTTGGGACAGGGAGATTTGGCCATCTTCAGGGAGTTGTCCTGCAGAGTGAAATGATGGAGAGATGGGGAAGAGTATGTGCCAAGGTCACAGAAGGTGGAAAAACAGCTTGTGAGGGTTAGATGAAAAATATAACAGTGGCTTTATAGACATTAACCTTAGCAGTTACATGACCTTGGTCTCATTTTAACTGCAGAAGTCCTGGTGCACTTAACAATGGAACACTGAAACTCTCTCGCTCTCTCTCTCTCACTCTCAGCTACCTTTATTCTCAAAACCACATTTACACAGTACGTTGCAGTCCAAATAAACAGGCCCCAAAAGCCACTGGGAAAGGTGGAAACACATTGATTTTCTTCCGTCGTTATGTTGGTTTGTTTTCTGTTTGAGTTCTTTTGTCAGTTTTGTTTCATACAACAAAAGAACTGCTTGAGATTCAGGTCTTCCTTTTTTTATACCAGCAAAACAACATCACAGACCCGAGAAATGCTTTTGTAGTTTGAAAATGAAAGACAGAAATGTTGTTTTGATCTCTTCTTTTTTAGCACGCAAGCAAGGATTCGTCACCGTTGGCGTGCGAAAGGCAGACACAGGAAGGGTGATTTATTTTTCTCAAAATGTCAAAAAGCCACCTAAGACACGTAGGTGACAGGTTTTTGTCAACTTTCAAAAACATGCTTTGTGGTGATTATGATTTTTTTTTTTCTTCTGTCAATAGCGTGAAAGGTAAACAGAAGTCTCCAAAGAATTCTGTCAGGTCGCTGTGAGCAGCTCGTGATGTGAAAGCACGTCAGCGCCAGTTCACCTTCTGCAGGAAGTGACGTCACAGTTCGGATAAATGGCACATGCTTGCGGTGCTGAACTCTTCTTGAAAAGAAAATGGAGAAAATTTTTTGAGAAAAAAGGGGGGGGGGAAGTGAAAAGGAATTGGAAATCACAACATATTGATTTGCCGGACCCACTATGTACTTGGATCATTTTTTTGCTTTATAAATATATTCAGTAAAACATGTGGAGATTGTTAAGGTGAACCGCATATATTCTCAGAAATTTACCAAACACCTGGAGTCCAAGTACATTTATAAAAATGCTCTTGGATTTAAACATAAATATATGACATGCATTTTACCCAGGTGTCGTAGTGGGGGGAAAAGTGGGACTGACTACCCAGGGCCCGAAAGGGAGGATGGCCCTCGAAAAGCCTGGAATGATGCGTGGGAGTCATGGATCAAGAGAGGAAGGGGGCCCACAGAGACTGCTTATGTATAGGGCCCAGAATTTTGTGCTACACCCCTACCTCTGATATATAAATCTCAAATGAACTTCAACTTCAAAGCATTCAGTCATTTATTATGTTAATATTTTTGTGAATTTCAGTGTTCAGTGTTTACTTCTTATGTGGGGCAGCGGTGAAAGGCGAGGAAGGGGGGGGTCCTCATGACAGAATTTAGAAACGGGCCCCCATGGTCCAGGGCACATCTCTGTCTAACACAGATTATTAATTGAACATTATTCTTAAAATGAGAACACAGCCCACTTTGTGGATTTGCATGCAGCCCTCCAATGTGCAGTACTTCAGCATAACCAGCAGGAAAAGGTCTAATGTAAACTTTGTGTAGTGAGACCTCAAAGTGGGATTTCATAAATAGAGTGCGGTCTTTATGCATTTGTATGTATTGCAGCCAACTACTAAAAACGACAACTTTATCTATGATAGTTAATTTGTCCAATTACGTTTGGTCCCTTAAAATGGGGGGGACTATATATTAAAAGGGCTGCAATTCCTATATGGTTCACCAGATATGGATGTACACACATTTAAATTAAAGCTGACAGTCTGCACTTTAACCTTATATTCATTGTTTCATTTCACATCCCGTGTGCTGGAGGGCACAGCGAAAATGACAAAAATTGTGTCGCTGTCAAAATAATTACAGGCTGCACTATAACCACTTAGTCATGGTTTTCTGCATAAACCCTTATTTAAGGTACAATTTGGTCATGTTTTATAAATAAGGTCCTTGCTGTTTTCCCTCCTCCTATGCCACAAAGATAACAGCGTGAAACATCAGAGCTTTTCTGGAATTTTCCGTCATCCAAAATAACTAAGTTTCAGGCGTTTCTGTTTTTTTTTTCTTTTCTTTTTTTCGTGTGCGTAAGTAATTGGGAGCCCATTCTGAGAATGCCTCTTAATGACAGACCAATACTGTGAGGTCACGTTAAAAGCCCCGTCTCCTGGCAACAGAAAGGGTATGCCGCAGGGTGCCATTTCAGATAGCGCCGCGTTCCTGCTTTTTTTTTCCCCAGTCGCTTTTTCTGAAAGGAGCCGTTCCTCCGTCAGAGGTAGCTGCACTTAAAGATAAGCGATGCGCTCCGAGGCGCTGCCGCATTCCTTCCTCCCGGTGACGCGTCGGGTTGCCACGGGTTATCGGCTGTCGCCAAATCTGCTCGCCGCTGCTGCGCGCTAGCTCTCTCCTGTAGCTCTGCGAGGGGAAAAACGGCTACTTGTTTGAACAAGAGTTCGTCCGCGACTGGATAGACACAACTGGCAATTGAAGATGGGAGAAAGAAATGGAGGGTTGCAAATCAGAAGTAAAGCAACACTCCAGGTTGTTGTTAGAGAAAAAGAACAAGTCAAGACAAGCTCAGACAATGCAATTGTGCTTGGAAGAGTCTTCACTTAGATGCTTTATTGAAATGCGCAGAGAGTCTCTACTTGGGTCCTTTTCTCAAGAGCACATAGAGATAGCGTTCACTTTAATCCTTTATTCAAGTGCACAGGGACGCAGAATGTTCAATCTGGCCAGGGACACCTCATGTAGGATCAAAATGTTGTCTGAAGAGAAACTCTCTCCAAGCATTTATGCTGTTACCAGAAACATTGTAGACCATTTTCAGAAGGTCTTACGCAAAGTTGTAATTTGTTAAGATTAATTACGACTCTTTGGGGGAAGGAAAGGTTCCCCTCGATTTTATTGAGTCTAGCACAGTGGTCTCCAGCCCTGGTCCTGGAGAGCTACAGGGTCTGCTGGTTTTTGTTTTCACCTTAAAATCAGCACCCAGTTGAGACTCAAGACACCAGGTGAGTTGAGTTAACTGTGTAATCAACTGCTCTAATTGATTCATGAAGTGCAGAGTCACTATAAAAACCAGTAGACCCTGTAGCTCTCCAGGACCAGGGGTGGAGACCACTGGTCTAGGATAATATAGATAATTAGATCTCAACCTTAAAAATAATTATAGCTACAGGCGGAAACAGGGTCTGGATTTGGCCTTTGGGTGTAAGAATCGAGGAGCAAATCAACCGTTAGGAGAAGTCAGTGAGTAAATAAATGGATTGAATTATGCCATGGTAAAACGATTAATAAATTGATTATTTATTTGATTATTCCAAAGGTTACGTGGTTATTAAAATGATAGGGATACCACGAGTGCATCCGGGAGTGTGATTTTCATGATCGTTTATTTGCATTAATGTTGCCAAAAACCTTAAATGCTTTGGATTCAATAGTTTATAAAAGGGAACTCTTGGAGCCAGAGAGCCAGCAATCCTATGGGGCATTACTCCATCATGTTTATAACCAAAAGCCTGCCTTTTTAAGAGAAAATAAATAAATAATTTTTATTTTGTACATTTAAAAAATTTTTTTTGCAAGAATCATTTCAAATATTTCTTGGTCTTTTGTAAATGCGAAAAAGTATTAAAACAACACATCAGCGAAGAATTCAGATTTCTTTGCTGACCTTGAATATTGCTTCACCTAGCTTTCCTAACGGTGGTTTTGCTTCTAGTCCTTACATGGCTAGAATATGTTTTATTAAAAACAGAACATTTTGTATTAATGGAAGATACGTATTATGTGTGATCATTTTAAAAATATATCTTTTCCTTGCAGGAAAAGTGATAGGAATGCCGCCGTTTTGTGGAAAGACGCTTCAACGAAGATCAAAGATCTCAAGTAAAGGCAAGTTCCATTAGACCCTATAATGATTATGACTGATGTTCTTTTTCCGTTTTTAAACATGAATATTACGTGTTTAACCAATGTAATTAAGATGGATGAAAAGAAACAATGGGCCAAGTGTTGTCATAAACATTTTGTCATGTATACGGCTTCAGGTGTTTCCACAAGGCACAGGTAAAGATGTTGTGTTACAAAATAAATTGGTGAGTAGATCATTTGCCAATTTTTTTGGAAGCTAAAATACGTTAATTCAATAAATTGAATTTGGAAATTAGAGGAAAAAGAACATTTGGCTACTTAGTTATAGTTCAAATAGCATAATTCACCATGAAACTTAAAGCTACCTAATTTAGCCAACTAGCTTAAATCTCATTATTAACTGGGTATATTATTGATGTTATTATCGTTTTGGAAGCAAATGCAGATAGCTTAGCTTAATTCATATATATATATGTATATTATTGTGCATGTTCGCATGCTGTTGTTGTTGCTGTTGGGCGCCAGTGAGTGTCTGGCCTGGGGCACAAAGATGGTCAGAAACAGCCCTGCCAGCGCCACACTGGGCCCCCGGTTCTGTCCTGAATGGTCCAGTTTCTCATTAAGACACGCCACTTTAGAGGTTAAACCTGACGTTTTAACTCTAGCTAAGCACAATAAATTTTCAGAGAGTTTAGGTAGAGGTTCTGTGCAATCAACCTTTGTTTGATTTCTGTTTTCACCTACTGTGCCATCTGAACTTCATACATAGTTTATTTTATTGTTTCTGTTGTGTTTTATGTTGCACCATATGTCCCAAAAATTAAGTATGCACCGTTAACAAACGATAGATTGTTAACACCATAACCTAGGCTCGGCTTATTTACACTGGGTTTTGTAAAATGAAATATATAGTTTTCAGTTCTGTAATAAAATAAGTTTTCTGTTCAATTACAAATTTTGGCTCTTTGGGCTCTCAGTAAAATTCTCTTGAAATCATAATAACATGATAAATATGGTAAATGTCAGGATTGTATTTATTGACCTCTTCTGAATAGCTGGTTTGTTAGGGGTGTGGCTATAGAGAAGGTGGTTATGGATAGCTGTGATCTTTTCAGTCACCTGTAGTGAGCTCATAATGGGTGGAACTGAGACTGAGCAGAAGTCTAATTGATTTAGTTTGTGCAGCAACTCCATTTTACTCAAAACTAACGTTTTCCTGACCCCTCTACATGATGAAAAGTGATGCTTCCATACTGTGATTCAGCAGCGTCACCGATTTGACCCCCACACCCCTCCTGTGTGCGTGTGTGTGCGTGTGTGTGTGTGTTCGAGCGCATGTGTGCGTGTGCAGAACAAAACGAGATATGATATTGATAACAGAAATGAAATTTAAAAGTAAAATCCAAGAAACTTCCATGTTCATTTTTTAAATGAGGGCACGGCAAAACCCAATGTAGATAGAAATCAGTGTTCTGTTCCATTGCTCTCTTGAATGTCATTGAAGCTAAGGCCCAGATTCAATCTAAACACATGACTCTTCCTAATTTGCCATTGTGAGTTTCAATAAGTGCATTGTTGTTACCTACAGGTGCATTTGTATGTGTATGTCTTGACGGCGGAGTTTAACAGATGTGCCTAATGTACAAGGTGACACATTTTGTATAAATTTGTTTAGAATGTGGGTAAATGCTTCCCCCTGCTGGACGATGTAAGCATAACTGAAACCCTGATCAAAAACTAAGACAGAATGATCTTGTTCCCTTCATGGGAATGTTGAAACTGTGTGAAAAATAATTACGCAAATAATCCCCCAGCCTTTTTTTTTGTAGCTGAGTTTATTTAAGTGGCGTAGCAACAGGACCCATGTCACACCAGCTCAAACAGTCTTCCCCCATGAGCAATTTTTGTGATTTGACACTTTGATGTGACACATAATGTTTGAAAGACCATGTTCTCTTCAGATGGTAACACAGGGCCAAGTTACATAAAATAATTTAGGAAACATTCGGTAGAATTGCATTGGAACAGAGCTTGTTTAATCTGTGATTAGCTAAGATAAGCTAGCTGTAACTTGGTGGATGGTCTACCGGCCAACCCAAAGTAGGCGTATGGTATACCTGCCATCCCAAAGTTGGTGGGTGATCTACCTGCCATCCTAAAGTTGGCAGATAATAAATTACGCAATCATAACATGTCAAAATGTTTAATTTCAATTTCTTTATATATTTCTATATACATGTTATCTTAACTTTCTACCATAAATGAACCTTAAAAATACTTCAGCTTCCTAACCCTGTGCAATACATCATACGGCTCTTCAACTAGGGTGCAAAAATATGACATAGGCCAGAATAAACAATAATTTAAAAATTCATTCAATTTGTCAGTATGGTAAGAAAAAATATATAACCTGAGAAAAATAATAAGTGATTTTTCTCTTTTAATATAATGCACAGAGTCAACATCAATATATGAGTGGAATATTTTTATTTTCCACTAAAAATTAATGGAGCCCCAAGGGAATACTGGCTTTGTGAGCTAAAATCACGGATATCAGCAACGGGCGACATTACATCCGATACTGAGGTTGAGAACCAAAAGTTGACATGCACACAAGCACACACATACAGTACATGTACGCACACGTACACACACACCCACACATGGATGAACCCACGTGCGCACTCTCATGCACATAAACGCACATGCACACTTTCAAATATACATTTGAATTGTCAAATCATAGAAGCTACATGTTACAGAAAATGGAATCTTCTTCCTCCCCTTATAACTGGTTTACTTGCTTTTTTTCCGGTAAAATTTTCATCTTCTTTTTTTTTAGACATAGAAAAATAACCACCCAGAATAAGCTGAAGCATGTTCTTGTCTGCAAATGTTCTCATGCTGTGTTTCTCTATCAATATTGAAACACTAATCATCTCCCGCTGCTCTGGCAGACTGGAGAAATATGCTGGAAATCTCTCTGTGCTTCTCTGAGGCGTAAGTAGGCTGTACCATCAGACTGCATCACCAAACATGAAAATGTCTAATGGTTTTCTGGAGAAAAACACGAGCCAAAATCTCCATTGGTTGGTGCCAGTTTTACCTTCCTCTGGTCTGGACTGGCTGCAAACATACCCAGTACTTAATATTCCAGGAAGTGATGTAACCCTCACCCTAACCCAGTACTCAATACTCAAATACTTCCTCCTCCTGGGTGTGTTTTAACTGGTGAAAGTACGCAATGTCCCTGAGACATTTTGCAGACCAAAATTTTTTATTTTATTTAGATTTTTTAATTTTTAGGTTTTTAGGTCAGTTTACTGCAGGGGTACTGTTAGAATGGGGGAGGAGAGGGAGGCAGGAAGTGATGTCATGCTCAACCCAGTGCCAGAAACATCAGCCCAGCCAGCCTTGGTGTTGGACAACAGCTTCCATCAGACTACAATGGGTGGAGCCAATACTTACAAACCAAGAGACAGAGGAGGGATGGAGTTTCCAATTTTGTTGAGGTGTAATTCATCCAAGTGGAAAGTGAGTCCCATCCTTCAGACTGTCTAGATCAGAGGTAGGCAACAAGGGCTATATCTGTTTCTGGTTTTCATGCCAACTTTTGGCCTTAATTGTGCAATTAGCCCTAACATTCACACCATCTGACATTTTTGCTACATTCCTTGATAAGCATGTGAATGACAACCGAAGACAGTTCTTGTGTCCCTGTATGAAAATGTTTTCTGTAATCTAATCTACGAGTGAACCAGTGTTGGTTTATACAATCAATCAGCTCATTTACCCAGGGCAATTGGTGGAAACAAACCCCTGTGTACACACTGGCCCTCCAGGACTGGAAATGCCCACTCCTGGTCTAGATGGTCAGCTCTGTATTGTGACCACTCAGTGTTCTGTCTGTCTCCAGTTGAAGCTGAAACGGATCTTATGAAATGCATAAATATTCATGAAGGGCTGTGGCCAAGGGCAAAACCTGCAGCAATGGACATTATGCCATTGAACACATGGCTCATGAATATTCATAAACTGTAATATAGCTCCGCCCAGAAACTCTTATACCAGACAGAACCACAGAGAATGTGGAAGGGTGGGAAAAATACTGGAACAGACCATCTGGTCACGATAGAGTGTCTTTAATAGGACCTAAGCTTATCCTAATTTCTGTGTTGTGAAGCTGCATGGTAAGTTTGCACCCAGCAAACTTATAACAATATTTTAATGTTTAACCATGTTGTGGTTAGGCTGTGGTGAATGAAAACTTTGGCTATTACATGGGTTTTCAAACTCAGAGAGAGTCCCGTTAATGCAGATTTCACAACCTGTCACTCGATCTGAACAGGCAATGGAAAGCAGGGCTTCTTTCAGAAAACTTCATTTTTAATCTTTTTTTCTCTCCAAATTGGAATGCCCAATCATATTTAGCGATGATCATTGCCCTGACTTGTGGGTGCCTGATCTGCCAGCAGGGGTCGCTGGTGCACAGTGAGACACTGGCTTTATCTGATTCATTGCCATATCTACTGCATCCTGTGTCCTGTGTACTAGCATAATGTGTACTGATTACTGCATACTGTTTAGTACATGCATGCAGTATGCAAAAAAATATCCACCATACTATATTCCAACTATTGTTCGAGTGGCATAAGACGTCCCTTGCTCAGGCCGTTGTTGGTGCTGAAGCAAAACCTCAGCAAAGCTGCGCCAAATTTTTAAAGTGAAGCTGTGTGTCCTATATACGAGACCAAAATGTTAGTTTACTTCCTGAAAAGAATGATCCTGAATATACTCTGTGAAACCCTGGAAATAAGTATATCATCCAGGGATGTTAAGTACACTATATTTTGAGAAACTTTTGCCTAGTCAACAATACTAGTGTACTCAACAAGTATACTCAGTATTAGGCAAGTGTGCTTATTCGGACACAGCCACTGCCATCCCATCTGACAGAAGCCCTCCCGTCTCTCACTACTGCTAGCATCATTTATGTCAGAGCTCCCTAACCCTGTTCTTTCATATCTATTGTCCTTATAGATTTTCATTTCAACCTTGATTTGGTAGGCCTACATCTGATTCTATTCATTAGCACCTCATTAAGATCTCCAGCTGTTGAATGAGCTGTGCTGTGTTAGAATCAGGGGGAAAACCTACAGGATGGTAGATCTCCAAGAACAGAGTTTGATGGCCTTGGTTTATGTGTTGCCCTGCGGTGCTGCCAGCCACATTCAGCCCTAACATAGTCCAGGTTCAGAAACAGACTGTGATGTCATCATGCACTAGAACAGTGCCTAACAGGATGATCCCCCAGCAGCCCTGCTTACAGTGTTAGTAGACTGTAGATTTGGTTCCTTGATTTAGTTTCTCAAAGCTGTGCTCAACATTTAAGACCCCTGCCTTCTCCACTGCTTAGTCTATAATTTAATCTATTAGAGTGTAGCTGCTTTCTAAAGGCACCATTTACCTCACATTGCATTGCAGATAATGAAATCATCGGTTTATCTGACTGATTAAAATTCCTGGGATGTGGATGAGGGACATTTATTCATCATGGCATGGGCAGCTATTTCTGACATAATGTGAGTTAAGAGGGTAAATCAACCCCTTAATAAACATTTAAAAAGTGTCCAATTAAGAGCAATTAACAGCTTGTTATCGTTCAAGGGGTGCAGTTGTGATGGAAACAGAAGGCAGCATGCAGAGGGGTCCCTCAGGACTGAGTCTGAAAACCCCCGGGTTTGAGTCCGACAGGTGATGAGAGACGCAAGCGATCGTGCTGTCATTCTTCCCATCCATGTCATTAAGTGGTAATTGAATGTTCAGCTGAGATTATTGCCACAATTAAATGAATAATTGCTGGGCTCCTGGCCGTCGACCTTGGTGGTGGACTGAAATACATGCAAATTAACAACCTGATTATCTCTCTGGACCCTAGTGATTACTGCCCACACAAACACACACACACACACACACTCTCTCTCTCTCCCTCTCAGGTGTGAGATCACAAATATGTGATTAGAACGTATTGAACTAATGATGATGTGACAATAACTACTGGTAATTGAAAGCAATGGAGTTCTAGAACACTGACTTTAAATAAATAAATAAATATTCCAATAAACCACTTTCCAGTGGGTTAAGGTGAATTTGCATTATCCTGGGCCATTCTTAAAGATGCTGTGGCCATCAAACAGATTAATTTTATGTAGTGGTTGTGATGTCCATAGGTTAATCTTGCCGTGTCTCAACCCAATACTAAAGTAAATCTATTAAATCATGCATACAAGCGTTTCTCCGCGTTCTTTGCCTTTACTGACCGAAATCTGTGTATCTGCTTCCATAGGCTGTTTTCTTATTATAACCTCACGTAAAATGAGAAAAAACGAGTGAAATGAGAAATGGCATGGTGTACATAGATGTACGGAAAATACTAATCGGAAAATATATTTTAATTTTGGTAGCAACGCACTGTTCCAATATAGAAATGTTTTCTTGTTAAAACGACATATTCATCTTTCTCAGTATGCATATAACGAAAAACAATGTACTTTTATCGTTATATGGACCTATTAAAGTTTCTTTCAATAACGGAAAAAATCTCTGATACTGGGAGGAAAACTATATTTTCTCATTGTGGCAGCAATGCGCCGACATCATTTTTAAAATATTAATTATTAATTAATTAATTAATTACACACGGAAAATTACAATTACAAAATTAAATTAAAGCAGAAAATGTTGACGGGCTGAATAGCAAAACTAAAAATAGACAATTTATTAAAAATTCCATTCACTATAACGGCTTCGACTTAAATTCAACAGTCATGCCAAAGCCAGTAGGCCTAATAAAGGGAAGTGGTTCTGTGGACAGAAAGTTGCACGGTCGCAAATGGGCACATCATCGCATGACTAATCATGAGCAAGGTACTGAATTTGTTCAGTACACGCCCAGCTGTAAATGAATAAAGTTCCCAGTGTTGGGTTTGGAACTAGTCCTGAAAAAACGTCGTGTGCCACGTAAATCAACGACAAATACTCGCTTTGTAAACGAAACGGATTGGCCTGAAAGCATTGTCTCAAAAGAAGGTAGGCTATATTACAACCACCAGAGGGGGCTGTAGACTAGACAATATAATTTATTCATTGTTTTAATTAAATGACTATGCAGTACTTAAATCTTGAAAACCAAAGAACAGCGTTACTCCCGAAAGAATTCAACAGTACAAAAATGCACATATTTGAAAAAATTCAATTTAACTTGTTTGCTTATCAAATACAATGTATTAGGTAAAATAATGGTATATTATTTTGTTCTGAGGGGAACTGGAATAACGTATCATTAATAAATGACAAAACACCTAGCAGATACTAACATGTAAGCTGTAACGGCGTGTGCTGGGTCCAACCAAACCCCTTTCCTTGGGTTTGACTATATTTACAGCATCGTTTTACGATTCAACTATAAAATCACGAAAGCAGAGGTGTGGGGGAGCCCGTATCTTTCATAATGAACAGTTTCCCATAATTAACAGTTTCCCCCTAACTGCATACAAAATTTAAGTTAAACATACAATAATTTGAATATAACATCAACGTTACAGTGATTCTTTGTTTATTAAGAACATTTTTGGTTCAGAATCGACATGGGTGTGTGCGTGTCCGAGAGAGAGGACGGGAGAGAGAGAGAGGGAGGGAGAGATAGAGAGATTTTAGCTAATAGGTGTAACTTCGTTCATAAGTTTGAAGATAGAAGATAGTGCACAAGACTATGTCGTGATATTTGCCCAAAAACCTAAAAATTAGAATTTTGAATGAGAATGCTTGTCTACTTTTGAGCGTAACTCACTTTTCTACATCTCTCTTTTTCGTATCTCTCAAGAAGATTCAGTACCAGCTAGCACTCGCGCTTCACAACCAGACTTGAAAGGCAGCGGTGCGCTGACTGATTGATAGGCAGGGAACAAGAGGGGGTGCCGACGTCATTGTTTACTCTGAATGTTTAGCCTACTCTGAACCACTGCCATCCATGTTTAGCACACGTTTTGTTTCAGTTATATATATATAAAAAAGCAAACAGCGAGAATGACTGTGTACGGAGGTTCGTCCAAATTTCTAAACTTTGGTGGGCTTTTGAAGAACGAAAAGTTTCCCAACTCGGATTTGTAACGAAGTGTCAGCTGCAACAAGACACAATCCACACCAGCGAGCGTTTTAGTTTTTTGGGGACTTATATCCAATAGTGATATTCTGTGCGATATAATTTGTTCAAGAAGTAACAACTCGGCATGTACAATCTGAGGCGTTTTTTCCCAGACACGCTCTGGAGTAACATTCACTCGGAGACGTCGCCGGAGCTGTAGCCTTGGAGTGCAATCGCGATTCGGGGCTTGGCAGCCTCAGCCCCCGGGATGAGGAAGCCCAGAGTGGGTCGGGTGGTTCTGGCGACCTGCGTCGGATCATTCTTCCTCCTGATTTTCTACTTCCAGAGCAACTTGAAGCCAGGTGACGTACCCCTGCGGGCTGAGAGATGTGTACAGGCTCTATTCACTGTAGTAATTGTGCTGGTATATAGTAGGCTATTGTTGCAGCGGGCTTATATTGGTTTACATTATTTTCGCTCCGTGCATAACGATTCACGCATTCATTGTAGCATACATCATGCTACAGAATCGGCTTCATGAGAGTTAATAGGACATTTGGTGCAAATTTAGGGAACGATGCTGTCAACCGCTGGTTACTCTACAATTTGTAGCCTACATTGCCCTCACCTCAATCAACAGCTGGGATTTGTGATAAAACAATTCACACGTGGTTAAAGTGCACGTTCTCAGCTTTTATTTATTGATATCTTTATTCACTGTGGTTTCATCATGTAGAAATTAAAGCACTTTTTATACTTGGCACCATCATTTCAGGGCACTATAATGTTTGGGACATATCAATGTTGTATAAATGAAAGTAGTTATGTTTAGTACTTTATGACATATCCTTTACATGCAATGACTGTTTGAAGTCTGTGACCCATAGACATCAGCTGAGTATCTTTAGTGATGCTCTGCTAGGCCTGTACTGCAGCCACCTTCAGCTCCTGCTTGTTTCGAGGGCAAGTTGCCTTGCCTTTTCTGTTCAGCATATGAAATGCACGTTCAACTGGATATGGATCAGATGACTGACTTGGCCAGTCAAGGATGTACCTATTGTTGCTTTAGCAGTGTGGGATCATTGTGTTGCTGTAGGATGAATTTTGAGGCATTTTCTTGAACTTGAGCAGGTAAGATGCTTTCGTTCACGTCAGAATTCATTCTGCAGTTACATCATCACTGAAGACAAGTGAGCCAGTGCCTGTGGCAGCCATACTTTGCACATGTATGGCTGCAACAGGTACTGGCTTACTTGTCTTCAGTGATGATGCAACCATAGAATGAATCTGTAGTTCTGTAAGTGAAGTCTTCTGCGGACAGTAGTAACTGACACGTCCACGCCTGCCTCCTGAAAAGTGTTTCTGATCTGTCGGACAAGTGTTTGGGAGGCTTTCTTCATTATGGTAAGTATTCTTCTGTCATCAACTGCAAGTCTTCCTTGGCCTACCAGGCCATTTGTGATTACTGAGCTCACCAGTGCTCTCTTTCTTTTTAGTGATGTTCCAAACAGTTGATTCTGTTTGGAACATATTCTGTTTGGAACGCATAGGCCAAGCCGTAGGCCTATGTCTCCGAATGTTATTTTTTTCCCATTTCTTTGGCTCATAATGGCTTCCATCCCTTCCATTGGCACAACTCTGGTCCTCATGTTGACAAACGCGAATAACAGACTCCAAAGCCAATCAAAAGCCTAGAATCAAGATTAGATACTGAAACCTCTCTTATACCTGCACTATGGAAGTAATGCAACACACCTGACTAATCAGCAAAACCTGTGAAGCCATTTGTCCGAAACATTATGGCGCCCTGATATGGTGGGGTATTTCGGTGTGGTGAAACTGAAATGTATAAAAATACCCTTTAGTAGAAGCTGAGAATCTGCACTTTGACTGAATGCAAACTGTTTGATTATAAATCTAAAATTGTAGAGTACAGAAGCAGTGGTCCCATGTGTTAGTGCCTCAGCCGACGCCCAGCGAACGCGCCAAACAAAACTTTGCGCCATCTTAAATATGCAGTTGTTATGTTATGTGGAACCGTGACGGCCTTGCCGAGTTTAAAAAAGATACATGCTTATAGTCGAGTGTGCATCAGCAGTATAAGTGGGTGAGTGTACAGCACAGTTTCTGGCACGGTTGCTGGGAGATCTCCGGCCAAAACGTCCAGTCCCCCTGCGCGCACAAAAGCTGCATTCAGGGCCAGTCGAGATCGCATCAGGGGAGCCTGCTGTCTAAATCCAAACACCCTCCCCCCCACCCCCCACCACCGGCCGGATTTTTGGGTCAGGTCAGTTTCTCTAGCTGGCCCTCCTGGCTATGGTGTGTTTTTTACCTTTTACTGTTTCTGATTCGGCCATGTAAAAAAGTGGTGTAATGATTAGGAGCAAATGCGATGACCTTTCATTTAAGACCCTGAGAGAAAATATAACATGTCTCTTAAAATCAGTGGGTCATGGTGAATGGCTACGGGAGATTGTACGTGGACGGAGTGTGGCACAGTGGGTAAAGAACTGGGCTTGTAACCGAAAGGTCGCAGGTTCGATTCCCGGGTAAGGACACTGCCGTTGTACCCTTGAGCAATTCAGTACCCTTGAGCTTAATTCAGTATATATCCAGCTGTATAAAATGGATACAGGTTAAGTACTTAACCTGTATAAAATGGATATACAGGTTAAGTACTTAATTCAGTATATATCCAGCTGTATAAAATGGATACAATGTAAAATGCTATGTAAAAGTTGTGTAAGTCGCTCTGGATAAGAGCGTCTGCTAAATGCCTGTAATGTAATGTACGGTGTGAAATCTGTTTGGACTTGATTCGCAGCTGCTGTTCTAGAACTTTGGGTTCTTGAAAAAGCCACAGATATCAAAGTCAGATTTTTACGGACGCTCAGCTCCTGCGTTGCTTCTGCTTCTGGTTGGTAACATGAGTTTAGGGTATTGTGTTATAGTTTATGAATATTCAGGAAGAGGCGTACCCAAGGACACTGCACCCGTTTGCACCGCACTGTCCTTGGTAAGCTCCGCCTCCTTAGGATGCATATTCATGAAATCCATCAAACGGGAATACCCCAGCTTCAGTGCTCAGAAGCATGCATAGCATTTATGGTACAGAACTTTTTTTATCTGGTGGGTCTATAGCATCTATGGCTACACTGATGCACAGGGGTGAGCTGCACTCAGTGGCGCCAGGGGCACGATTTCCCTGCCCAACCGAGCAACTTTGAAGACAAACTGGGGAGGTGAGAAAATCAAAGCCGAGGGTGGAACGTACGGAGCTCTGTGACAGCACTGGGTGCGGGGAATGGAGAACTGGGTTAAGAGAACAGTAAAAGAGAGAGAAAACTTTATGGAATGTTTTTAAAGCCCCCTTCTAGAGCCCGGCACATACCTCTGGGTAGATCAGTCGGTTTTCTCCATGGGGCCAAAGGAGGTGGAAGAGGAGGGAATGGATGGAGGTTGGGGAGAGGGGGAAAAAGAGAGGGAAAGAGAAGTAATGCAGCAACCCCCCACATACCACCCCACCCCCCCAACACACATACACCCACACATGCACAGATACACATGATCATGTGCAAATGCACACATACTTGTTTTTAGTTTTTTATAGTCACAGTTTGGTTGGGTGTTTGCACTTTTGTTTAGTCACAGTGTGGTTGGTTATTTTAGTTGTGTTTAGCCGCAGTCTGGTTGAGTGTATGCTTGTCGTTTTGTTTAGACACAGTTTATGGGACCCTTTCGGGTGCCCTCTGCCTTGTGGCTGCGAATGGAACGAACCCACCAAGAAAAAATACAGTGGACTGCGAGCGGCTCGCCGTCGGCTGAGCCAGCGGCCCGGCAGTGTTTCTCGTATCAGCATTAGCTTGGCCTACGAGCAGTGAAGCGGTCACAAAACGTTTGAACGTGGAACCGTATCCTGGGCCTGTGAGATCAGCCTTCTGGCTGTGCAGACTTCTCTTATTCCTGACCCCCACTCCAGGGCTAAGCCAACACAAAAACACGAGTGCCCAGCGTCAAGTAGTTCGCTTTAGTTTAGATCCTGGAAATGAATACCATATGAGTTCTGTCTCCTTACAGCCATTTACCTGACGCTGTAGTTTTTTCCCTCATTGTTAGATTTTTTACAACAACGTACTTCCTGTTTCCAGCTGGCCCTTTCAGCCTAAATTGAGCATTGGAAAACACACTCTGCACTCCTTGCTGTGACACAACATTGGTTGGGTAGGTAAGGTAGATAACTCCAGGCGGCTTTCTTCCTACAGATCCTCAGTGTTAATATTACTTCGACAGTTCATATGAGTCCAAGAGGGATCAATGCTTGACCCATTTGGGCATGTCCATTACAGTCACTGTAATTAATTCCAGATGTGGTCTCTGGCCTTGAAGCATATTATGAATCAAAGGCCAAGTTTTTATGAACGAGACAAAACTTGAATGGTGTCGATTGCGTGAAAAAAATGGGTGTTATAAAAAGTTGAATTTTTAGCATGTTTGGCCATTGTTCCATTGTTTCTGAAAAAAAATAATTTTGCCAAGTCTTGTTCTCATGAACTGTAAGGTCTGATAGACATTACATTTGGAAGATAAACTCTTCATTCACTGGCTAACTACAGAGCGAAGGAAAAGTTGGACAATGGTGAAATGACATCCGATCACTTTGCAGTATAGGAAAATTGGCATACAGTGCTAACAGCACTAATTCTTGGTTTATGGTGTTAAAACATGTTCTCAGTTGATGGACACATTGTTCTGACCTAGGAAAAACTTCAATGGTGTTGACAGCTGAAAAAACACCGCTGCCCTGAGGAATTTAAATTCAGCATTGTAGGCCATTACTCAATTAAAAAAAAATAATACTTAAACATCTTTTTGTGATTACGTGTAAGTCCGATTGACCTGAAACTTGGTTCATACCATCTCTGGACGCTTTCCTTACTTCACTGGAAAATCTATGTTCAGCGAGCGTGGACACGGCTGATTGCAGCGTCGTGTTGCTCGGCCTGCTCGCCGTTGTATTTTTTTGGTTGTACAAATATTTAACTTTCCGCACCCTGGTGATGTAAAAGTTGTCACTCAGGCAGATTTTTCCAGGGTACGAGATGGATATTGAAGGCATAATGGCATAATATTCGTTCCTGTGAAATGTACAAATGGGGTGACTTTAGCATGTAACGGGGGAAAGTATCGTTACCGCTAGGAGAATGGGCATGTGTGCTCGAGTGTTCTCAGGCGAATGTTCAATAAAATGGTGGATGTTAAAAACTGTCATGGTAAATTCCTATGTGCGGTAGCGTGACAGATATCTAGAACATTTCCTTGTTTTATTGGCCTTATTATCATTGGGAAAATCAGTTGTACTTGCAAAAGCTGATTTAAGGGTGGTTTTACATGGAACATTTTACTGTGTAAACACACACACACACAGACATGCACATACCAGGTCATGCGAACTGTGCGTCCAGCACAGCTTTTGGTGACTGCAGGCTCCCACTCAGAGTGCCGTTCATGACAAGAACAGGAAAGCACGCATCACATGGACTATGGGGTTGAGGAGCAGGAGGAGGAGTCTCTGTTGAGATTCTGTACGTGCGGTGGAATGGGTCTGCATGTGAAGTGTGCTCGCATTCCACCTTGACTGGTGCCTGTTTGCACCTCTGCGGTCAGTTACCCCACCTCCATCCCCAGCACAGACTCTCCTCAACGGTCCATCAGTTTGGTGATGCTGACCAAACACATTCCTCCCGTCAATCAAAGACGCATACTTGACCTTGAAGTTGTCGCGGGAGCACAGCTGTTTGTTTTCTATTCCTTGTGATATCAGGCAATGTGCATGTTTCAAAATCTGGGACTGGTAAAAAGTGTGAGCCTAGATTGTGAAACCTGAGAAACTTCTAGAGTCCTGTGGGACAACTTAAGAAGCGGCTTGCTTGCCACCGGATTCTGTGAATTTGACAATTCCTTCAAGTTTATTTAAAATTTGGATGTTTCTATCACAGACACCATGAGAATCTAATAACCAAGAATTGATTTAGTATTATTTTTTCTTTTTCTGTTACATTTCATAAATGGAACACTGTCTTTGCCTTGCCTTTGTTCCGAATCTCCACTTTATCTCAAAATGAGGAACGAGATTGGTGTATCTTTGGAATAAAAGTCTGCGCTGTTGGGTTAGAAGTTTGAGTTTGCGCCTAAAGATCCTTGAGCTCCAGATTGAATAAGTGGCTGAGCAGGTATTGGACAGCATTGCCACAAATCAAAACCATGCTTTTCCAGTGGGAGCATTTCGCAAGGTGGCGCGAACTGGCATTCTAAAAAAGGAAAAGTCCTTAGTCAGCCACTCTCAAATACCTATGGCTCTGTGTTCTCTCTCTCTTTCTACCTCTTCAGCCACCTCTCTGTTCCTCTCTTCTCTTTTAGCGGCCCCTGTCCTTGCCAGCACTTGGCATGGCTGGGCTAGGCTGGCACGGTGTAGTCTGTCTGTGGCAGGTAGGGGTTAGGGTGCTATGCCAAGTCTCACACCATTATAGAGAAATACACCTTCTCCACCTAGCCTTCTGGCCACACACACACACACACACACACACATACATACATACATACATACACACAGATATTACTCATACAAAAGCATCACATACATACCTACATGTACCCTCTGTCACACTCATACACACTGATGTGCATGTTACATGTTTCTGCTGATTTTAATGCACAATTACTGTATCATTTCTCAATTTAACAGCTTGAAAAAAATAAAACAGTAAATGCAGAGGTGCACAAATTTTTGCATACCAGTCAAAAGAGGTTAGGCAGCACCTGATATTTCCCAGGAAAATTCATGAAAATAGTTTTTTCCTCAGAGGTGCACAAGAACTTTTAATGAATAAAATAAAAACCTCATTCTGACCCAATATCCATTGGTTTATATCTGCATATACAATTTTGAGATTCTCATTTTCATCAACTGATACACCCTCAGTAAAACACTGACACACACACACACACACACACACACACACACACACACACATACACAGTACAAAAGTAAACAGGAATCTGTCTTAAATCTGCTCAGTTGGCTGGAAGTGCAAATTCTCACTCTGCTAAATCGGCACTGTACAGAAAATTTAGGACTAGAGGCCCGTCACATCCCTGCAGACGATATACCTCCCTTCACATGTGTGCACAGTTATCATTAACCGCACCACCGCAGGCCCTCATACCCTCATACACAGGGCTGTACCAGCGTGTGCGTGAACATCCGCAGTGCTGCACACGCATGGCTGCCTGGAGAAGCAGCGGTGACTTAGCTGCACCCGAGTGAATGCAGGCTAGGCTAGACACTGCAGCTCTAGCCTAGCCTGGCTTTTAAACATGAGGAGGTGCTACAGAATGGGAAGCAACGCTGACTGGCTGCTTTTCAGGCATCAGAGTCTCAGCGTAGGCTGCCAACCCCACTGTGAGCCTGCGGGAGCTTTTTTTTCGGGCCAGTGACTTTGCTTTCCTCTGAAAGAGACTTCCGCCCAGGGTCAGCATCAGGCAAGCTTCCAGTGACGTCACCGCCCCTTCACCAATAGCAGGCCTCCGGCCCGTAATTATTCCTGGCTGCCACGTCAGGCCGCTGCCTACTGCCGCCCACACGGGCGCTGTCGGCGAGCGAGCCGCGATGTTTACCAGAGCGCAGGCGGCGGCCCACGTGGCGCGCTGACGTCCGCCGCTCCGGGCTTCGATGAAAGGGCTAGACGCTCCGCGCTCCTCCTGCCGGGACTGCGGCTTCTCCTTACCCGGCCGCGACCCGGCCGTGACATCGCACCAGGCCGTCGATCCAGGTTTTCCTCTCCTTTTAAAGGCAGTGAATAAAACATCCTAATCTCACGGGCTTAGCTTGTGTCCAAAGAGAATGAGCTTTGGAGGTGATTTAGGAGACACGGTGGTTTTAAGAATGTCTGATGATAAGAAAAATCTGTTTGTACCTGCAGCCTTGTGAGTGTCTGACTAAGGCGGACTCAAAATACCTCAAGGATCTCTTCTCCTGTTACTATTCTACTTCCTGTTCCTGATAAACATGTACATGGCCAGAAATATGTGGACACCTCACATCCAACATGTCATCCAAAATTATGGGCATTAATATGGAGGTGTTAAACCTTTGGTTCAATCTCCACTCTTCTGGGAAGGCTTTATACTAGATGTTGAAACACTGCTGCAGGGATTTGCCTCCATTCACCCAGAAGGGCATTTGTGAGGTCGGGCCTGATTGGGCAATTAGGCCCAGCTCACAGTTTGCTTTCCAATTGATCCCAAATGTGTTGGATGGAGTTGAGGTCAGGACTCTGTGCTGGCCAGTTAAGTTCTTCCACACTGATCTCAACAAAGCCATTTCTATATGGACGTTGCTGTCTGCCCAGGGGCATGGTCATGCTGAAACAAACTGTTGTCACAAAGTTGGAAGCACAGAATTGCCTAGAATGTCATTGCATCAAGATTTTCCTTTACTGGAACTAAGGGGCCTAGCCCAAGCCACGAGAAACAGCCCCAGACCAAGCTCCAGATATTTTCATCACATTGTGTAACTTTTGTTGTTCGACTGTGAAAGTTCCCCAAATGTTAATGGTGATTTTGACTACTGGACATATACATTATGGAACACATTTGATTCCCTGCCCATTTAGTGACCTACATCTGGGGCTCAGGTTTTCCTTAAAAAAAAAACCCTGGAATAGACTCCCCTTCCATAGAGTAGTAAGACCTACAGTGGTCTCGCAGTCTTTGGCAACTGGCGTGTCGTGTGTCCGTTTGTGTTGGTTGACGTTTTGATCATGACGTTTGTGCAGCCAGTGAAGTCCAGTGAGCCCCTGAAGATTCAGAAAATTATGTTTGCTAATAAACCCAAAACAGTGCCATTTTCCTTACCTTTGCCCTTAATTTAAAAAGAAATGCACGCATCAATTGTTTTTCTCCTTCATAAACAGTTCGACCAGCTCAAACTGTGGCAAAATGGGAACAATTTAGCGTATCATAAGTTACAAACAAGTATTGACTGAATGCAGCCCAGGGTCTACACTGCTGCTCATGGATAATCCTGTCTACCAGCTGACTGGAGGATGTTTCTCCAAGACCATGTGACTTCCTCATCACCTGCCAAGGATTTGTAACTTCTTCTGGGCTGTGTACACATTCTTAATGCATGGATTAATGATACTAATAACTAGAGTGCTTTGTGCCATTGAGAGTGTACTAGCTTAATTACACCATTCTGGAGTTTCCCAGGAAGCAGCAGGGCATTGTGGGATTTATAGTTGGCAAAGACTGTCGGCCTCCCAGGTGTCTCAGTATTTAAAGGGGCTCACCGTGAGCACAGCCAGGGTCTCATTGTTATGGATACAAGACCCGGCCTCAGCTGCGTTATTAGTGGACTGTGACTGCGAGGCAGCGGCGGGACCCTTGGCCTTGTGCTGGCAGGAGTCCGGCGAGTTTACGGTTGCCAGGGTTCCTTGTGCTCCCGTCAGGTTCGGTGTCCCAGCAACGCGGCAGGCGCCAAAAGGGCTATCGGCTATCTTCAGTGCAAAATGCGCCTCCTCTCCGAATGGTGGTAACTCTTTCCTGCAGTACTGCATGGGGTGCAGAGTGTGGAATAGTTCCTGGCTTGCAGGTGAATGCAGACACTGCAGCTGCATTGCTCCCAGTGCGTGGGTGCCACATCAGATGGTGGTACCCTTTCCAGATATGCAAAGATACCTAAAAGGGAAAAAAACTGAAATAATTGCAATTGTAGTTCTTACCATTCACACAAAAATTATATTTCAAGGTCTGAGTTGGTGAGATTTGTTGACATCCTTGGGTCATGTTTCCATCTGATGAGATCAAGGTTTCCTTTAGATCTCACATGTAAGTGTTTATACAGGAATAGATTTTGGATATAAATCGGAATCTATTCCTCTATAAACACTCATATATCCCTTTCCCTTCAAATCCCAACTTTCTTTGTCCTACCTGACAGAATTCGCATTGCTGTTTTGTGAGAGTGTAGTTGTCCGCCATTAGTTTTCATTGCTATGCATCACACTGCTGGTTGCAAGGTAGTTGGATTCAGGGGCGTGGGAAGAAAACTGTCTCTGATTCCGTAGCAGTCACCCCACTGTACCCCTGTGTTCTGAGTTTGTCTGTAGCAGTCCCCCCACTGCACCCCTGTGTTCTGAGTTTGTCTGTAGCAGTCCCCCCACTGTACCCCTGTGTTCTGAGTTTGTCTGTAGCAGTCCCCCCACTGCACCCCTGTGTTTTGAGTTTGTCTGTAGCAGTCCCCCCACTGCATCCCTGTGTTTTGAGTTTGTCTGTAGCAGTCCCCCCACTGTACCCCTGTGTTCTGAGTTTGTCTGTAGCAGTCCCCCCACTGCATCCCTGTGTTTTGATTTTGTCTGTAGCAGTCCCCCCGGCTGCTCCCTGTGTTTTGAGTTTGTCTGTAGCAGTCCCCCCTGCTGCTCCCTGTGTTTTGAGTTTGTCTGTAGCAGTCCCCCCGGCTGCTCCCTGTGTTTTGAGTTTGTCTGTAGCAGTCCCCCCTGCTGCTCCCTGTGTTTTGAGTTTGTCAGTAGCAGTCCCCCCGGCTGCTCCCTGTGTTTTGAGTTTGTCTGTAGCAGTCCCCCCACTGCACCCCTGTGTTTTGAGTTTGTCTGTAGTTTTTGAACCTGGGGTTTTCGATACAATCTATCTAGTGAAAAATAACCATTCTGCACAGGGGATGAAGTGTGTGTGTGTGAGTGAGAGTATGAGTGAGTGAATGAGTGAATGAGAGAGCGAGAGAGAGTGTGTGTGTGTGTGGGTCACATAAGTTGTTGCAAATTGCAAAAAAATCTTCATAATATTGATCTACATCAGCCTTGATGATCACTATGAACTTACTCAGGGATTAAAAGTGTAGCAGGAGAACAACTGATATTTTCTTAGAATTCTTTAGTAAAGAGAAGGAAGATAACTATTTGTGTTTAACACCAAAAATGAGAATGAAAGAAAAAATGTAGTTGTGCCACCCACGACAGGTCTTTATTTACCCAATACAGGTTTTTGAATGAGACCAGCATCACGTGTTCTTCTCTTGCCTTCCAAGTTAACATTTCCCTTTCTGCGCAGTTCAGTTCAAGGTCCATTAGCCGAGTGTTTACATACTGCAGTCCAGCCATGGTGGTGGTTTCTCCCCAGAGTTTCCTGGAAGGTGGGGAGCTCACCTTTCTCCCCCCCCCCACAGGCTGTAAAAACCTCCTCGGGCCAGGACAGGCAGCTGAGGCTATGCACACAGAGCTGTGTAGCTCTGGCCGTGTGGTCACTCTCACACAGCTGGAGTTACACTGCCGCAACGCTCCTGTACGCTACGGGGTGATCGTCTGTGAATCGAGCAGACGGTGCCCCCGTTGGGGGGGGGGCGGGGTGGTTCTGGCAGGCAGCTGGGAGAGTTGCCAGAGCGACCGGGCCCACCCCCTGCTTCCTTATGTCACTGTGGGGCCACAGAACCGGAAATGAGAGGCACACAATGAGGCTTCTGTTATTATGGGGGAGACCCTGACACGCACAAACACAAACGCACACACATTCACACACACGCAAACATAAACACACACACATGCAATCACACACACACGCAGAACACAGACAACACACATGCACATCACACACACACATGCATGCATACATACATACATTCATACATACATAGCACACTTACAACACACACACATACATACTGTATATACAGAAAACCTGCAGATATGGACATACAATCACATATGCTCACAGAAACACACACAGACACACAGGCACACAATGTGTAATTCATCACAGAGAAAGGATCTGAAGCGGGTCAGTTTCGACGGGGACGGGAATGACAGAGGACGCTTTGTCGAATGTTGCCTAAGTGTGACACAGCTGTAGTTTTTCCGCGGCCTGCAGTCATCTGCGGCGGGTGTCAGGAGCCCCCCAGTTCACCCCCGCGGAAAAAAAACCGGTCGCGGTTCGCCGCTGTCCCCGGGAAAGAGAAACCGCGCCAAGCCGCGCGGAACGCCGCCGGAGGATGCTGCGGGACGTTCGCCTGGCCCTCACACTGCTTTACTTATTGCTTCGTCCGTTACCGCGGATACCGGCATTTCGGGAACTTCAGGAATGTTAATAGCGCTTCGATCCGAAGCTTCAGTAACTAGGGCCACTGTTCTGCGGTGGTTGGCGGAGGGGGGGGAGGGGGAGGGGGTGGGGCCGGAGGTGGAAGTCACAGGTCGCGCTCACCTTTCACTGCCACCTCGCTGCGCGTTTGCGGTTCCCTGCGGGCGCCCTCTTAGAATGCGGCCCTTGTTCGCTTCTGGCTCAGTTCTTCGGTTTCATTGGCTTTCTTCCTCTGAGGTGACGTCTGTTGCTCTGTCATCGATCTCCGTTTAAAGTCGCTCGTTTAATCTCAGGCTCAAACGGTTCTCGCCGGGCAGCGATTAACCTTGCCTTGGCTTATTCACTCGGTCTTATTCGACACTGGTGAATGCTGGTTTTTCAATGGTGGTAAAACTGCTTTAGTTGAGGGTATTATATTACAGTACATTCAGTTAGCACATGCAGTACTCCAGAGCGGCATTCAACGGAGGAGAAAAATAAGAGCGTTTATGCGATTAATTCCCAGACCAGTAAGTAACACCATGCGTTGCCGTAGGTGGTGGAAAGCAAAGTAAATCTAGCCTAGGATAGCAGCACATAATGCGAATGACCGTGGAAGCCTTCTGTTGAGAGAAGAAAACCTTGCTCTCGTATTGTGGGAAGGATCATAAATAAAACAAAGACAGCTATGTGTCCACTGAATAATAGTGAGCATGGAAAAGTCCTTTTAGACAGGGGTTTTCAGTCTTTTCTGATCCAGAGACCCCCTACTCAGGCACAAAAATATCCAGGGGATCTCCATCTTCAGTTCAAAAGGATTGTATATTTTTTAAATTGCAATGACTGTACATATTTCTCCAAATATACGTGTAGTGATGGCATATCAAGGCCAGGGACCCCCCTATAGTACCTCCAAGGACCTCCAGGGGTCCACGGAACCCTCCTGTTGAAAACCCCCCTGTCTGACCCTGTGATGCAATAATGGAATTTTTTTTTATTGTAATTGCTATACCATATGGCGCAAGTATAGGAGTCCAGCGAAATGAAATGGCACCATTTCAAACAACATATATTTTAAAGCGGCAAAGAATGATGTGAGCCTCTTTGCATTGATTGGTGGCAACAAAAACATGACTCTCCCTTTAGGGTTACTTCTCACGGTTTTTGCCAGAAAGAACTCAGAACTTGGCTAAGTGGGCTCTGCAGGAACGGGCTGAAATAAGAGACAGCTGCAGGCTGTTAGTTTTATACCCAGCTGATACGAACAGGCTTTTTTTCAGGCAGCTTTACCTCCAGGGGAATGGCAGGAACCAGGGAGGGGGGAGCCCTGAACATAAAGCACTCATGGGGAGACGCAGATTCGTAGGGTCGCACATAAGGAACAAAGGCCCCCGGATTCAAACGATAAGGGTTCCACAATAGACGGGCTCCCATCTGTGTTTGCTAGCCACGAAATGAACGTGAGAAAGTCTATTGATTCGGTTAAAGCCGCACATCCCCCCCCCAAAGCCAACATCCTGATGCAGCTGCGGTGGGTGGGGCAGTCTCTCAGCTCTTCCTTCCTATTTGTGGACAGTTTAGTACACATTACAAATTAACACCTACATACATCAGCGTGTTATATGATTATATATAATTTTCTGTGGCATTTTATCAAGACGCCAAACATCTCTTTAGAGGCCTGGTTTCCGGAGCGAAAACTTTTGAGTCATCAGTTCGGTTATCTGATTTTATCTTTCTTTGTTTCTGTTTTTGTGAGAGTCGGTTGACTGAAGCTTTTGTGTGACGGTCGGCATTATTCTGTTCACAAAACAGGAAGTTGAATTCCTTGTCTTTTTTTGTGAGGCTGTTGAGTAAGTACTCAGATCAGCTCTTCCTTTCTCTGTGGGTTTTGGGGGCTTTTTATAAAAGTATTGTGACACCGCCAGTGAAGTGAACAGGCAGAGACTCAGGACCTGGGTTCATATTCGTACAGAGTAAACTTGAGTGGAGGGATTCCTGTTTACAGTAAAGGGCTGCATTCTAAAGGAATCTTGTGGCCTGCAATGGGTTGGGTTTGAAATGGATATTGGCAGGATGTTGTTTTAATGTTGCGTGGTCGTGATATAATTTTGTAAACTCCACACTAATTATTTAAATGTTTTCTTCCCTTTGTTTTAGAAGCAATCGTGTGGATTGTTTGCTGTACCATATTTTTTTTTTGCGATGGCACGTAAACAAGTATGCCTCTGTAATTCCTCAGCGTCAGCAGGGGCTTGGTACGACCAGCGCGTCTGCGTGCGATGGTGAAGGGGCGGCTGTTTTATCAAACGCACCGCGGCACGCCCGATGCCTTTAGCTCACAGCCCCCCTGTGTCTGCGCCCCTCAGAAACCTGGCTGAGCAGATTTCCAGACTCTGGGAAAAACAATGTCAGGCTTTGTGCTTTGCACATTGATGAGATCCACACTCTGAGAATAATTCATTTATATATACAGTGAAAGCCGTCCTGCCCAATTCCTGTTTACTTGGCATAATCAATCCACCCCCCCTTCTCTCTCTCTCTCTGGTTTTGTAAAGTTGGTGGTGGGCTTCATCACCAATAGGCCAGTAGGCTGAGGCGTTTGTAGAACAGCTCAAGCCTTCCCCAGGCTCAGATAATGGGCTCGTCCCAGTTGGCTCCTTTCCTCACTTCCTTGCGTCCTTTCCTCACTTCCTTAGTTCCACCCAATGGAGGACGTAAGGATGTGAAGAAAGGATGTGAGGACGGAATAATCAAGGAAATGCATTCAGTCAAGCCTCAGTTTGAACCGACATCAGTTACGGGTGTGCCAGATGGGGAGAGGTGGATCCACAGGTTGATCATTTATATGTCACGCCTTCCAAAAAATGCTTCCACTCTCCTGTGGGTGCATCAGGGACAACATTTGGGGTGCAGCGCTTGCATGGATTGTTTGTTTAAATTTTTATTTCTAAAGTTCAAGTGAGTGCAGTCCTGTCTCTTTAAGTCTTATATGTTGTTTTATGAGATCCTAGCCTTATCCTAGCAAGCGTGCATTCCCTGAGGAATAAAACTAATGAGTTGCGAGCTAATGTAAATCATCTTTGAGAGTACGGGGATGCCTTTCTCATGGTATTTATGGAAACTTGGCTCACTGACTCGGACATGAACTCGACTCTGGATATTTAGGGCTTTGGGGCTCCTCTCCGGCTGGACCGAGATAGTAACGGGGAAGTCTCGGGGGGGGGGGGGGGGGGGGGTGGGGTTGTGTCTGTACATTTAACCGCAGCAGGTGTAAGAATGTCTCCGTGCGTGAGCGACTGTGTCCATCCGACATTGAACAGCTGTTTTGTTGAGGCCCTTTCCCCGCCTCACAGAATTCCCTAAATTATTTGTTACCGTTGTTTACATACACCCCAAGGCGAACGCCAAATTTGTGTCTGACACCATTTCGAAAGTGTCCCAGAAACTGCAACCCATCTCTCCGGAAGCCCCAACAACACTCTGGACCTCTGCTATGGTTCCATTAAAGGGGCGTATAAGTCTGTCGCTGGAACCACTCGTGGATCATCTGACCATAACCATGACCTTCTGCCCATACATAAGACTGTTTTGAGGAGGAAGAAGGTGCACAAACGACAAGTTAAGGTTTAGACTGAGGACAGTCCCATGGTCTTACAGGGCTGCTGTGATCGCACAGTGTTCCAAGAATTTACGGATGATTTAGATGGACTTACGGACATTGTGTACAGCTATATTTCCTTTTGCAAGGACTGTGTGATCCCTACCAGAGAAGTAATGGTTTTTCTGAAAAACAAACCGGATTTCGAAACCTCTCAAAGGACTTATATGTGAAAGGAAAGCTGCTTTTACTGTCGGCTATGTAGAAGCAGAGAGGGAATCTACAGTAAGAAGGAAGCGAGGTCTGAAATTAAAAAGACTAAGCTGAGTTACAAGAATAAGATTGAGACTGAGCTCAGCAGCAATAATCTAAAAACTGCCTGGAATGGAATGAGAATGATGACAAGCTCACATGATATGGGCGATAGGGGTATCAGTCTTGATGGTTTTAATTCAAACACACAGCTGGCTGAAGAAATGTGGTTTTTATCTGAGGTTTGATGATCATGGTTTTACAACACAATTAAGGCATAGGACGAAGGCCAGGTACTTAAGGCTTGTCCTGAGCAACTCTGTAACATCGTTCATTTTATTTTTATGCAATCTCTTCAGCTGCAGAAGGTACCTAAACTCCAAAATGTTTCCTCTAGCCGAAAGTAAAATGCCCATGGTTTTAAATGATTTTAGGCCAGTAGCTCTTATTTCTTTAAGAAGTGCTTTGGAAAGTTAATTAAGAAAAATAAATTTTGTAGCAGGTGGAGACATTACTTAGAGCCCTTGTGGTTTGCATACAGGGAGAGCAGGGGTGTGGAGGATGCCAGCCTTATCTTACTTAACTTTCTATACAAGCGTCTTGAGGGCCCGAAGACTCACGCCAGGCTTTTATTCACAGATTTCTTTTTTGGCTTTTAACACTATCCAGCCACATCTCCTAGCAGAGAAACTGCTTTCTCATTTTTGCGTTGATCTTTACATTATTGGCTAACAAACGTTAGACTTTTTTACTGGTGGGTGTCAGTGTGTGAGATTAACCCTGAGAGATGCCCTCCAGTGGCAGATGAAGCCCTCACCACCTGCACAGCCGGTCTGCGGGCCTGCGCTCGGCTCGTAATGAAAAGATTTCCACGGCTTTCTGGGACGTGTTGTTTTCTTGCGCGGTTTGTGACTCACTCCTGGCCGTGCGGGTCGATGTCATGCGGGTCGGTTATGAAAGCTCTCTGCTTCCTGCTGCGTCGGCGTTCTGCGGGTTATTACAGAACCCAGACCGCTTATGGCCCGTCAGGGTTCCCTGCAGGTGTGGAAGTGATCTCACTTCTGCATCACTTTCGAAACAAA
Organism: Anguilla pacifica; assembly: GCA_039654925.1. Lineage (NCBI taxonomy): Eukaryota > Metazoa > Chordata > Actinopteri > Anguilliformes > Anguillidae > Anguilla > Anguilla pacifica. The sequence goes on from CM077294.1 coordinate 34,824,884, forward strand.
CGAACCGTTTTGTGGAATCTGAGTGCATGGAAATCTGAAGAGATAGACCGTCTGATGTTTTTGTTTTCGTTTTTTTTCATTTTAAGCCTTAGTTTTATGTCTTTGTCCTGATTGGTCGATTGCTGGAAAATGGAAATGGAAATGGAGTACACTCCAATGAAATAATAAATATATTTCACAAATGATAAATATACGATATCAAAGAAAAATAATGGCAGTTATGTCTATATTTAACCATATATTGGGAAGTGTTGCATTACTGTATGTCATATTATATTGATAATTTATTTCTTTATATTTTGTGTAGCTGTGTGTGCCATTTCTCACACAGGGTCTCAGTGACCCTCTCAGAATGCCGGCCAAGGAATTTCCCAGGGTGCTTTGCGCTTGTGCTGTCCGCATGCTAATGTGTGTCACAACCATAATTACAGCCTCTGAATCACAACGAGCTGCCAATTGTTTCGTTTTTTTAATTAGAGACTTGTAACGTCTACCGAAGAACGATTTGCCCTCTTTAAGACCACATTATGTCATGAACAGCTATCCACGCCAATTAAGAATAAATATCATATATTCACATCCCAAGGACATTGAATCGGTCAGAAGGAATAATGATTTTGTGTGCTACATGGCAAAGAGTTTTGTTAGAAAGAGATTCCATGTTTTACATTTTTCAAAGACAGGTGAAACGAAAGTATCATGGAAAATGGAGACAGAGGTTTTTGACAAGGTTGAAAAACAATACAAGCCGCGGGGGGGGGGGGGGGGGGTCACAGCTGTCTGTAGAGCTGTGGGTGTGCACCTGCCACACCCTCATGGGGTCGTGAGGTAATCGGAATTGGAATTTTAAAAAACAAGGAGGTGTGATGGAAAGGTGAATGAGAGGGTGTTCACCTAATTCCTGGTAATTACATTAAAGAAGGTCTAGAAATGTCCTTAAAACTAGGTTTAAAATCTCCCTGGCTATTTAAAGCTATTTATACTTTGTCTCTGTGCAAAGTGGACCAAAGGCAAAGGTGAGGGGGAAGGGCTCGTTCCAATCACTTGTTGTATCCATCCTTGTCTCCTCGGCCCTCAACTGACCCAGAAATCAATCAAGCCACCATCTTTGATGACGGAGCTAGGATGCTTGTGCGAGCATACACAAGTGCATACTTTGTGAAAGTTTTTTTTTTTTTTGGGAATGACTGATGGGTATAAATGATCGACCTGTGGATCCACCTCTGCATCCGTAATTGACGTGGCTTCAAACTGACAATTGGCTGAATAAGAACGTTCCATTTCCTTGATTTATCCATCCTTGCATCCTATCCTTGTGTCCTCCAATTGGTGCAGCTAGGAGCATGGAAAGGACATAAGGATAGGATGCAAGGCGATAAAACAAGCGATTGGAATGAGCCCAGAGACTGACGTGGTGCGGTCGAAGTTAGGGAGATTGGGAGAGAGACAGTTGAGGCATCTAATGAAAGAAAAGAAATTTTAGTGTTTTCCTGTGCTTTCTACCGCAGTTGGGGGGGGGGGGGGAACAAAAATATGAATCTAGATTCCTTCGCTTCCTGTACAAACTTTAAGGATGAATACTTTTTCACAGTTGCTAAATGCTTACCATGACCACTGTGATGACACACACACACATGCATACATACCACACATGAAATACCTTATTTAACTCCTGTGACCGGCAGCCACGGCAGATACAAGCTTGTGTGTGAACCCCCAGGGGATTGGCTTCCTGTGTGTATTTAGTCAGAGAAGACTGAAGTCTTCCAGGAGATGCCTTACACTCAGCGGCCCATGTGGGGGGGGGTCACCTCCCTCGATTCTCATTGGCTTCCTGTCTCCGTACATCCCGGTCTTCCCCGAAGTCAATAAAGCTACGCACGGCATGAGACAGACAGAGGTAGTTGTGCATCTTTTCAATATATTGTCTTTGATCTGCTTCGGAGAATACTGTGTTCTCATAGGCCACAGTCAGCGGTGGCTGTCAGGATTAGATTAAAGACTGTGTGGCTTGCACATCTAAAGTGCTGATCGCAGTCTAAAGGGCTGTGGTCTGGAGTTTAATCCTGACTGCTAGTGCCAACTGCTGGGTTAGATCCTATACGGCAAAGCAGAGTCAGCCAGGAGGGTGGTTTCTGCCACTAGGGTACACCCAGGCCATGCCCAACAGGAGGCCCCTATGATCTGCCCATCGTGGGATGCGTAAGACGTGCAGTCCTCCAGCTGATAGACGGGGTGGGGGGTCTGGAGGGGGGGGGCAAGAAGAGGCTGGCTGCATTCTTTTTGGAGGGAGTGTTTGCTAGCTGGACTGGATTTTTCAATTGTGAGAAAAATATGAGTTTAATCATTTTAATCAAAAGCTTCATTTTAAAAGGAATACAATTGCAGCAGTGCCAGCTGCTATACACTTCAGCAAACAAGCAAGGGACTGTACTGTGATAATTGTAGCCTGAATATTTCATGCATGATTGGGCCTGGGGGCAAACATGTGATATCTTTGGACCAATCAAAAGCAGATTTGTATGAAGAATATAGCAAGGCACTGTTGCTAATAAGTTTTAAAGCAACAGGAAGGAGTTAAACAGTGATATTTTGGCAGTTTTCCTTGTACGCCTGCACTGTGTGAATCTGAAGAGCTCAGCTCTGTGCAGTGTGTATTGTGCGCATAATCACTTGTATGTTTGTTTATTTTCCAGGCATGTCCGTGCATTCCTTATTCTGGATGTGTTTGATGGTTCCTGGACTGTTGCTCCTGTGGTTACAGTATTTTTAGCCAGGCTGAAGTTTGATCTCACCTCTTCATAAGGGTGCACTGTTAGGTGAATACTACTATACTGTACTGCTGGTGGGTGAGCAAGTGCGTGTGCATGCGAGCGAGTGTGTGTGTGTTTGTGCACATGTGCAGGAGAGGTGTATGTGTGTGACTTATCTCCGTTCAAGAATGCTTTATTGGTATTAAGTATGAATATATTAACCAAGCTTTACCTAATTAAACTACAAAATTTACACATTAAACTACAAAATTAAATTGCTTTGGGGTAATAAATAACTGATAGCTACTTTTTATATCACAACACTAAATATGAAACCCATGTTGACAACTAACCATTTTTTAAAAACCTTTTACTGGTCTCACTCATTTCTCTCTCGTACTCTCCTGTCTCCCCTCCCTCTCTGTTTCTTTCCCTGTTTATCTATCCCATCTCTCACAATTTCTCTTCCCTACCCCCCCCTACTCTACCCCTTTTCCACCCCCCCCCCGTCTATATCTCTCTCTGCTGGCATATGTGCGAATCCAATCATGTGTCACTCTGCACCACAGACCTCATGCAGGCCTGCAGGGCTGTGGAGGGGAGGGGGGGGCTGCTAGACGGGGCTTTGGAACAGTACAGAGTGTTCTCTTTCTTCCATCTCCCGAGGAGGAGGGGATGGGACAGTCGGATCTGGGGGATTGTCTTGAGCGTGGACCCCGCCAGATGTTCGTCTCGTGGCGGATTTCAACGGGGGCTTTGCTGCCCTCCTTGTGTGCGAAACTCTCCTGTGTGCGTGCTCTGATGACGCTCTGATGCGGCTGTGATGACATTGTGATGACGCTCTGATGAGGCTCTGATGCGGCTGTGATGACATTGTGATGACGCTCTGATGCGGCTGTGATGATATTGTGATGACGCTCTGATGACGCTCTGATGAAGCTCTGATGACATTGTGATGACGCTCTGATGCGGCTCTGATGACATTGTGATGACGCTCTGATGTGGCTGTGATGACATTGTGATGACGCTCTGATGTGGCTGTGATGACATTGTGATGACGCTCTGATGACGCTCTGATGTGGCTGTGATGACATTGTGATGATGCTCTGATGAGGCTCTGATGCAGCTGTGATGGCATTGTGATGACGCTCTGATGTGGCTGTGATGACATTGTGATGACGCTCTGATGGTGCTCTGATGTGGCTGTGATGACATTGTGATGACGCTCTGATGACGCTCTGATGTGGCTGTGATGACATCGTGATGACGCTCTGATGACGCTCTAATGATGCTCTGGGGCTGGTTGCCTCAGTGGTCTTAACTAAGACCAAGTTGGTTAAGTTGGTTGTAGCCACAGGTTCAATATTTACACCTGTTGCGCCTAAAAATAAATAAATATATATATATAGACTATGCGCAGGTAAGTCCGGCTTAGACAATGATGCGCGTTTGTGTTGATACATTCCATCAATATCTGTGTGTGTGTGTGTGTGTGTGTGTATATGTGTGTGCGTGTGTGCGCGTGCGTGCGTTCGACTGTGTGTTTGTGTGTTTCCAGCTGCGGATCAGGACGGCAGAGAGGGCAGGAGGCCTGGGAGGAGCCCCCTGCAGGCCCTGTACGAGAGTGACCAGGTGACCCCCTCCACAGCACCCCCTGCAGCCCCCACAGTTCACCGGCCACATCACTGTCGTATCCCAGGGTGCTTCACAGAGAGGGACTGCAACCATAGATATTCTATCTACTATCCAGATACTCAGCTCTTCAGCCAGTTTTATTTTATAATATTTTGCAAATGCGAATGCTTAACAGCTAAAACAGTAACAGAGGTTGACTTTTAAAGGGGCTGAAAATCTGTTCAGAAAATAGATAGAGAAACTGAAAATTCTACCTTTAACTCACCACACCAAGGCTGACACCACAAGAATGAACAGACACCACAGAATGCTTCCACCAAAAGTACTGGCTGATCAATTGGAAGAGAGTAAACAAATTAATAAAAAAACCGTTTCTTTAAAAAACATAAAGAACGTTTATTTTAGATGCATTGCTCTCTAGTCCGTTTTAACAGTCTCTCCTTGTAAAACACTGATTTGGGCAGAGCCGAACACACTTTTCAGTTGTAAGTTCTCTGTGGAAAAGTTTGGTCAGTTGCCCTTTTAATTTCTGCAGACTCTAATGAGGCCAGTGTTATTGAATGTCTGGTTCTGTTTTTGCTCAATTAACCCTGCATGTGTCTTCAGCATTAATGAGGGGAAAACAATTTCTGGAAGAAAAAAGTGATTTCAGAGTCACATTTGAAAGAGTGAAGACCACACTGTGGCATTCAGGATTGATCCTATGGCAATGAATCCCCTCACACCTCTGTCCATTTGTGACAAAGTGGTCATTATTTAAATTATGAATTTAAAAGTTTCTGTGAGTTCAGTCCCAGAATACCGAATGAATGCAGCCTGAGGTGGTCAAAAGAAGATGTTAGCCAAAATGAGTTCAGAGTAAACGTTTAATGGTGTTGCAAAGGGGCCATTTAGTTCTTTTGTTCTGCCAGCCCATTGGCCAGACAGACTTCTGTTTGCCACCAGACTGGACGGACCTCTCTCTGTGATCCCATTGGCCAAACAGACCTCTCTCTGCCACCCCAAGGCATTGCTTCTCTCCTGTCTCACAGCTAGACATCTAAAAGTCTTTGAAAGCAATGTAAATGGCTTTAGCTCCTTTGTTTGAATGGGGCGATCATTCCGAAGCTTTTATTAAAACATTTGCTTATTTTAAGGCTATGACCGAGGAAACCTGAATCCTCAGTGTGTGTGGATGCAATCTGACATCATTTCTTTTTCCATTTACTCTCCCTCCCTGCTCTTTCTCTTCCTTCCACCCCTCCCTCAAAACTCTCATTCTCTCTTACTCCCCTGTCAAATTCAAATGCAGAATGCATTATTGTCTTTCTGTAAATATTGTCAAAACGTACAGAACAATCAGTTATATTATAGTTATTATATACAACAATGGCCACAATAGTGGCAACATAACCTCCTTACAGTCTGGCTGCCTGTATAAATAGGGTGTTGTGTGAGAAAGCTGCTCCTTTTAATTCCTCTCAGCGAGGCAGAAAAAAAAACAACAATTTTTCAGCTCCTCCATGCACGAGACAAAGAGAGGGGCTGGCAAAGGGCCAAGTAACTATAAAGACGTTTTCATTTGCTTTTAAAGGCTTTTGGTTTGTGTTACCCAAAAGCCCTCCCCCCTCCCCCCCCCCTACATGGAATCTCTTAGATGGGCGTGTCAGGAACACATACCTGTCTGAAGCTAACCAGCTGTCCTATAGCTCAATGCATCGTATTGTAGCATTTTTTGGCAGGCAACTTTATGTGATGTTGAAGCAATTTTACGGTTTTCTTTTTTGTAGCATGGACGGGCTCAGTGCCAACATACATTTGTAATATACTGCATAGATACCAGCACAGCTCAGCCTTAGGTCCTCCATTCCCAGCTGGCTTTGTGTTCCACGTGTCAATTAGGGAGGCAGCTTTGAATTTTTAACCCCTTAAACTTTTCCATTGCATATCAGGGAGGCACCAACAGTGGGAAATGATTGAAGCAGGCCCATATTTTAAGGTTAACTTCAGATTGCTAATATTTTATTGTTTTGCCCCCTTTATTTCTTTGTTGTTTCTCTGCTTAAATTGTCCAAAAATTATCTCTTGATGTAAAAAAAAAAAAAAAAAAAAAAAAAAAAAAGCCTCATTTTTAGATCTTTTTTGTAACGCATCTTGTGTTAAATCAGCACTTTTTTGACTATTTTATTTAACTGTTTTCATTAGATTTGTTTTTCATCGTAGTTTTCATTTCTGTGTGTGTGAAGCACTTGGGCTGCTTTTTTGTATAAGCTGCTATTACAGTAAAGAGTATTATATTGAGGCATACTTGCATACTTTTGGTTTCTTTCTTACAATTATCTAAATACAGCCAGTAAAACTTAGTCAAAAAACAGTATTTTGACAATTTTTGAGGATGCTGGTGAAAGTTGAAAACTCTTTTTTCTACAAAATTTTGAGCAAAATAATAACAGCTCCTCCTCTTTGCCTCGCCCGCTCCACCCCCTGACTCCTCCCCTCCCGCTCCTCTGACTCCTCCCCCTGGCAGCTGGAGCTCTCTCCCGTGCACGTGCTGCACCAGCGTCGGCGGGAGCTCTTGGAGGAGGAGTGCCACGCCCACACCAGGAAGAGGCGCGTCCTGATCCCGGAGGACCTCAAGCACCTGATCGTGGACGACCAGCACAGGCTCCTCTACTGCTACGTGCCCAAGGTGGCCTGCACCAACTGGAAGCGCGTGCTGATGGTGCTGACGGGCGGCGGGCGCTACGGCGACCCCCTCCAGATCCCCGCCCACGAGGCGCACGTGCCCGGCCGCCTCCGCTCGCTCTCCGAGTACTCGACGGCCGAGATCAACCGCCGCCTGCGCACCTACCTGAAGTTCGTCTTCGTGCGGGAGCCCTTCGAGCGCCTGGTCTCGGCCTACCGCAACAAGTTCACCCGCAGCTACAACACGGCCTTCCACAAGCGCTACGGCACCAAGATCGTCCGCCGGCACCGGCCCGACCCGCGGCCCGAGGCCCTGGACCGCGGCGACGACGTCTCCTTCCGGGAGTTCGTGTACTACCTGGTGGACCCGCGCACCCAGCGCGAGGAGCCCTTCAACGAGCACTGGGAGCGGGTGCACGCCCTCTGCCACCCCTGCCTCATCCACTACGACCTGGTGGGCAAGTACGAGACGCTGGAGCAGGACTCCAGCTACGTCCTGCGGCTGGCCGGCGCCGAGCCCGAGGTCCGCTTCCCCGCCTCCGGGAAGAGCGCCCGCACCACGGGCGACATGGCCGCCAAGTTCTTCGACGACATCAGTCCCTTCTACCAGAAGAAGCTCTACAACCTCTACAGAATGGACTTCCTGCTCTTCAACTACTCCGTACCGGCCTACCTGAGGATCAGATGAGGGGAGTTTGAATTATGTGTTTCATATTACCGTTACATGTTGTGTTTGGGTGTGTGTACGGTTGTGTGTACGATTTTGGGGTGTTTATAGGGGTGTATGTGTGTGTGAGTAGATAGGTTTCGGTAAATGCATATGTGTGAGAACATAGGTTTAGGTACATGCATGCGTGTGTGTGACTAGGTATGTGTGTACGTGTGCGTGTTGTTAGTAACGATGCCTTAACTGGGAAACACTTACGAAGTATTCAGCCACTAATGATTTGAAGTGGGCCGAAAGTTGAAACTTCCTGTTTTTGTCTCCAGACAAACTGTGATAGAAGTCATAATCCTGCTGACAGACGCTGTGCAGTAGGTTGTGCTAAGGACTTGGGCTGCGGCACTTTCTGACGAGCCACATTCGGAGTTACACAGGGAAACCGCGACGAACAACGTCATCCTCATGATCCTTTCTGCATAAAATGTACTGTACGCTGAAAGGGTTAATTCAATCAAACTGCATTTGAACCTTCTGTTTGGGAGAACTAAAGACAGTGTGGAAATCCAACCGTTTGCACACCAGCAAACTGAGCCCTTCCATCTGGTGTCTACGCCTGTTTTATATCAATGGATTTATCTTTTCCTAAATGAGTGTTTGTGTGAATTGTGGGTTTGAGGGCACTGGTACTCTTAAACTAGAGTGAAAGGAAATATTTCACACCACGGCATTCATTGTTACTTATGTTTACTGTGGTTGCAATGTATACCAAAGATAGCCAAATTTATTTTTACAAGCTTTAAATTTGGCATTTTGCAAACATCTCATTGATGTCCAAGATGAAGACTTTTCAAGGCACTATGGGTGCAAAGGAAACTCGTTTAAAAGATAGGGGGCTCTCTCAAATTGCTGATTTTTCATCCTTTCCTCATGTCCTTTCCTTGCTTCCTTTGCTCCAGCCATTGGAGGACGCAAGGACAGGACGCGAAGCATGGAGGAATTGAGGAAACGTGTTAGGCGAATAGAACATCCCTGTTCAATCAAACTTCAGTTTGAAGTCTCGTCAATTACAGATTCCAGATGGGGAGAGGTGGATCCACAAGTCGGTCATTTATGTCAAGTGTTCTGATCAAATACTTCCGCGAAGGAAGCACTCGTGTTTCCTTGCTCAAGCATTTTAAGGGAGCCTCCTAGCTCCTTCCCCCTAGCTCCTTAAAGGAGCACTGAACGGGTTGGAATGTCCTTGAAGATAGTGGACCATGACAAATTTCCAGGTCCTTCGAGGATCAAGGAGACAATGACAGATAAAATAAGCGATTGGACAGAACCCAGGGACTCACCAGCTTCGCAGAGTACGCACACATGTAAAGACAGCCGATTGTGAAATTGCAAGGACAGTAAGTTGCCAAGACATTGAGTCCTGATGTACATGCACCTCTCACATTAAACAGGAACAGTTTTTCCCCAACTACATCATCAGGAGTAACATGCCTACCTTGTAGAGGCAGTCGTATGAGGTTGGGCATTACCCGTATCATAGATGTTAGCATTTTTACTGTCCGCAGACCACGATATGTTTTTCTGGCTTCCATTTTGGGGTGAATTTTTCCTTTAACTTGGCAAGGGCAGCCAAACTGTTCAGTAATATGCGGCAGGCACCGTACGAAGCAAACGCTTGATGTGTGTACGCGAAAGAAACTATGGCGTTGTTTCAGTCGCCAAACCGTCTCCAGCTCCAGGAGGATAATTGGTACTGCCACGTTACTGTCTACCGCCATAAACCTTCATTTCAGTTTAATTTCAGTCAGGTGGTATACAGGTTTGTCTCTTAAAGCCAGTGCATTCTAGCCAGTAGGCTTACTAGCTGATATCTAGCTATGGCACTGCAGTTGGCTTATGGTAATTTAAAGGTCAAATCCATTTACATAATATTTCCCCTATAGCATTGGGGCTTGCCCAATACTCAACATTCAGGCTTCTTTTGTCTTTTTCAGTTCCCCTTTCATTGAAACAAACAGCACACCCATACGTGCGCGCACACACACGTACACACACACACACACACACACACTCACAAAGACTTCTCTGTGATGTCTGACTGAGAACTGGTCATTAGCTTAATAACAGACTGACTACATGATGTGTGTAAACACAGAGTACAAAGACGTGGAGGTGCACTCCCTAATGTTGCCTTTTCCAAGAGTAGAATGAGTTACTGATGGCTGGTTTAAATGATGCAAGCATGAGAAAAGACAGGATTATTATTGTTCAGTTCATTATAACAGATGGCAATGTTTGTCAGATCATGTGTCTTACAAGATAAAAAAAGAGCTGACTCTTCAGGAAAGTGTACACTTTCAGTGTAGCCAAGGAAAAGAATAGGAACAAGGTGTAAACCACACTCACAGATACTGTCAATTTTCTGGGAAACTTAATCCATGTAACCTGTGTGTCTACGTGCATAATTTCAGGTGTCCTCAGAAAGTACAATTTAATGGTACGCTAAAATTTGCGATTACAAGACGCGGTGTGATTTCCTGTGAAAATGTGAAGGCTTTTACAGTCAGATCCGTATCATGGTTCAGGGCCCCTCGTCAGCTCAACAGGACATCGTGCCGGATCTGTGATGTCACTGGCGGGTTCGGTTCAGCGACGGGGGCTGGACTCTTAACGGCATCCTCAGAGTCATCTGCAGAGCCGCTGTCCTTCACCTTCCATTTCCGCGTGACCGGCTGAGGTTGTGAACACCCGCCCGTTACCTACAGGCCGAGTCCCCGTGGAGCCAGGATTTCCGAGACGACTTTCTAGCTATTTCCACGGCGCATTGTTATCGTTAGACGGCCAGTCGCCCGAGAGAGGACGTTTTACAACATCGAGGAGCCACCGCCGCTCAGAAGTCCTGCTTCGTGTCGTTTTCGGGGGAACTCACGATGTCACTGCGCCAGTTGTTTTGTATCGTCTTCATGTTCCTATGCAGGTTTCTAAAAGTTTACTCTCAATCAACAACCGAGTCACATGGTTGCCAATTTCACGTCACATGGTTCAGCGCAGCTCCGTTTGAGAGAATTTGCACCCTCTACAGCTCGCGCCTGAACGCATGTGTACTGTACCTTTATACCAGGAAACTGTGAAAACAGAGGCAACGTGCACTAGAAAAAGCGATGCCGACTTCCAGCATTTCAACAGCGGCTTGGAGGACGCGAGCCGACTCTGTTGAGTCTCAAAGAGCGATCGTTGACTATGCAATTCCTAGAGGAACACGCTAAACCGTTCGCTCAGATTGGAGGTGAAATCCTTCTTCGCTTAGATCAAGGCCTCAAGTGAATCTCATCCAAATGGTACAGCCAATTCAAAACTAAGAAAAGCCCTTACATTACCATTACATCGTATTCCTCATAAGGTAATAATATACTTCTATTTAAATACAAACTCCTTCACTGAGTCTCAGTTTGAGCTATTTTGACTGGCGCAAGGTTTTTTGGAATTGCCTTCAGAAATAATATCTGTGATCGCAGCCTCAAAATCAGGCAAATTAAGTCGTCACCTCAGTGGGGAGTACTCTGTGATGTTTGAACAGGAACCGCTCTTACAGTCACAAGGTCTACTTCCTGCCTCGCAGTTTGGCGAAGATGAACGCGGCCACGTTGTGTCTGTGGTTCGGCACGACCTTCGGGTTCAGCCCATTTAAGGTTTAACGCTGGCCCGTGAGCTGCCCCAGGTGTGGGGTAACCGAGCAAATCTTTCAGTGTGTTTCTCTCTCTCTCTCTCTCTCTCTCTCTCTCCCTCTGCACATTATGTTGAGTTAACTGAAATTATACTCTGAGCGAGACTTCGGGCTCCCGAGGTCAACCACAGCTCATTTTTTAAAAATAACTTTGATCCGACGGTTTGTGGTACAGCGCACAACACATTGATGCTTGGGTCTACTTTTCTTCATAATCGGCATGCATGTGTTCACATTGTTGAAAAGGTCCCTTGCACCGAGCAGGGAAGTATTTAAACGAGAATCTGTTGGAGTAAAGTTGCTCTTTGTGTAAGATCTTCTGGCACGTGAGTGATATTTATTAGTGTTCCGTACTGCAAGTGTGTGAGTAACATTCTGCGGATTACAGGACACAGTGGTACCATTGATAGTCATTTCAAATAAAAATAAAACAAGGTATGGAGATGTCATTATTTTGACTGACGGTGTGAGTTCTTGGATGTTTGCCTCCACTATCAGATTTATTTTTTTATTTGTATTTTCCGGTGTGTAACTGTATTGATTTGGCAGAAAACAGCTCTAATATTGTCTACATTTCAATATACAGTAGACACATAGTTATATCTCTGTTTATTACATTCCAGTTAATGACTTCAAAAATATACTTAGAACAACATTAATAGATACAAGATAAATATTTTATTTTGACAAATATCTCAACTGCTTTTAGTGTGAATTAAGACTAACTGCGCTGTACGTCACAGGTAAATTGTGTTTCCTTTGTCTACAGTGTGTGTGTAGGCTACTCTTATGACCACATACACAAAGGTTTCTCACAGATGGCACATAAAACATCAGAGGCAGTAAATACAAGACTGAACAAAATGGAGGCAAAACTTAAGACACGCAATGAAGCAAATTCATGAACGCAACTTCTGGATGGACGACGGCACCATTAACACTGACAACATAAGCTGTCCGGACCTACTTTTGTCCAGTCGTTCAAGTAAAAGTAACTAACACCACAACCTTTTCGATTGTTCTACTCAGTATTACTACTAAGTATCATCTCCTAGTATTGTTATATGGACGAGAGCTCCCATTCGTCAAATCATTTACTCAGGGAAATTACTGTGCGTGTACAGCACTACCACTGTGTGGTGTGCATCGATCGCTGTGGGTAGACAACAAACATGAGAGTGAGGAGTTTCAGTATACGGCAGGTTGAATACATTACCTGCTTCCCTACGGACAAAAAAATACTTTTAATACAGAAATGCGATTTTCTAACTTTGTGTCTCTGCTGCGTACGATGAGACTTATTTTGTGACGGAAAGCCTCGTTGAAAAACTACACGGAATGAGAGCCGCACGAAGCCTGAGTTTGGCGATGTGAACGTCTGAGCTGGCATCTGTTCCCAAACGCTCTCTCCGTCTCTCCCCCACCACCCCACCCCCCTCCCTCACATTCTCAGTTTAAAACTCTCTCCGTCCCCCCCTCCTCTTGCTGCCCCCACCCCTCCCTCTCATTTTCAGTCTCTGTCCTCCTCTCTCCTTCCAGGTGAGTGTCACAGACAGTTCAGTAGCAGTGTGGCTTGTGAGCAAGGTTCCAGATACAAATCCCAGGTGAGAAAACTGCAGCGCCCCCTACTGCCAGTTTAGCAAAACTGCGTCACCAAATACGCTATACTATGCTCTCTAAATGAGCAATGTATGAAAATATAAGACGTATGTATCACCCAGGGTAAGGCCAAACATCTGCCAATCGGGTGTGTTTTTTAGGGGGGGCGGGGTTGTTACCAGCGCTTGCATTATGAAGCCTAACTGCTCCAGCTAAAGGCAGAATGAGGATGTAGATTTGGCCGTGGTCTTCGGGATCCCCGCTCAGTTACGCAAGAGTCTGTGTCCGGTCCCGGATTGGCAATGTATATATGTGTGCGTGTGTGTGTGCATGTGCATGTGTTTGTATATAAGTGTCTGTGCGTGCATGTGTGAGCGTGTCTGTGTCCGGTGCCAGATTAGCAATGTATATATGTGTGCGTGTGTGTGTGCATGTGCATGTGTTTGTGTATAAGTGTCTGTGCGTGCATGTGTGAGCGTGTGTGTGTCCGGTGCCAGATTAGCAATGTATGTGTGTGTAAGTGCGTGCATGCATGTGAGTTTTTGTGCATGTGTGTGTGCCTGTGCATGTGTTTGTATATAAGTGTCTGTGCGTGCATGTGTGAGCGTGTGTGTTTGTGTGTGCGTGTGTGTGTGCATGTGCATGTGTTTGTATATAAGTGTCTGCGTGCATGTGTGTGTGTGTGTGCCACACCCCTTCAGCCGCAGAGGGCAGATGAACAGCAGGTGGATATGTGACCGCTGCAAATGGGCGCAGGTTAAGGGGTCCAGAAGGGTCAGAGGTCGTGCCCCCCCCCCACGCAAGTGAACTTGTTGATGAAGGGCAGAGCGCATTCGAGTGAGGTCTCTGCCGCTCCGTGTCTGGGGTGGAGACGCACCAGGCAGCCCCGCCCTCCCGCCGCCTCGGCGGTTTGGAGCAGGAAACCGGGAGCGGGCGGGGTGGGGCGGGGCGGGGCGGGCGGCCCCTCACAGCCCCGCCCCCTCGGCCAGCGTGACCAAGTGGAAGCAGATGGCCAGGAAACCCGTCCCCAGCAGGTCCCCCAGCGCCGTCAGGTACGGGATGGAGAAGTTGTCGGGGTCCAGGCTCCGCCTCCACATCAGCCGCACGATGAGGTCGGCCACGTACAGCAAGATCCCGACCTGGGGGAAGAAACGGCACCGCCGCAACTCTTAGACCTCACGACCACGTGGTTCTGTCTGCTGACAGTGCAGTACAGAGACACCCAGCTTCCCAAGCCTGTCGCTAGGTAACAAAGTGCTACTTTTAACATTTAAAGAAGACGTTTTAGGTAAAGATTTGGCCTGTTGTATGGCATAATGACATTGTGCACGGCCGTGATGGACGGACGGACGGACTCGCTGCTTTGATATGGCGTGTGGGAGCTGTGCCCGCAGGACGATGAGTCACAGCTGCCCTGTAATCAGGCAGTCTCTCTCTGCAGAACACGGGCTGTTTATTTTCAAACTGCTGAGTCACCCGAGCTCTACCCCCTCAGTGAGACTGCAAGAGCCTATACATCCCCCAGCACAGGGTCTAAATATCCCCCAACACAGGGTCTATACATCCCCCAGCACAGGGCCTATACATCCCCCAGCACAGGGTCTAAATATCCCCCAGCACAGGGTCTAAATATCCCCCAGCACAGGGCCTATACATCCCCCAGCACAGGGTCTAAATATCCCCCAACACAGGGTCTATACATCCCCCAGCACAGGGTCTAAATATCCCCCAAGACAGGGTCTATACATCCCCCAGCACAGGGTCTAAATATCCCCCAACACAGGGTCTATACATCCCCCAGCACAGGGCCTACATATCCCCCAACACAGGGTCTATACATCCCCCAGCACAGAGTCCAAATATTCCCCAGCACAGAGTGTAAATATTAATTATCCCCGAGCACAGAGTCTAAATCCCTGCTACTTCCAATAAAAAAAACATTTGACAGGGCCCCCAACAGCAAAAATAATTAGGGTTTGATTGAAGCGTTGGTTACCAGTGCTCCCTGCAGAGCAATCAAGACAGTCCCCACAGGCCCCTCCCTATGCCATGGCATAGTCTGACCAGCGGGTGGCAGCACTGAGGCGTGGTTAAAAAGAGAGGGGATGGGAGCGTACCTGGAGCAGGGCCGCACACAGGTAGCAGCAGACGAAGGTGAGGGTGATGGCGG
Source organism: Anguilla pacifica (assembly GCA_039654925.1). Taxonomy (NCBI): domain Eukaryota; kingdom Metazoa; phylum Chordata; class Actinopteri; order Anguilliformes; family Anguillidae; genus Anguilla; species Anguilla pacifica. The sequence continues at coordinate 34,840,090 of CM077294.1, forward strand.
CGTGACCGCCCTGGAGCAGGTGGATGGCGTAGAGGAACACCAGGTGACCCGGGCACACCAGCAGGAACAGCACCCTGGCTGACTTGGAGTTGACCCCTGTTGAGGGAGGTGGGGGGGGGGAGTTTGTCGGTAACAAGGCCGGCCCCTAGATCTGACCCCTGACCAATCACAGACACACCGAAGGACCAGGGGCAGGGCCATTGTTTGGGGCCTTGGCTTGTAACTGCAACCAAGGTAAACTGCACACCTGCTTGGTTTTTGTTCTCACTAACCAGTTCATAATGAAGAAACTAGGTGCGGTGCGCTAACTGCTAGTTGCTTTTAATTGGTCAGTTACACTCTGAGTGACAGCCGAGACCAGCCCATCCTGCGGCTCTGTGGATCCTGAATGATGCCAGTAATATAACGGGATAACTTGAGAACACGGGAAGTATGAATACCAGGAGCCACAAAGAATAACCAATCAGAGAATGAACCCTTTGGCGGGGCTGTCATTGCACAGGCCCCACCTGCAGAGAAGAAGGTGACGCAGGGGTTGGGCCAGTGCTGCCTCATCTTGTGCGGAAGCACCCCCGGAACGCTCCAGAAATGCAGGTAAGTGGAGATCCGACTGGCCTGGATAGCCACCAGGTTACCGCCCACTCCTGAGAGAGGGAGAGAGAGAGAGAGAGAGACAAGGGTTCGGAGGGAGAGATGAGGGAGGGGGAGAGACAGGATGTCTCATTTTCAGTCTGTTCTCTTTCATTGTAAGTTGCTCCGGATGAGAGCGTCCGCTAAATATGTAGCTATGTAAATATGTCATGTAAGTGTAATGCAAGAGCCCAAGCTGAGCTATAATCAGTAAACTGAAAACATCTGCGTGTAATAACATATAAAACGGTCCTCAAAGACTTCCTTCAGTCTCTTTACCCACTCAACAGAGCAGTAAACCGTGTACAGTACTCATCAACATCCGACCTACACCCATTTGACAGGTAATTCTGCTGAGCAGACACTATTATCCAGGGAAGTTAACTGTACCCAGTTTGCGGTTTGTTTTACACAAAATTGGCTTATGCAGCTTGGCATGAGCTGGTGTAGTTAAGGCTTGGCACCTTGCTCGACAACACCAGGGATTCAAACCGGCACCTTTCTGGTTACAAGCCTAACCCTGGTTTTGAATCAATGACGTTTGTCTTTTATTCAATCCCGCATCGTCCTGGCACAGGCCTGAACCCCCAAATAGCAAGCACATGAAGTGAAAAAAACTCCCAGTGGGGAGAAAACCCTCAAATGGTGGCGAGAAAAAACTCCCCAATGGGAATAAATCTCGAGAGGAACCAGACTATAGAGGGGGAGTCCATCCTCCACTGGCCGGCCTGGTGTAAAGTAGCGGTAGAATGGAATGTAGCAGAAATGCTACAAGGGATCTATCACAGCAAATGAAATGGGGTAAGCCGGTTACAGCTGAGGTGATAGCCAACAGGAATTTGAGAAGACCAAATTGTACAGTTGCGTATAATGCAGTTTTGAGGAGCTTAGTTCTGGAGCTCCAGGCTGCATTTTAACCAGGGACTCAAACAGCACCCTCATCTGACCCTAACCCAGGATTGGAACCCCCACCCTCCTGGCTGCCGGCCCGTTTCCCAGCACACGGGTCCCCAGAGCAGGCCAGGCCATGCCAGCGTGGCGGGAGCCGTCCCCCACCCGGCACGGGGTGGGTGGGAGTAGGCCTGGACCCAGGCCACATGGAGCGGGGGGGGGGATCCAGTCCCCCGGCTCCTCCCACCCGGGCTTCCGTCCAATAAGCCGGCACGGCTGGGAGAGTCAGCATTTACTGCTTGCGCTTAGCGGAGACCCTCATCCCGCCAAACATCTGCAGCTCGCGTACCACCCCTGCCCCCGATCCTCAGGACACGAGTTACGCTCATTAACATTTTAAAATGATATTTTCCAGCAGGCAGGATCATGTAACGCCAAGCGTTCTATAATATCCAAGCCCCCCTCTCCCTCGTCCCCCGCTAGGCACTTTCTGAAAAATTCATACATAATGACTCACTGCAATGAAACCTCCATTCACCCACACTACCGCGGAGCATCGAAGGAATTCATAAATTATCTATTATATTAGGCATGTAATTATGAGTTCTTTCATTGGCTCTCCTTCATAAATATAGATGAGGAAGCGGAATTAATTTGACAGCTGATCGAGGGAATCGCTCGGTGAACTTGTGGTCGAACGCTCACCCGTTGCACCTCATCCCCGGTGCACGCAGTGAAAAATTCAACTGACGGCACTCGAGTTCAGTTTCCTTGCTTCGGGGTCACGACCCCTAGCCTGCGCGTCACCGATAACATTACATTCCATTGCATTTATTTGGCAGCTTTTTATCCAAGGCGACGTACAATAAGCGCATACCGAAGGTCTTTGGAACAACTACAAAACACAGGTCCGATAAGGTACAATACTCATTATGTAACAGTTATTCATGGCCACGAACACATTAAGACCAGTTCACAGTGAACATTACTCTGACCTAACTTAAGTCAAACTAGAAGGCATTACAAGCTACAATATCAAGACAATAATACAAGGCACAATAAGTGCTGGATGGAGGTACGTGTAACATAAGTGGCACAGGAGGTACATGTGTAGCATCCCTCCGGATTTTTCTAGAAAGGATTTGAGGCCACGCTTTGAACCTCCTCCTTCGCCTGACAGGTTTATCCAGTCGCCCTGAAATTCGTCCGAATGAAATCGAGACTTCTGTCGCCGATTCTGCCCCGGCAAGAACAGCGAAGCCGCTCGAAGCCAACTGGACCGACCGCCCTCGCCTGATACCAATTAGAAACGCTCTATCGTTTCATATCTTCGAATGCCAACAAAACAAAACATAATCCTACTCCGAAATTTTCTCCGCTTAAAGAGAACCATATGAAAGCTCATCGTTTTGAAAAACGAACTTTACGTATAAATTCCTTCCAGAGAACCAAAACATGCGCTTGCGTCCTGGTAATACACGGAGGAATCTTACAGGAAAACTCGCTAAGCCAAAAGAAATTAAAACAAAAAAAAAAAAGATATCACTTGAGCTCTGTATCAGAAAGTTTCATTGTCTGAAACTGCCAAGACTGGGCTCGGCTGCAACCTTGACGGGAAAAACATCTTTCAAAGAGCCGTGACAGAAAGGCACGCCAACAATACTTCAGCCGTTGGCAACCATCTGTCTTTGACATCCTGTGCGGTGGCGTGTCTGACAGCACGCAGGAAGGGCACTACAGACGAGTAACAGGACACAGGGACCCGATTAGCCTGCATCCCCTGCACGCGACCGTTCGGTTTACCCAGCATGCCGTGCGCTGCTTGCTCCAGACCCCGTGGTGTTCGTATTAAAGGGTACCTAGCAGGCTGCTGTCTCTGAAACACTGTGCTGTTGACACCACAGGGGGTTATCAGTGAGGGGTTAGGAGTGCCCATTTCCCCTCATAAATGCAGCTCTTACCGAATGATTTGCTCTTGTTCCGTGTTTTTAATGTTTTGGTGAATGTCCAGGGTTCTCAGTATTTATTACTGCAATTTAACTGTATTACACGAACTTGCCTGTCTGTCATAAGCCTAGTACTACCAATAGTACTACTACTACAAAGGCTACTACTAAGGCTACTACTATTACTACAACTAAAGGCTAATACTACCAATATGACTACTACAAAGGCTACTACAAAGCTTTAACAGTTTCTGTGAGTCCAGTGTGGGTCATGTGCACTATCAGAGTTTTTAGAGGTTTTACACTAAACAGGTATGCCTGCGGGATTTTTGATGACTCCCTCCTTTTCATGATTCTCCAGGATGCAAATATTTCCAAGCACAGGAAGACCGGACACTCCCAGTGAGACGGGCACAGTAGAGGGTGTGTCCTCTGACCGTTAACGGCGGTATGGGGGCGTGTCCTCTTACCGTTAATAACGGGGGTGAACACGGCCATGCCCTCGAATTTGGGGTCGCTCACTGTCCTGTCCAGAATGAGGCCTCCGATGCTGAGGGCAGCAAACACACACGTGGTTATCAGTTCACAGACCTTCACAAACACCCGTCACGCTAAACCAAACCTGTTCCGATGCCAACTACACGTCAGGTCCTCTCAACTTCGAGATGAAATGGAAGCAGATGTGAGGTGTGAAGAACTACCGGGCCAGGGTGGGGTAAAGGGTGGGGAGGGCGTGAACTCCACAGGAGGGCAGTCTGAGTTCGGTCCCTGGTCCCCAGACTTTAAAAATGCCCTACACACACCCCCACCTTACTCATATAATACACACACTCGGTTTGGTAATGTGAAGCTCTGTTCAGTGCTACAATGCACTGAAATTATGTTTTGCAATGTACTGAAATGCAGTGCAGTATATTTGGTCGTGTTAAGCACTGTTCCATACCAAAACTATTTTTAGCGACTTTGTATTCTACAGTTTTTTTTCTTTTACAATTTTTACAACGTCCAACTTCCTCCCTTATTCAGAATGTCCAGTTAGTTATTTACAGCCGTGTTCATGCAGCAATCCCCATGGCTGATTTTGGACTGCAGACGGTTCTCCTCCGAGACACGCGGTGTCGCCAGCTGCTTCTTTTCACACCGCAGCCCACGGCCAAGCTCCCACTGAGCTGAGGCGAAGGAAGACACTTCACCTGCGGCTTCAGCAAGCAGACCCCAGGCGCGTGACCGACCAGCAGGGGTCGCCAGAGAGCATCGGATCACGGACCCCTGCCGACCAAACCCTCCTATCCATGGGTGATACTGCACATCACCCCTCAGCCACAGTTCAGAACCGGCACGGTCCGGATTTGATCCGAGACCACGGTCATGCAGAATGATCCCAGACGAGCCACCCAGTAGGTCGCAAGGTTTTGAAGAGTTTACATACCGATATACACTACAGTACATTTTGTGGTATCGAGCTGTATTTTATATGGAAAAGCAGAGCGTTTTGTTTTGTAAGTTAAACAGCGTTTCCCTCCTGTAGGGTTTTGTACTGAAAGCGTGGGACCCGTCCCGGTACCTGCTGATGGACATGGCCACGATGACAGGCTGCCACCCCGACCTCAGAACCACCTGGATCTGCGGGCTGCGCCTGGCGATGACCACCCAGAACGGGATCAGACACAAGAAGAGCGCACAGACCAGGGGGGACAGGTACCACACGTCTGAAACACACAGCAGAGATACCTCACCTCTGAAACACACAGCAGAGATACCTCACCTCTGAAACACACAGCAGAGATACCTCACCTCTGAAACACACAGCAGAGATACCTCACTTCTCAAACACACAGGAGAGATACCTCACCTCTGAAACACACAGCATAGATACCTCACCTCTGAAACACATACAAGAGATACCTCACCTCTGAAACACACAGCAGAGATACCTCACCTCTGAAACACACAGCAGAGATACCTCACCTCTGAAACACACAGGAGAGATACCTCACCTCTGAAACACACAGGAGAGATACCTCACCTCTGAAACACACAGCAGAGATACCTCACCTCTGAAACACACAGCAGATTTACCTCACCTCTGAAACACACAGCAGAGATACCTCACCTCTGAAACACACAGCAGAGATACCTCACTTCTAAAACAAATACAAGAGATACCACTGTAACTCAGAATGGCTTTTCTGCAAACCCACCAAATATTTGTAATGTGTGAATAATCCCAGTAAAAACCTCTGTAAGTGCATAGGGATGCACTGTAAAAAAAAAAATCCTGATGCTGCCAAGTTTTAGCACTAAAACTAAAGATCAGGTTTGGAGCCGAGACTGAGTTCCTGCTGCCATCTGCTGGTCTCACATTGCAAACAGATGTAAGAATCTGATAAACTCCATAGCAGGTAGAGCTACAACCGATGTCGAATACTACCACAAAACCCCCATTCTAATAATGGGCAACTCAGACCCCCATCTCAACTTTTAAGTGCTAACTCTTCCTCTTCCTCCTGCTCACAAACAATACATCACTCCTGGGACTAACCCTTCTAAAGGGTTTCCAAAGGGATTCAACACAGTATAGGGAGTGAGGTGTCATTAACTCCATAACAGGTGGAGCTACAATGCCCTGTCAATCACTGACTTGTCTGAATCAATCAAATGAATATTGCTCACTGTAGCAAATCATGTTCGGTATGAATCATCGTGTGACTGGCAGCATATGCTAGGGCCACCTAACTCTGGCTTAGCGGAGCCTGACTGTTCCATCACACTGCGTTTCCGCCGCAGTCCCACCTCTGTACTGGTAGAGGGCGCTGCTGACCCCGGCCAGCAGCGACAGGGTGATCAGGTCCCCCAGGCTGGCGGCGATGGGCGTGGCCACGTTGTCGGGGTTGATGCCCACTTTCCGGGAGCCGATGATCACCCCGATCATGACCAGACCTGCGGAGGGATGCGGGTTTGAATCCCAGGGGAGAATGCTGCTGTGCCACGTAGCGCAGCGCTAAACTTTCTCAAAAACATCCTGATTAATAAATGGACTGCATGCCTGTTAGGTGGATTAGCACATGCGCTAATGAATACTGACAGCACACAGCACAGGGATAAATTCTCTGTATCCTTACACACCACTGCTGCTATAACCTTGGCAGGAACGGCATGCGGTATTTAATTGTCTGTTTCAGCAAATTAAAGTGTGCTTAATGAATATATAACAGGGTCTCTGTGGGGTCCTGCTGAGTATTGGTGATGAGGGTGATGGGTCAGGCAAATAATATCAGCCGCTACGAGGAAATGACTTTGAAAACACGGCCAGCAATAACCCACGCTAAAACATTCTCAAACAGACTTTGGAAAACCGCACAGCTGAGATAAAGTAGCCCGCAGCTGGCGATGTTAGCAGCGCACGACCTGGCTGAAGTCCTCTGAGCGGCCTGCGCCGTTAGCGCTAGCCCTTCAGCGCGAGGCTGTGAGTCAGAGAGGCTCCGGCGCGCTCCGGTTAGCGGCGAGAGCGGCGGGCGTCGGGTCGCCAGGAACACCTGCCGCCGAGCTAGCGACAGCGTGACGAATGAAAATGAGGAAGCCGCCTGCGACTGGACGAACACAGCAGGCTGTGACTCAGCAGCCGCTTCTCAAGGACTGCTTCCCAGCCCTGACTGAGAGAAGGGCAGGGCTCGGCCCAGCGAGCGGGCCGCCGCCGTAGCCGGCTGCCGGTCAACAGTTTGCTAATCGGCACGACGGCGGCCCGCTAGCGGGAGGGCCGCTCGGCAACAGCTGGTCCTCGTCTGTGCCTCCAGGCCTCGGCTGGCCATAGGCGGGCCGCCGTGGTGCCGATTAGCAAGCCGCTGGACAGGCAGCTGCGCCCGCGACACATGTCGGCCCGTTGGGATTGTAATGCCGTCACGGTAACGGAGGAGGCCGGGAGGGTTACCTAAGGACAGCGCCGCCACGAAGGCTGTGGTCACGCTGCTGGCGCACAGCACGGCGGCCTGGTCCAGCTCCACCCCCCCTCTGGAGACCGCGCCCAGCCCCACCGCTGCCAGGGCGGCCAGGAACCCCACCACCGTGGCCTGCACCTGGGGAGGGAGGGAGGGGGGGAGGGGGGGAGACGGGATGCTGAGAATGCGTCATCTCTCCTTCAGAATCTGTCCTCTCCTACGCAGTACACAAGCTCTGGAGAAAGTGTGTGTGCGTCTGTGGGAGTGTGTGTGTGTGTGTGTGTGAGTCTGACTGTGTGTGTGGAAGGATGGGAATGTTACTAGCCAGGTCCGGCACTATTACTGACATTAATCAGACAGACAATGCTATGCAATTTAATGACGCGATGTTATGTAAAAGAATGCATTGCAGTTACCTGAATAAGGGCCAGGTTGCTGCACACCATCGTCCACTGCTGATCAGGGTCGTCCATCTGACCTGTGTTTGCCTGAGAGAGACAGAAGGGCTCAGGCACATACACGTTCAGCCAACTGCAGCACCTAAGGAGAACACTCATCATCATCACCACCATCATCACAATCACCGCCATCCTCATCATCACCACCACCATCATCACAATCACCGCCATCCTCATCATCACCACCACCATCATCCGCATCATCACAATCACCACTGTCATGACTACCACTGTCATCATCAGTATCAACATCATCACAATCAAATATCATCACCAATATCACAATCATCAGTACCACCTTAATTATTCCCGTAATTACCAATATCAACATTGACATCATAATCACCACTACAATCCTAATCATCACTACCACAAATGTCATAATCACTACCAACATAATCATCATCCTAAACAATCATTATCATCACACAACAGTACAGAGCCACATTAGCAGAGGTGTATTAATACTCACTGCAGTAGAGCCACATTAGTACAGGTGTATTAATACTCACTGCAGTACAGAGCCACATTAGTACAGGTGTATTAATACTCACTGCAGTACAGAGCCACATTAGTACAGGTGTATTAATACTCACTGCAGTAGAGCCACATTAGTACAGGTGTATTAATACTCACTGCAGTACAGAGCCACATTAGTACAGGTGTATTAATGCTCAGTGTAGTAGAGCCACATTAGTACAGGTGTATTAATACTCAGTGTAGTACAGAGCCACATTAATACCAGTTTATTAATACTCAGTGTAATACAGAGCCACATTAGTACAGGTATATTAATACTCACTGCGGTGGAGAGCCGTGATGCCAGGGTCATCTCCAGGTTCCCTTTCAGCCCTACCAGGGCCGGCACCAGGATGAACACCTCCGTGATCTTCTTAAAGACCTCCCAGTGCTGAAAGCACAAGTCACTGTCACAAAATGCTCTAAAAGAGATTAGAACTGTCAGAGAGAACCATGCCCTTCAAGAGATATCTCCTGAAGTTAGCTGAATGTGCCGTCAGTTTCCTGCATGATCTATTCAAACAACCTTGACATCTGACTCCCCATTCACTCAACAGGTAAAGAGTTGAGTGAATAGGGCCTCAAGATCAAGGTTTGAGCTTTGGATAAGTCATGAGGAAACTATGACCTTGAGTGGCCTCCTTATTAGTTAAATAGTTACTATGGGTTCAACTAGCCCCGTGTCCCTTGGCTACTTCGAATAAATTCCTAGTGGCCGTCAGGCTGTGAAATAGGAGTCACGTGCGTGTTTTGGCTACAGTGCCCCTAGTGGGCCGGAGGAGCACTGGGGTGAGGTCCAGCTGGCAAACTTCTGTGCACTGATACCGCCCACCAGCTTAGATCAATAACCCGCTTCAACAGCAGCCATGTTGGAGTTAATGAAATCCCACAGTCCTACGAGTGCACTTGTGAACTTTAATCATTTCATTATCCCCGTGTACGTCAGCAAGTTTACAGAGTTGCACGAGCAGCAAAAAAGCACCTGACGCTCGCCGAGGGGCGCGTTGCGGTTAGATTGAACCAGAGCCAAAAGCTCTTACATGCTTTCCACCACAGGCTTGGGTCTAAAAATAAGAGCGTGTATAAATAAAACACTTCTGGAGCATGCACTGTACTATACTGGGGAGGCGAGGGGGGCGTTCTATTTTTAAGCTCACTGAACGCTCCTGAGCCAATCCGTCAGGCGCTACATCGCTTCCTGGGCTCCTGTCCCGAGAGGGGAGGCCCAGTTCCCCCCCCCCCCCCCCCCAAGCCTTGACCCTCCTTTTATCCCTCTGCCACTGCCCCGACATCCGCGTCAAATTAAATCACGACTCCAAAACACCCTGCCGCAGTGACCTCCCCCCCCACCACCCCGCCCACGCAACCAAGTGCCCTTCATCTCCGGAACATTCTGACAGGAATGCCGGAGGGACCATCCGGCCCAGACCAGATGCGAACACAAAAAACAAAACAAAAAACAGAAGGTGAGCATAAAACCCAAGAAGCACATCTGCTAAAACCAGTGACCATGACTTCATTAGTTCTGAATGACAGAGCAGCCAGCCAATCAGCAACCGGCCTTCATCAGTTTCTGCATTATAAACGCTAATTGTGGTTATTCTGACTACATTTAAAAATGGCTGTCAGATAAATTACAGGATGAACGTGAAAATGACGAGGAACGAATAACAATCTAGGGGATGGGCTTCTGGGTCCAGCCCTGCATTTGTGGGCGGGGCTTAAGCATCCAGAGCATACTGAACTCTGACTGGATAAGAACTGGCTCCTGTGCAGCCTCTTGCATGACAGTGCACAATGTCACATAACAGCAGTGGCTGACAGTAATGAAATAGCACCTCGCTGTGAGTCTTTTAGGTATACGAAGTCAGACAAAATCAGGAGACTGCTCAAGCACACAAACACTCACACCCACGCACACACACACACACACACACATACACGTGCACAGTCAGACACATGCTTGTACGCGTGCACATACGTGTACACCATTTTAGAGTCTGACACCAGAGATTACATAAAAACTGGCACACTTTGATTTTAAACAAACTGGCAGACTTGCACAAACTAACACAAACACACACACACACATATTTAAACACACTGACACACATTTAAACACACACACATATCTAAACAAGATGGACGCTCAGAAGCCCTACTTGCATGGTATCCATGACGATGCCAGCGCCCACCATGCCCAGGCCGGCCACCAGGTAGGGCAGCAGCACCTGGGCGGCGATGCCCCAGGAGCTCTCGGGCAGGGGGCCGTGGTCGGAGCGCGTCACCCTGCAGGTGAAGCCCCGGAGCCTCCGCCCCTCGTAGCACAGCTCCAGCTGCAGCTGCGTCACCACCATGGCCGCCGTCACCGCCGTGGCATCCCCGCCCCCGGCCTGGCAAAGTCCGCGTCCGACTCTGAGCCCCGCCTCCTCCGAGCCCCGCCTCCGAGCCCCGCCTCTGCCCCCTGCCGAGCCCCGCCTCCGCCCTCTTCCGAAGCCCCGCCCCCTCTACGTCAAAGAGTCCCCTTTGGGGCCGGTCGTCGTACCAAAGTTACTTGTCGGTCCTCAGAGGTCAAAGTTCGCTTGAGAAAGAAATGCTACCCGATAAGCAGAGAGAAGAAAAGTGTCACGGTACCGCGGTAGCGGTAAAAGTCCCCCTCGAATCAAGGGCGAGTCCCAGCGCTTGCCTCAGGGTGAAGATAAGAACTGCGTATCCCACGATGCGCTGTTCCAGGCTCCACTCCGGAGCGGCTGAGGTCCCCGGGACGGAGGGGCGGGACTCCCCCGGACCCCCGAGCGCGCTCAGGCCTCGCTGGCCACCAGGCGCGCGGCCGAGGGGCTCCTCTGGAAGCCCTTGCGGCCGCCGGCCCTCAGCAGCGTCCAGGTGCGGCGGCACAGGGAGACGAGCGAGGCCCCTAGCTTAGCGCCGCCCGCCGCCTGCTGCTGCTGCCTGGGGCCCGGGGCGCCGCGGGCCGGCCGGCCCCCCATCTCGCCCCCCGCGCCGTCGGAGCGGACCCCCCCTCCGGCCCGCGGGGTGACATCGGGGGGAGGGGCGGGGGGGTCTGGCGGGAAGAGAGCCGGCGTCGTGGCGACGGCCCGTCCGTCAAAGCGAGTCGGTCCCGGAGGTGCCTCTGCGGAGGGAGGGCTGTCCGCGATGGAGGAAAACGGAACGATGATGCGGTTCGTCCGCTCTGTCTCTCTGCGTCTGTCTGTCTGTCTGTCTGTCTGTCTGCGTGGTCAAACAGGTGCAGTACCTGTGAGAAGCACGCACTCAGTACTAATGTTGCTGCGTGGTGGTTCCCTCTGTAACTGTGCGCCTCTCTCTTGTTCTCTTGCTCTCTCGCTCTCGCTCTGTCCCTCTCAGACTGTAGGTGCGCAGGCTTTGCTTCTCCCTTCCTGTTTGCAGTGTCAGCACAGCATCAGTGACCCCTTCATATCTGCTCTCTATCGCTCTCTCTCTCTCTCATCTGCACTCTCTTTCTTGCTCTCTCTTCTGCTCTGTCTGTCGCTCTCTCTACTGCTGTCTCTTTCTTGCTCTCCTCTTCTGCTATGTCTCCTTTCCTCTCCCTCCCTCTCCTGTCGTCTCTTTCATGCTCCCCCCTCCCTCTTTCTACTCTCTCTCGCTCTCTCTCTCCCTCTCTCTCTCCAGCTTTCTTTCTCTCCCTCTCTCTGTCTCCCCAGCTCTCTCTCAGGTCTGTGTCTGGTCCTGTCTGTGTCATCAGCTGTAAGTGTACAGCAGACAGCAGCCACTTTTCAGATTTTGCTCTGTGATTAGTCACCGGCCAACAGCAGGAAAGTTAGCGACAGCAGAGTTAGCAGTGAGAGGGTTAGCAGTGGTGGAGCTAGCAGCAGTAGAGTTAGCAACGGTGGAGTTGGCAACAGTAGTGCTAGCAGCGGCTGAGTTAGCAGAAGTAGAGTTAGCAGCGATAGAGTTAGCACTGGCAGAGTTAGCAGCGATAGAGTTAGCAGTGGTAGAGTTGGCAGCGATAGAGTTAGCACTGGCAGAGTTAGCAGCGATAGAGTTAGCAGTGGTAGAGTTGGCAGCGATAGAGTTAGCAGTGGCAGAGTTAGCAGCGATAGAGTTAGCAGCGATAGAGTTAGCAGTGGTAGAGTTGGCAGCGATAGAGTTAGCAGTGGTGGAGTTAGCAGCGATAGAGTTAGCAGTGGTAGAGTCCACGGCAGCAGAGTTAGCAGCGATAGAGTTAGCAGTGGTAGAGTCCACGGCAGCAGAGTTAGCAGCGATAGAGTTAGCATTGGCAGAGTTAGCAACGGGAGACTTAGCAGTGGTAGAGTTAGCAGTGGTAGAGTGAGCAGCGATAGAGTTAGCAGCGGTAGAGTTAGCAGTGGTAGAGTCCACGGCAGCAGAGTTAGCAGTGGTAGAGTTAGCAGCAATAGAGTTAGCAGTGGCAGGGTTAGCAGCGGTAGAGTTAGCAGTGGTAGTCAGCAGTGGTGAACTTTGCAGCAGACATGCCGGCGTAGGTAAGGCAGACAGTCAGTGGCAGTGGCGGGACGCAGCGCAGAGTCCCTAAGATGTGTCCTCAGGGACTGCCCTCTACTGCTCCTCTGCTGTAGAACACCTTTAAACTGAGAGATATACACACACATGCGCACTCAATCGCACACAAACAACACTCACAAACTACTACACACAGACGCACACATACACATAGCGGGCACACAATCAGACTCACCCACATATTTGTACACACAAACACGCATGGAACCTTTTTTTCACATGGAACATCCTAGTGTACAGAATTAAAAGTGTACCTCGGGCACACAAAGAGAAGGCAGAGGTAGTGTCATACTAAGCTGTCAGACTCCCCAAACTCATTAAAGAACCAACATCACCCTGTACCTTATCATGACAGGTCTAATTGCCTTATTTTTCAAAGCCACTCCACCTCTGCTGATGTCTGGGGAGTCATCTGGCACAAAATGGCTGCCATGCCCCAGCCAGATGGCAGCTTATATGTCGTTGGTTATTGAGCTGACATTTCATACTCAATGAATCAATCCTTCTGGAAAAAAATGATCAGAACTGCAGAGTTCATAACCTACTCTGTGGAAATAGGATGCCTGACCATAACCAAGCCTACTCTACAACACTACACAATATTGAATCAAAGCATATTGCACACATTTTCAAAATCTCAACAACTGCCTCAGAGAAACAGGAATAGGATCTACTGCATGTATTACCTTTCCATATATACAACAGACGTATTTCACAAATTCTGTCAATGCCATCAGCAAACACAAAACAAGTCCTTCAAAAATCTGACAGTTTATCACTCAAGAAGTTTTTAGCCGAGAGGAAGAATACCTCTAGATATGAAGCACTTTTAATCTTTTCAGTCCCATCCTTCTCATAACGAAATTGTGGTAATATAATTTGAGAGATATTCTGATAAGGTCTGATTTAATATGACTGACAAGCACTATCTTCATTAAACACTCTACGCTTCCAAGTCTTTTTATATGGGTTGAGGATTTTGAAATTTCAAAATGAAATAGTTTTTTTTCATGTCCTGTCCTTAACAGAATACGCAATCAGCTGATGGGAGCAGATAGTTTTGAGGAGAGAATGGCTGCAGAAGTACAGCCCTGCACTGATCCTGGATCAGCTGTGATCAGCTGAAGGGAGCAGACAGTCTTTGGGAGGGAAAGACTGCAGAGGAACAGCCCTGCACTGATCCTGGATCAGCTGTGATCAGCTGAGGGGAGCAGATGTGCAGGTAACCACCACTCCAGAACTGGATAAATCATACCTGAAATGTTTTTAACCCTTTAGATACCAGTAAAAACAACTGGGAGATTCCTGCCAGTGTTACATGAAAGGAGAATTTTCATGAACTTCATGGCAATTTCTCCTTTGACACAAATGTATCATATGTGCATATATACATTAACTGTCCTGGTTTGTAAAAAAGATAAAAGTATTCGAAATGATTACTTGGCAGAGAGAGAGAGATGAACTGCCACATTGCAATGACACAGAGAAAGAGGTGTGTGGAGCTCATTACAGATTCAAGGTGAATAAGTTTGCCAACAGAAACTATGTCCTTGATGCAGGTGAGGAGTGGTTTCACTTGTGGGCCCGTGGCTCAGTTCAGAATCTCTTCAGTGACAGCGGCCAAAGGTGCAAATTCAAAATAATGAAGACATTTTAAAAAATAATAATAAAAAACCTGGATTACTCTAATGAATTTGTCCTCTTGGCTTGCTGTCCAAAGCTTGAAGTCACATCTTCGCCAACTGGTCCTTAGCCAAACCTTATAAGCGAAATGTATTTTTAGCAATGGTTCTGAAGGTTATATGCACTCTGCCAGGCGGGTTCACACAGTGAATATGGACCGACGCCTGCTAATACTTATTAAAAAGGACACCACAAGACCTCACAATGCTCCTGGGAAACAGTAGAAACGCAAACATCACGTTCCCTTCGGCCCAGGTGCAAATAAACCGGTCAAAGTACAGGGAGGTTTTTTTTACAGACGGGGAACATTTCTAGAGCGCGGGAAAACAAAACTAATCACGATGAGAAAACGAGCACAAACGGCAAATAAGATGTCATATTTCACCGGCGCGGGCCCTGACAGCTAATTCCCGACCTCGAAAGCAAACTGAGAAAAACAACTTATTCCTCTCCGGCTTCCCTGTTATTTGGTCTCTATTTTATGGAAATACGATGTAAAAGTACCGGACAGTTCTATCAAATCGGTTGTTTATCCTCTAATCAAATATGTATTTAAAATAACAATGAATGAGGAAAAATTCACAATTTCTGCATTTGCTTAGTGTGGTGTTTTTCTTAATAGACATTAAACTAGGCTGTATTACAACGATGAAATTAAATGAGTCAAGTCCCCATATTCCAAGCCAGCATAAGTATTGGGACAAATGACCTTCGACTGTTTCAAAATTTCACAAGTTTACCATATAACTCTAATCATTTATAAGTGGAAAGTTGTGAGCATCAGGGCATGGGCTGCTACCAAGAAAACGTCAGATTATGACAACCAAGAAAGCTATCGTGAGGATGAAAGAAAACAAAAAATCTATTAGAGCTACTGCAGAATGTTTGTCTCTTCAAAAGTGAACAGCACGGAATGTTCTAAAGAGGAAGCTGACTACAAGTGGACTTAAGAATCACCAGCAATCAGGCCTTCTGTAGACAGAACCAGAAAGTGAGGACAGGGTGATTATAAAAGCGGTGAAAAGAAATCCTAAATTGTCAGCTCGAGTAATTGCTATTGATCCCCATACTTCGAGGGTGAAAGTTTTGCAGGACATTGTGCTCAGAAGACAGAGAGGGAAACTACATAGGCTGCACTTCCAGATGTAAACCTTCTCGTCAGCACCAAGAACTGAAAGGCGAGATTGGAATCAGCAAAACAATGCAAAGATGAGCCAGATGAGTTTTGGAAACATGTCTTATGGACAGAGGAGACAAATAAAAACCTTTACCGGAGTTAAGGAAAGGCAAAAGTTTGGAGAAAGAGAGGGACTACTCTGGGTCCTTAGCGTCAATAGTTTTTTTCATAAAATAAAATGCCGAAATGCACGATGCAAAAACATACCAACCTGTATGGTAATTGTGTACTTTTGCTGACAAGCGAGTCTTGTTCGCTGACAGTAAGTTTATTTATATTTTTTATCGAACCATGTTTCCATGTTTCACGTTCCATTCCCCATGTTCCAATAAAAAAAATTGTGGATCTTAACCTCTATATATTCATGTCAAAACACACCAAAATGACACATTTAGGTGTGTTTTGACACATTTAGGTTTCTGAAATTGACAATATTTTTTTCCCGGAGCATAATCCCCAGACCTCCCCCCCCCCCCCCCCCCCCCACCCCCACAGGGCTTGTGGTCCACCCACCAGTTTAAAAAAGGAAAAACTACAAACACTAACAGAGTGGAGACAACACTCCACTCTGCACAGTAACACGCAGGCAGCGACACCTGGACTGCGTCGAGAAATTCTCCGCTTTATGAGTTTCCTTCCGTCCTCGAGACGCCTCAAGAATTAAACGATGAAAGGAACAAATGGTGCGCAAATCCCGAGGCTTTAGAGAAGAAAGGCCGACGTAATGTTAGCGCAATGTGCTTACTCATCCTCACTTTTTATCGACGTTCGGTGAAACGATGACTAAAACGGTGAGTCACGGTACCTTTTTTTTAACGGAACATCACATCAGTGAATAGGGATTTGAGCTGCCCACATTTCAATGCCTGCTGCGAAGGCTGACGTTTTGAATGGCGCAAGTGCGGATTAGAAGCGCATCGCGGCTCAAAGAATCACGCATGAATATTTAAAGAATACGTAAGGCTGTTTTCTCAGAAAGGGCTGGGTGCTTTATTGCCCACTTTTCATGTTTCTTTATTTTGGCGCTGCTTTCGATGTGATTGATCATAGTTTGCTATTGGAAAAACTGAAATGTTATGGTTTCATGTCAAATGACATGACAACTGGCTAGAGAGTTATTTGTCTAGAGGAAACAAACAATTTTCTTCAATGGGAGTTTTTCTGATGCTAAATCTATTAACTGTGGAGTACCTCAAGGAAGCTGTCTAAGTGCATTATTATATGCTGTTTTTACAAATGACTTATACCATTAACAGTACATAAAACTGAAGTAGTCGTGTATGCGGATGATTCAACAATATGCATGGCAAAAAACCACAGCTGAGGAACATTCAAACGGCTTAAGTAAAGAGTTGCAGTCAGGAGTAGAATAACGAACTAGTTCTGAATGGTCTTAAAACAAAAGGCCTTGTATTTGGATCAAAGCATTCACTGAGATTGAGGCCTGAATTAAAATTGTATGTAAATGATGTCGCCACAGAACAAGTTAGAGAAACCAGACTTCTAGGGATGATGTCAGATTCTAAATAGTGAGTAGAAATGGGGAGAGCTACTCCGGTTTCCTCCCACAGTCCAAAGACCTGCAGGTAGGCTAATTGGAGACTCTAAATTGCCCATAGGTATGAGTGTGTGAGTGAATGGTGCGTGTGCTCTGGGAAAGACTGGCAGCCTGTCCAGGGTGTATTACTGCCTTTCGCTCAATGCATGCTGGGCTAGGCTGCAGCGACACAACCCCGGATAAACGGGTATAGATAATGGATGGACGGACGGATGGATGGACGGATGGATTGGGGAGCGTTCTTGCAGTAATAAGTAGATGTTTTAAATGCCTACCAGTAAATACAACTAAACAGGTCATTAAAGCATTGGAGTTATCCCATCTGGATTACCGTTCGGTAGTTTGGTCCAGTATAGCCACAACCAACGTGAGGAAATTGCAGATAGCTCAGAATAAGACAGCACGTTGTACTCTTTGATGTCCTTATTATAGAACTAACGGAGATACAATGCACAACTTTCGATCCTGGCTCAGAGTTAGACAGATTCACAGCCTCACTACTTATTATTAGAAATATCTCTGTCGCTAAAATGCCTAACATATTATATGAACATCTGTCTTTTAGCGCAGATGAGCATCATCATCACACAAGACATGCTACCATGGGTAAGTTTATACTTCCTAGACTGAATACTAATATGTTGCAGAGAACAGTTCTGTACAGAGCCATGGTAACATGGAACACTCTGCCGGTGTATGTTATCCAAGAAAATAATAAAGATTGATTCAAAATCTAACTAAAATAACATCTCCTGGCTCAATAGGCCTCCTCATAATAACAAATATTGGAGATTGTATTGTATGGTATCTGAGTACATATGTATGTGTGGATATATATAAAAGGATAATTAGTCAATACTGAATTATCACATAAATTATAAGATACTAATATTTGGTTATGTTATCATACAGTATGTTTATTACTTAATATGGGTACTACAGTGCTATGTACTATAGTTGTATTGATAAAGATGGATAACGCAACCACTTGTTGCTAACAGGTGTAATAGTGGTTTAGCCATAATATATGGAAAGTGAATATCTTAGATTTTTCTCTCTGTGGAAAGCATTTTGTTGGTTTTAAGGATGGCAGCAATGGATTGTGTGGTGCGGTGTTTTGTTTGATGTTATTGTTGTCTTGATGTTTAGCGTGATAATATCCTATGCACTTAATGTTGTGTTTTGCTTGAACCCCAGCAAGGACAGCTGCTGCTTCTGCTGGAGCTAATGGGGATCCTAATAAATGAAATGAAATTAAAATGCATATCTAAGTGAAGCACAAAATGAGTTCTAAGCTTATTGGGGGGGAAAAAAACAATAAATATTAGAAATTTTATGAGAAAATGTGTTTATGCAAAGTACATGCAAAGTCAACAGGTCAAAAACGGCTGATTTGAAACCTCCTCAAACATCCAGATCAAAGGAGGATTATGAGACTGATGAAGTCTACACGTCTGGTATGCCTCCTTTGTCCAACCAAACACATTCATGTGTTTCAGTTTTTCTTAAAGACATGCTAGCGCTGCTGTTGAAAATGATAACGCCCAAGACTGAGCAGACATACCTGCACGCTGTCCAGCACCATACCTGCCATCACCATCCCCATCCCAGCCAGCAGGTAGGGGAACAGCACCTGGAGGCAGATGGCAGCGAAAGACTCCTCCTCCAGCTTGGCCTTGGCGGTCTTGGCCTTCTCCTCCACTGGTTTTTTAGGGGGAGGGACAGGAGAGAGCTCGGGGAACAATGGCACTTCTTGGCCATCCACGCTGCCCCCCAGGCGATCCAGGGCACCGCCGCCATGTCTGCCCTTGCCTTTGGATTTGCCCTTTCTAGCCCTGCTTCCACCCTTCCTCTGACGTACCTCCTCTCCTGGCATGACGGCAGCTCGACGGCTCTTCAAGAGATCAGAGAACGGCGGATACGCATCACCTCACAGGCAGACGTCCTTATTACGGCGTTTTAAATTTAGAAATCTAGCTAGAGGCAAAAATGGGTTACCTCGTTCAGCGGAACAAACCGACCACAGGGATTTAAACACACTAGCATCTTTTTAACTTAGAGGAATAATTATGTGGTACACCGCTGCACATATATATACCAGTAGCCTACACTACGTCTGTATTATCGAAAACTGCAACGAATTTTGAGTTTTGATTAAAATAATTTAATGCACATCGTTCTGCGTAATTGCGCATCAAAGCCTTCACCAGAAATGTGCGAGCAAAAAGAATTACAATCTTGGTATTGCTATAACACTTGAGAAATACATTTCTAAAGCTGACGATAACTTTGCTAGAGCACTTAATACTACGAGATATTTGCATTTAAAAAAAATCTCATTTATTAAATCACTACGATAGTGTAATGTACTACAGTAACGAAAGTTATGTCTTCATGGTAGCTGGCTAGCTACATAGGTTTATTTGATTAACCTTAGTCACTGTATCATTGACGTTTAAAAAGGGGCAATTTTAATTGACTAATAATAGGCAGTCTAAGTTAACCGAACCACACCTCAGCTGATTCAAGCCACTTTGCATCCAACTAGGTTCGCAGAATGTTCGAATCAACATTTATAAACTAGCAACCCAGTTAGCTCGTCCGCAAGATACCTTGCTAATAGTAGCCATTTATACAAGGGAAAATGACAAACCTTAGCTAGGTAAATGCCCCATTCTGAAGAACATTTCACGTATTCAACCGACACGTTTATTTTGACGTGCAGATACAGGAAATCTCTTCGGTTGCCAGGCACACATGGGGCGCCGCCATTTTTTAAGGAGGTGTGTCAATCGCTGTCGTGATTGGTCGGCCAAAACGAAAGACACTGCATAATAACAAGATACTATACACAAATCTGGTAGTTCAATCGGTACACGCAACCGGACACTTTCAATGAGGTCGCTTTTCATACAGGAACCTTTAAGTCTGTAAGAGCTAGTGTAAAAATCCGGAACTTCTTTTCCGAAACAAAAAGTGCTCGAATGTGAATTTCTCTGGTAAGATTCTGAATCGTTTCAGGTTGTATTCCTGATCTAATCTGAGACCACGTTCACTGAAGTGTGATCGGTATCCTTTACGTTACTTTCAGTATATTCGCAAAATTAAATATTGCAGTTACGTTACAGATACAAATAATATTTATTTAGTCATGATTAAACTGTACTCCAAAGAAGTTTTTTTTTCTACTAGATAGTTGATTTTTGCCTATAATAATAATAATAATAATAATAAGAATAATAAGAATAATTAAATTTATTACAATGATGCAATTACTCCAACTGTCTTGAGTTAGCATCCAATATTTTAGCAGTTTTACATCCAGCAAGAGTTTCTTGCTCCACAGAATTGTAACAGTAGGAGTAATGTAAGAAATATCTTCATTTACCATTATCTCATTATTTTCTGCTATTTATTTGCAAACATGAGTTAAACTCAATGAATTGTACTGTGCACTCAAATGTACTTAATGAATGATTGTCGTCATAACTTACCTGCTGAATTATCCTAAAGCTGGGGGAAGCAGGGAGGGAAAGGAAGAAATCTGTAGAGGGAGCCAGGAATAACCAATGGGGGGGGGCTGAAGACTTCGTCACGATGGGACAGGGAACCGTCTTCAATTTCAGCCCAGTTGGCATATTAGCCAGAACCTTTTTTGGGAGTCCAGAGCATGTGTTGCTTTAAAGTCTGTTGTTTACTGGAATCTTTTCTGGAAGCTTGTTTGTGTCCACACACTCTCACACAAACACAAACTCACACACTCTCACACACACACACTCAGTTACTCACATCCTGTACACACACACACACGCACACTCAGTCACTCAAATGCACGCGCACACACACACACACACACACACACACACACACATGCACACTCAGTCACTTACACGCACGCACACACACGCACTCACATACACACACGCTTAGTCACTCACTCACAGGCAGACACAAACACATACACATGTGTGTAAATGGAAGTGGCTTTGATGAGCCAGTAGGGGGAAGTATGCCCTCTTGGCCACTCCATTACATTCTGACAGACGACTTAGCAGACACTTTTGTCGAGAGCAAGTGCGACATATTACATTTTCCTTTGATGTAATCCATTTATACAGCTGGATGTTTACTGGATAAATTCAAGTTTAGTACATTGCCCATGGGTACAACTGTAGCATCCTATCTGGGAATCAAAGCCACAACCTTTGTGTTAGTCACAGAGCTCATAACGCAGTAATCTAACTGTTACACTACACTCCTGTCCAGAAATTCATTAATACCTAGGAAACAATGCAACACAAAAGGGGACAGGATAGCCAAAATATAATCATAGTGCCACAAAAACTGTATATATTTAGGGACTGAAGAGAGAAATGTTACTTTCAGAATTGAAAATGAAGATAATGTATTGAACCAAGAAATAAGGATATGATTAAAACAAGAAATTGGGTATTTCAAAATATTATGGACAATATAATTATCTCGATTAGAACACCTTCTGAATAATTACCCTGATGTCTCTCTTTTGACAAAAACATGAAAAATATTAAATAAAAATCCTTAATTGTTTTTCTGTACATTAATGATGATGAATGAACAAGCAAATATAGCAAATGCACAGTTTAATAACTCTTTTTAAATAAAAATGTTAAATTATATTTCTGATCATAAGAATCAAATTGTAGCCAAATTAGCAGGAGTTTAAACCTTCAGGTTTAAGTCTCGGGTTGAAACAAATGACTGAATTATAATTGGAACAGTTGGTTCTCATCTCACAGACTGTTCCAGTTCTTATGCAGATCAGTGCTCAAAATGTTTAATCCTGACGTTTGAACTTCTGCTAAACTGCTTGCAATTGTCCAAGAGATGTGTTCCATCCTTAAAGGTCCAGGAAACAAAAATCTGTGAATTCTTTGCCCATGTGTTGTCTTAATGCATTCACAAATGCATAACATATACACAAGGAAGTAAAAGACTGCTGTCCTGAACTAGATATCCACCATTCATCCCTGATGGGTGGCTCATTCAGTTAAGGCACATATTTCATGCTAGTGCATGGATGAGCTCCATGGTCAAGGGCTGAATCCCAACAATGCCAGTTCTGTCTGTGACGGGGCAATGCATAATCGGCAGTAGTGTTGGGCAGGGTTATGGGGGGGGGGCGTTTCTTCAGGGAAAGATACTGTAAGATCCATGGCTCATCGTTCTCTAGTGACCTCTGTTGATTGATCAGGCACCTGCAAGTTTGCTGGCTGAGCTTCACATGCAGTGTCTTTCTCTGACCCACGTCAGTGTAAGTCTGGCTCACAGGCCTCGGTGAGATAAGAAGCCACATTTGACATGACATGCTTTGGAAGAGACCACATGCTTGTCTGTGCTCTCCTAAATTGATGACTTGGTGGTCCAGTTATGAGTGCCAAAGTACAATATGACATTCCAAATTGGGAGAAATGGGGCAGGGGACAAAATACCCAAAACAATATCTAAAACATTGCTTTTGTCAGGTATGTAGTTTTTTAGACTATGGCCTCTGAGAGACAGGCAATGCAGTTCGATATGGCAAACTTTCTCATAGTCCACACAATATTGCATTGTTGTCAAGTGGCCTGCTCTGTTTGACCTGATCTTTTTCTCTCTCTCTCCTCCAATGGTGTCAAAAGGAATGGCAACTAAAGGCAACAAATCTATAAGGTGTCATGGCGTCTCCTTTCTTAGAGAGTCTAGCTACTCCTGAAGAGACACAGAAAACAAAACTATGTGGGGTCTGGGCCCAGCGTGGCCACAGAATACCATACGTTTCATGGTTTGCTTTATGATCATAAGTCTGAATGCCAAACTGCAACATTCAATTGAAATCATCAGTTGAAAGTCTTAGGGTTCTATTTTCCAGTCGGCACATGGTATGGTATAAGTCGCCATTCTGCACAGTGGTATTTCTGTCATGGATTTTGACACGCCTGAGCTGTTTGGTCATTTTGTGCCATTTGGTAATTGCCGGGCCCCAAAGTGGGAGGAGAGCCACTGCTGGGGGTGTGTCAGCGAAGATCAACCTGCGCACTGCAATTTTGGTGCGGCTCATTGCGATTTTGCCATCCACCTAGTCTGCAATTTGTGCCCTCTCCTCCCGCCTGCTCAGACCACTTCTACGGCACATTCATCACCTCTTAACACAAGGGGGCACCCGAGTGTTTCAATACTGTCCATAGGAAGTTCCGCAGTCATATTGTAGATTCATCTGAATGCAGCTATTGTTGTACTACCTCTTTCTCAATATTTCACACTTATTTAAAAAAAAAACATAAATGTCTATCTTTATATTCTCCTTGAATTTTATTATCCACATAATACATTCCATTCTTATGGTATTTTTATGCTTAACTGCTTTTTAACTAATGAACCAATTATATAAACTTTCTTCTTGCAGTTATGATTTATATACATATTATAGGTGTTTATAACTCTATTATAACAAATGCATAATGATCATTATGCTATTATTGTCATGTGGAAATCCCAAGTATTTCACAACATTTAAAAGGGATTTAAACTCAAAGCCCGTCTATACTGCATTTGACATAATCAAATCCAGACCCGCCATGTCATCTGTACATCTGTACAACTGCTCTTGCAGTTATTTTTTTGGCAGAGGTGCAGCTGCCCACATCAACAGTTTCAACACCATATTAACACCTTCATGCAGACACCGTCTGTACCCTGCACTGCTCCATAACAGCACGATTAGCGGTACTCAGGGCTCTGGGGGTAGACGCCGGTAGAGTGTCGGGTCCAGTCCCTGAGGAGCTACTGTACACAGCGCTGGAGCGATGCAGTCTCCTCTGATCTGACGGCGACTGATCGGGGGTTCGAATGTCACTGTGTAATCTCATATAAAGCCGTGTGTATGTGCCCTTACAGCTTTAGAGAGCCCACGCTATGTCAAGTGAAACCCGATCTTTGTCAGCTGCCAGAATATGAAAAGTACACTGGCCAACAGGGGGAGACAAACACACAAAAAAGCATTTGATGTGAGGAAGAGGAACACTGCTCTGCTCAAGTGAGTAAGCAGGGCAGATACAGGCTGTACTACTACTACTCTACTGTACATAGGGCTGATACAGACTCTACTAATAGAGTATTCTACCCTAGCATACAGAAGGATACAGGCTGTACTCCTAGAGTACTCTACTTTATAGCTTACTGTCACACCCAAGCGTGACACCCCTGGGAGGGAGATGTGGCAGTTCCAGGAAACACCGTACAGACTGCTAGAGAACTTTACTCCAGCTTACAGAGAGATACAGACCTTGATACTAGAGTGCACTATGTAGTTTACATAGCGATATAGGCTCTACTACTAGAGTACTCTACTGTACTTGACTGTAGAGTACTCTACTCAACAGGCTGTACTAGAGTGCTCTACTGTAGCATACCAAGAGATATTGGCTCTACAGTGTGTGTGCACACGCACAAGCACACACTCACACTTCTCATTTTCTCCTCTTTCCTTGTCGTGATTTACTTCCTGTTTCCTCCCTGTCAGTCGCCGTTCAGACAGCAGATCTGCGTGCCGTAGTGGGGCCCTGGCTGCCTCCGCTGGCGTCACTGCAGGTCATCGGGGGTATTTTCCAACATGGCTCTCTGGCCAGAGGTGTGGAAATCCATCATCTATAAATACACGTCCTCATCCATCAGGAGACCCTGAGCACCTGTTCCCCATGGGCTCCCTGCAGCCAGCTCAGCCCGGGAACGAGTCCACGTTGCATGTTCAGCGCGTGTTTTCAATCTGTATCCAACGAAGGACGTTTTAGATACTCACAGAAGTTTCTCATGATTGGCTGGACATACAATGCCTAGTATCAGCGGCATCTGAAGTAAATCCAAAGCAGCTTGTACATTTGTGCTGTGTTTTCCACAGGCCATACATATGCACAGATTGAATGAATAGCATTTACTCACAATTAAAAACATAAATATCAATGCTTTTATTCTGCCGGTACTTCTTTCCTTCAACACAGTGGACCTCAGGTCGCATGCGCCATAGGAAATAGTTCCGAACCAGCACCATCAGATTTAATGTAATTTTTTTGAAGAACCATTCGGTAACATTAAAATTTATGTAATGTAATGTGAATTTAATTAACATGCTTACATTTGGATTTATTTGTGTCATTTTGAACATCTTTTAAGCTTTAGCAAAAATAGAGGAATGTATTGGAATTTCCTGCAGTTGCTCTTATTAACATGTGGAGTTCAGTATTTCGAAGACACCAACAGAATAACATAATTTCACCACTTAAGACAGCCCCCCCCCCACCCCCCAGGACTTTTGAATGCTTAGCCACTGTTCCATCTGCAAACGCTAACTGTGAATCCTTTATATATAGATTCCTATTACATGTGAGTTGTACATTAATTGATTCATAACTTCATGTTGGATAATCTGTTGCACCTCTCAGTTTGAATGCTGTCCTGGCAGGTGTGTCAGATTGCTGTTATAAGCTGTCCAAACCAGACGTGTTGAGCCCCATGATTCACACAAGGGCCTATACTCTCACAGTTAGGCTTATCCCTGTGTACACACACACACACACACACATACACTCTCTCTCTCTCTCTCTCTCTCTCTCTCTCAGAGAAACCACTATGGTTGTGGATGTGACATTTATATACTGTCACATGATTTGAGAGTTTTTCAGGAGGCTGTAGAATGCCAGTGAGAAAGTAATTAGGTCTCCAGAGGGTGACAATAAGACTGTGAGTGAGAGAGAGAATGACCTAAAGAAAAAGATAGAGTGTCTGTGTGTGTGTGTGTGTTCATCAAAATGAAGCTTAGAACCTGAAGTTTTTAGCTGTTTTCCATTTTAAAAAAACCCAGTCGAAATATTGAAAAACCAACGTTTTACCTTGTATTCATCCGTTTAAGATGTAACAAGCTGTATGTATCAGCCACAGGTCTTGGCTATCAAATGAACACGAAATCCAGTCCAGATTTTCATGGTAACAGTTGTCACCAAGGGAAAATATGAGGACATCAGATGGTTTGCAGTCTATCCAAACTTAGTTCAGTAGGGGGAAAAAACAGGCAAAAAATTTCATGTATTACTGTTATGTACTTACTGTTGTGAAGTAGTAGCCTAATTCACGTTTTCTGAGCGAACTGCAGTAACGTTAACACATCAAGAAACGTGTATGAAGCATCATTGGAATTGAAGATTATTCCCTTCAACTGAAGGATATTTTTCTATTTACTCAATAGTTTCTATTTCCAATGTAAAACAGAATCTTTCGATTTATAAAACATTTTTTTTTCAGTTTCTGATTGTTCAATGTCCCCCAGTTAAAGGGGCCGGGTTCAGACAGTTCATAAAGCTCTCACCCGTTATAGTGTAAGAAATTATACATTTTTCTATTTTGTACTGTGTATGTATTGTTTTAAACATCTTTATTGTTGCAACTGTTGTTATTGTTGTTGCTCTCTTGTCATAGAACTGCTAGCTCTGATGTATATAACATGCTAGGCAGTGTTAACTTGCTTTTAGCAAACAGTATTTTTAGTTGGAAAGCGGCATTGGAATTCAGTGGCTCCAGTGCCATTTAAGAGAGAAATGTGTGTGGATAAAAAGTCTAAGTTTTAAACGCCAGTCATTTTCTCCATAGGGAAATCCTCCTTTGATCCAGAGATCCATATATGGGAAAGGTTACGTCAGACTTACTAGGCCTATAGGTGTAATTGATTCCATTTCAACCATTTTTTTTTGTCCTCCTGGTCGTCCTGGATACTGTGGCTCCTGGAAACTTGGTAACAGAAGTAGAGAGCTACTATTCTCTGAGGAGTTTGCCCCCTTTTTATCTTGTAGCCTCAAGTGATTATCTCCTTTCAACATGACCTTGTGCGTGCATTTTATGTGACACACACATCACTCTGTGTTTGTTTAGTCTGAACGTTAAGGCAACGAGCTCTTTCTTTGTCCTTGAAGGTTTTTGGTAGTAGTACATATTTAATGTGAAATTTAACTTCCACTGAAGTCAAATTCGTATTCAGAGCAATTTACACAGATTATATTTTTATGTACAGTCTAGGGATGTATCCGAATCGGAAAGCACGAATAATGCGATGGAAACAGATATTTCTTCTACCCAAAGTTGCTCGTTATTATTCAGATTCGGGGGGGGGGGGGGGGGGGAGTCAGCTCCATGTCAAGTTCTCATAGCCTCTATCTAACATTACACTGGGAGAGAGAGAGAGTATCTGGAACTCCGTCACAGCAGCTGCCTTGTGACAGCAACCCTATCATAAAGCGAGCTGGCATTCACAATCCGTTTCAGAGGGTCTTAGAAAGATGTTATGTCTACACTGCGCGGCCACACCATTTAAAAAGCAAGACAGTGCTGGGGAAATGAATTTGATTGACTTATGGTTTCATGTAGTTTTATTAAGTAATGTAATGACAAAAAATGTATGGTATACATGGTATAAACTCATTGTATGGTATAAAACAAGAAGGAACAATTTTTTCTTGATAGAATCATTGTTTTCATAGAATTAATGATCAGTGGTTTTTGCTTAACAACGGTGCAAATAGAACTACCAACCAGAGTCTTTGCATAACGACGGTCCAAATAAAACTACCAACCAGTTTTTTTTAATTCCAGTCCTGGTTTTTTAAAAATCCAGTCCAGTTTTTTTTAAATTCCAGTCCAGGTTTTTTTTTTTCTTCCAGTCCAGTTTTTTTTTAAATTCCAGTCCTGGTTTTTTTAAAAATCCAGTCCATTTTTTTTTTAAATTCCAGTCCAGGTTTTTTTTTCTTCCAGTCCAGTTTTTTTAAAATTCCAGTCCAGGTTTTTTTTTTTTTAAATCCAGTCCAGTTTTTTTTGAATTCCAGTCCTGGTTTTTTTAAAAAATCCAGTCCAGTTTTTTTTTAAATTCCAGTCCAGGTTTGTTAAAAATCCAGTCCAGTTTTTTTTTAATTCCAGTCCAGGTTTTTTTTTTTTTAATCCAGTCCAGTTTTTTTTAAATTCCAGTCCTGGTTTTTTAAAAATCCAGTCCAGTTTTTCTTAAATTCCAGTCCAGGTTTTTTTTTCTTCCAGTCCAGTTTTTTTTTAAATTCCAGTCCAGGTTTTTTTTTAAAATCCAGTCCAGTTTTTTCTAAAATTCCAGTCCAGGTTTTTTTTTTTTTTTACCTCGCAACAAGTTATTTCTCAGTAAAGGGACACCTCCGCCTTTTGACAGTTCTAAAATCAATGCACTACAAAATCCCACATTGTAAAGCAGTTTAAGGGGAGGCAACACTGTCAAAAATTATGATTTTTGTTCCATATGCTAATTTTGATATTTTTTGATATTTTGCTTCTGTAACTTCATATAGCTATAGCTTCATAAAATGAACAAACTAGAGGTAAATAATTGTTATAAATACATAATTTAGATGATAATATAACACCATTGTCAAGTACACAAAGCATAAAATGAGCCTATGATAGCATCTTTTATGATAAAACTGACCTGGTTGAATCATATATCATTAAAAAGCTTGTTTCCTGGAGCGTACTGCCAGAATGACCATAGGTTCAGACCATACAACTTAGTTTCGTTAAAAATAAAAAGAGAGAGAGAGAAAGAGATGAAAAGTACAGTATGAGGATGTGGAAATATATTTCAAAATTAATTATATGCCAATACTAAATCACTTTGATGCTTTGAAGGCACAACAATTGCATTGCCAATGAATATTAGGTTAGAAAATACAATGTTTGCCCGATTTAACGTGACTTCCGGTTTAAACCATGTCCACATCCGGCCTTCTATCCGATACAGATACACAGACGGATAATTTTGTTGGTTGAACAGATACAGATACAGATAATGATGTCTCTGCACACCCCTACTATCAATATTATAGTAAGTTTTCCTAAAAGTACTGAGACAGTTTCTCTTACAGCTTAAAATCAACCAAGTCTTTGTGGCCTTGAATCCACACAAGGGTTACTGTATATTTTTGTTAGCTGGAGGGAAGGGTCCATTTGAGTGCCACCATGGGGGTCCTGTTTTGTGAGCAACCCAAAAGCCACGGAGCCCAGCCCACCAAACGGGGGCATCATCCAGTGGGCTAGCACGTCGGAGAAAACAAGAGTCTCTTTTCACCGCGGGGAAAAACACGCCGCAGGTTCCCCAGAGACTTTGGCGCACAAAACGATGGTCCTAAGAACATCCCGTAAAAACCCCGCCCCCCCCCCCAGCCCCCTCACTGCCCCCCCAGCCCCCTCGCTGCCCCACTCTGTGTACACTGATGCTAATGTTCTGCTGGGATCGGTTCGTTCCGGCACCAGCATGACTTCACCGCCCTGCAGATTTTACGGTTATTTCCGAAGTTCCGCCAGGGGGGGCGGGGGGCGGGGGGGCTCGAGACGGCTCTTGCGCAACCACCTCTGAAGCTCTGCCGTGGCTGGGGGGGGGGAAAGTGAACTAAATTCCACATCGCCCGAAAAGCACATTAGTCTCTGGACCGTAATGCAGGAGTGGGGACGCCAAGATTTTAAATTTATTGAGTTGTACACAAATTCCTTCTATTCCATTGACGGAAGAGAGTCTCTCTGCTTAAAGTAGTCTAAATTAAAATGACACAATATGCTTCTCTTGTGAGGTGGACAAACTCGCTCAGCCTTTAATTTCATACTTTCATTCAGTTAAATTGTATCGGAGTTTGAAGATTAGGGTTTGAATTATGTGCGGTTAGAGGGGTGGGACCCCCTATAACATCAGAGAACCCCCCACAATCATTTATACAGTAATCTGGTGGAGTCTTCTGGGGAGTCTTCATTCAGCATGGTTGTTTTGAAGAGAGGAGTTTCATCAATTTCTTGAAGGAACACAGGAGGGGTTAGTTGCCCTCAAACTTGAAACATAGCATCTATCAGAGAAGAACTTGGGCAGGACTCACATGCATGCTAAGCCCGACTATGAAGTATTTGCCCAATTGAGGAACGTCGTGGCATTGTAGAGCACAATATTTTTTTTTATTTATTTCATAAATTCATGAAAAATCTTTGTTTCCTTTTAGACATTCAAAACGTGCTATACTGATCCATTTCCTCATCTGAAATATAGATCTGTACCTGACCTTCTTGGATTGCCAGCATGGAAATGCTATTAGCCATTTTCTCTATCCCCAGCTTTTCCATAACCTGGCTGAGACATATGAAACTTGGCACTGAGGTACAGAGCAGATCACTTTGGCCACTGCATGGTTTTTGAACTGACTGGCTACTTGTTAAGTGGTGTAATATTGACCCTGTGTGTTTGGACCCCGTTTATTGCTGCTTGCAGCTATATTTATTCTTTCTAGAATCTGGTTATGAGTTGTACATATTGATAAAAAGTTGATCCAACAGGTTGCTCTGCCTACCAACAAATTAGGCGATGTAATCGATAAATATCTTTTACAGTCATTTCCCAATTAAAATAAAAATTAATTTATTTTATTATTTTTAAGTTGGACAAGTGAGAAGTCTTAACTGTTGATGCACCCGTGTTCAGTATTCAGAACGCCAAACAATAAATGAGGGTTTTAGCTGTTAAACCCGCTGGACAGTTTGCTCAGTCCTCAAAAAGATTATTGTTAACAATAGTAATATTTTAATTCATTTAATTATGTGGCACATTTGCCTTAGCTTACTCGTCTTGTGCAGTGCGCTGAGCACAGCAACAGTGTTTTGCATAGCAATTGCACAGCGGGGCAAAATGTGGCTCCTGAAGTTGCTCGTTACTTGCCAAGGTGAGCACAAGTGATTGTTTGTTCTTCAGTCGTCAGCAGGCTGGATTACTCACGGTCTCTGTGTCAGGCCCAGCACCGTGTAATAAGGAACAGATGCCATATTTGTTTCGCTTAATACTGCTCGAGATTCATTTTATGTACAAAGGTAACATGCTAAAATATGCATTTAGGGGCAGGTTATTTAATAAATCAGTAGTAATATGTGTTTTAGTCAATATGTGCTTTCAAACTGTCACAGAAATCTGACAGGTCAGAGTCGTCGTGTCAGGTTCAATTTGCAGCCCTGACGTATCTGAGCTCTTGGGAGAAAAACCCGCTGTGTTTCGGGGTGCCACTCCTCTGCTCTGACCTCGGTCCCGATGGCAGTTTTGGGGAGTCTGTTTCGCCCTAAGAAAACAGCGCTGGCACACCAGAACGCCCCGTTCCGACCGCCATCGGCTTACGCGAGGGCGAGCGTGAACTTGTGCGTCTGTTTGTGCTAACCAGTGCGTGGGAGAGCGTCAGCTTTTCCAATGATTGAATGCATCAATGGAAAAACATGTTCACATCACAGGGAGCTAAATAAATACATGTGTACTCTCCTGCTCATGTGTATTAGCAGGGATGACATTTTAAAGTGCACTGTAGGCTGTGTGTATAAAATGAACCAATGCTTGTACTGTGTTTGTATGTATGTGATGTGCAGGTGTACATATGCCTATGTGTGTATGGGTGCATGGGCATGTGTAGATGTGTTTGTGTGTATGTGTGTGTGAACGCATGCACGTATGTGCACGAGTATGTTTGTGTGTGTTTGGAAGTGCAAATGTGTAGGTGCATATATATATATATATACACTTGTTTTTGTGTGTAGGGGCGTGTATATATATTTTCATGTAGGTGTGTGTATTGTAAATGTATGTGTGTATATGCATGTTTGTAAGTGCATGTATGTGTTTGCGTGTTTATATGTGCATTTGTGTAGTTGTGTGTGTGTGTGTGTGTGTGTGTACTGTATGTGCGTACTGGGAACAGCTGTGGTATGCAATGCCACCTGACCCACCGGTCACTGTTCCTTCTTGCAACCACTCTCAAAACAGCCCCCCCCCCCCCCCCCACACTTCTCCCTTTCCCCAACATGCGCAGGTCTAGTTAAACTGACTCCTTGCTACTCACAGCCCCTCTGTGCTCACAGAACCGCTTCCAAACAGTGTACTGTTGCAAATTAAATTTGCGATGTTCCAGACAAAGAACACTCAAACCTCATTAGCTTCAATATATTATTCATGTAGGGGCTATTTTGAGTCACAGGTAATTATCCCATGTCAAAACATGTTTTCGTGCCACAAATTGTGTAAGTGGTTCTATCTCCGATCACACGTAAGATTGCCCAGAGGGAAATGTTAGAGGATACAGTGTCAGGTTTTCCACACACAAGCAGGTAGTAAGTTAACAGGTAGACAGAGAGAGAGAGAGGCAGGGAGGGATCTGACCTTGCTTTGTAAGATCAGTAGCAACAGAATTATGCATGTTTCAATTCACTATTATCATACTCCACATGAGTGGATCCAGGATTTGGGGGCATGGGGGTTTGAGGGGGGTTGGGGGGCGGGGTGGGGTTAGGGTCACCATCATGAAAGATTGAGAATTGGTGAGTGGGGGTGGGGGGTGGGTGGGTTGGGTTTTTAAAACAAAATTTTAGGTATTCCGGTTTTAAATTTATCATCTAACATGCTGCACACCCAGACCCAGCATGAATCCACTCGATTGAACCGCAGAGGGAGGGAGACAAACGAACCCTGTGAACCCTCTGAACCCCACCTGGATGTTCTGGTTCTCTGAAGCCTCTGTGATCTTCCACGGCTGGGGGCATGGGCTGCAGAACAGCCTGCACTACAGGCAAGCCTGCTCACAACATGCTTTTTATGCTTCTTTTGAAAAATCCAAAAGAAAATATTATTCTAGTCCTGTTTTAAACTAAGACTGAATTGACAGATCGATGTTGATCAGCTTTGATGATTTTATTTATCGTCGAAAGAACAGAATAATTAAGTTTGATATTTTGACTTGCCTGACAGAGACTGAGTTTCTTCAAATTAACAGAAAATACAAGCACATTGCATGTAGTTGATTGAATCCATATGAACCAAGCTGTACGTATTGTCTTCTCAAAGAGAAATCCCAGATGTGCAGAAAATAAGTGTGCGTGTGCATGCGTGCGCGTGTGTGTGTGTGTGTGTGTGTGTGTGTGTGTGTGGGTGCATGTACATGTGTGTGTCCAGGACACCTGTATTGCTTCCTGAGTTCTGACCTAAAACTCCATGAGCACAATAAGCAAAACAGGGGGAGGGATCACACCTCCACAGTGTTGAACAGTTTGCAGACTGGCCGCTGTTGCTCTAGCTGAACTTGCTAACAGCAGCATCCTCACGAGTGACGAGTGCCATAGCAACATTACCCTCACACCTTATGTGGGTGACGTGCGGCGTAACAGCTGGCCTTGTTCATGACTTCCGGGTCAGGGCTGGCAGTCAGAGAATGGTGAATGGTGTTTGGAGTAAAAGCCCTGTTCATTACCTTTGTGTGCCCCCTCAAAAAAAACAAAAAAAAAACAACCTTGTGTGGATGGGGCACAATGATCCAAAATGGAGTTGCAGTACCTTCAGTAAATAAAGGTCTACTTGAACCGAATCAGCAGTTTCAACAAAAAGAAGGCATTCCCGTCAATTTCTCACATGCTCCGGTATGTTTATTCTTCAAATGAGTCTACTCAATCAACCAGTCAAAAAAAGGAAGAAAAGCCAGAACAACCCCAGAGCACAGAAAACAAACAATGCTAATTACAGCAGTCTGTTCTGAAGCAGTTGGCAGCTCATTTAATTAGCTAAGCTCATATTTTAGAAGAACTATTACAGAGAATTACAGAGCGATGAATAAAAAGCCCCAGTGGACCCACAACTTGAAGGTTGCAGGTTCAAGTCCTGGGCGGGGCACGGCTGTCGTAACCCCTATTGCGCGGATTAGTCCAGACTGCTTCGGTAAATCTTTAGCTTAATGACTGGGTAATGAGTAAGCTGTGGGAGTCACGGGCTCAGGTTATCTCCTAGACAAATAAGCCATTAAACGCGGAGGGCCTTGAGAAGGAAGCGGCTTCAGAAACGAGCCGGGCTATCAGAATCGCGTCAGCAGAATCACCCGCAAGCGTCCAGGTCTTCTCTCCACTGCTGAGGTCGTTGTTAAAGCCTGAAGCGTGAGCTTTTTCAGCGCTTGTATGAGGCTCTGAAACGCACGGGAACAAACAGGTGTCAGTGGCACTACTGACCCGTCACCCTCGTCCCACAGGTGGACTCATTTCAGAGCAGCCGGTCAGCATGCGGCACAGTAGTCGTGGTCTCTTCGGAGGCAGTTTGCGAAAACTCATGCGTTTTGACCAGTAATACTCATTTGAGCATCCCGGGGCAATACAAAAGGGCCCTTCTTGGATTGCCTGTTTTGCTTTATCATTGAGCTCAGTGAAAGTCAGTGGTCTAGTAACAGGAACTGCCTGACCAACTGAGGCAAACCAACCTAGTGACATCACAACCTATCCTGTTCCAAGGTGGCGGCACCCTAGTGCTAGTTTATTTTTCTAGAAAATACAGGTCAACACGTTTGGTCTTTTACAGGTTGGTATGGCGTGTGAACATAGTTCTTGTCTCCATACCCTCTCTGCAAGCCTATGTAGCCATAGAAACCACATGGCATGAGTTATGGGGTATCTGGGGCCACAGTAAGATGATGCTCAAAATAATTTAAAATATTTTTGCTTTTTTTCTGGGAAGGTATGGTATGTATTTAAACATAAACCCTGGAGGGGACTGGTGGGGGTACTGAGTTCATTTGAGCATGCCTAAAGTTGAGGGGGTTTTGGGGTATATATTTGGAACTTCCAACCGAAGGCTTTCTCTGGGTTTGATTTTCTTCTGGGGACCACAGGAGGGGAAATCACAGTGGATCTTACCGCTCCCTCTCAACACTTTAAATAAACCGACATAAACCCTGTACCTCTGCTACCAGCTCGTCTGTGTTTGGTTTGGGAGGGGGGAGGAGGGAAGGTGGC